>JARHVA010002970.1:1800000-2245478 GCA_037957365.1 Torreya grandis
TTAGTGTTATGGATCACTCATTTGTTCTAATTCATTAGTACACATCACGTACTTTTGTATTTGGTGTTGGAAACATCTTAAGTGGGAATATAACTCCACCTCATCTAACATCACCTTCGAGTTTCTCTCCAGTCAAATTATAACCTAGTAATATGACTTTCTAACCATTTTAATTAATTGAGGGCCAATTTTCAAATAATTGCACAAATGTTAATTAACCTTATTTAAGGCTAATTAATCCAAATCAAAAGCTTAAGTGGATTTTCCATGAGATTTTTTGAATATATTTTTCTAAAAATTGATTCTTATTAACTACATCATCAGGTGACTTCATTTCTTGGCAAGACATCTCTAGGCCATAAATGCCATAAATATCAGGATTATGGGTCACCCATGGATTTTTGAGATTGGTTAGGATCAACCATGACCATTCATCTCGATATTGAGATGTGTGTCCATGGATAATCTTAATATTTAGAATTAAATCCATAATTATCTTCACCATGACCTTGGAAGATCTACTTGGAGTACGTTGAGTACTTGGAGTGCATGGAACACTTGTGGAGTGCGTGGAGCACTTGGGTACTGGCAGTAGTGGATACTGACTAGTTAGAGGTGAACACCAACTTTGTGTTTGAGTTGTGTGTTGGGACCGCAAGAGAGAGAGCTTTCAGAAAAGAATTACTGTACACTTAAGGTGTGGGAAGCCTCTGAGAGGTGTGAAGAAGAAGTGGCATCTTCTTTATTGTATTCTTTTTTGGATGAGTATTAATATAATTGGGTATTATCTCTCATATTCTATATTGTTTTTGAATTCTAGTTACTTGTGATTCTAGTTAATTTCCACATATTAAGTTGCTTGTACATGGTAATCAATTATGCTTCCATATTTCCCAACAAGTGGTATTAGAGCTAAGGTTGCAAGGAGTAGGTTTATGTTTGGTTATAGGTCACTCTCAGGGGTTTTTGATTGAGTGGGAGTATATCAACGACAGAAGAAAGTACACTAAGAATGGAGGAACTAAAAAACATGAATGGTCAATTACAGTCTTATGGAAAGAAAGATCAAGTAAAGAAAGATTGTTGGTTGGTAGAAGATCAGCATGAAAAAACTGAAGAAGCAGATGTTGCAGGGGTTGTTGCACAGGATGCTCTAGGATGTTTCTTGGATAAATTTGAATCTTGGTTAATAGATTATGTTGCCTCTTTCCATGCATCCCCAAGTAGAGGGGTTGGTGAGCCTTGTCAGATTGTTGGCAAAAGGGAAGTGTTGTTGAAATTATAGGTGGCCAACACATGGGTGTTGAAGAAGGTCATGCAGGTCCCAGTCTTGAAGATGTGGCTAATTGCTTCAAGAAAGTTGTGTGATGAGAGATGCATAGGAACTCTCACAGTGGATTCTTAGAATGTTACCAAGGATGCACTTGAATTAGCATGTGGTAAGAAAGCAGGTACTCTTTATCTACTTGATTGTATTATTGATTTCACTTCTATTGCATAGGTGTGGCTTTATAGGCTTGGTCACATAAGTGAGAAGGGAATAAATGTTCTTAAGTCAGATGATAAGAGTTTAGCTTTGGAGAGCATAGACCAAGATTTTTGTGAGCAGTGGGATGATACAAGAAAGGATTGTGTTTATTGCAGGAAAAGGAAGACTGATGTATTTGATAAACATAAGAACTGGAAAGCCTTGGTGTTTTTCAAGGAGATGATGGACAGAGACCAGTGGATGGGGCTGGATACTTTTGAGTAGGGTAGTTTGGACATGGGATTGATTCAAAGGAGCTCGCGGGTAAAAAGTCATCACTCACATGCATACACAGGTACCAGCGTCAGTCAAGGGTAATCAACGTCAAACAGACATGTGCCGATGTCGGTCATGTGTAGACTAGAGGAGTCGGTGGTGTCGAGTAGGTGAAGATTGACATTGGTAGGATAATCGGCATCAGCAACCTAGACAGTCACATGGAATTGACGTTAGTTGAATGCAAACTATGTAGTGACTGAGGTTGGTCACTGAGATGGATTTTGGGCAGACAACAAACTGTCAAGGAGTCTCAAACGCCCATGGGGAGGATTGAAAGTGTAATTAAGCTGTCAGGGGAAGAAATAACACTGCAACAATCAATATGCTTTGATACTAACTGTTAGGTGACCCCTTATCCAATGGAAGCACAATTGATTACTTTCTTATAAGCAATTAAACACGGAATTATACCAGAATGATAAAGTAACTAGAAACTTGAGACAACAAAGAATTTGAGAGACAATACACACTCTTTGTATTAAATACTACTAGAAGAAAATATAATAAGGAAGATGCCACTTCTTCCTCCACCTCAAAGGCTTGCCACACCTCAAGACCTTCTTCCCTCTCTCTCTTGCTCAACACAACAACTCTAAAGCCTGAGTTATTATCCCTCCTTGAATGCTTCAGCTGATCCGCTCGACCTTGCTAGCTTCAATGCTTTTTACTTGCCTTCTTGATAATTACAATACATGCCTTATGGGTCTTTAAATAGGATCCCATGCTTACAAAAATAGAACTCTAGTTACAATAATTAGACACGCAGCTCGTGACTATAATTAGTCATTTGACATGTAAACACTCGCTTCACTTAACTGACTTTTCGTCAACAATAGTTCTAGAAATACACAGGCGACCGACACCGGTCCCTGCTTGTCTGGTGCTACCGATGTCGACCGACTATCTGCCATTGCCGGTCTCCTTCTCCACTTCATCTGACCGACATCGGTCATACAGTCAACGCCGGTGGCTCTGGTTCTTCAACATCCTTCCTTGTGTCTGCAAACAGTTGAAGCTTTTAGCTCCACACCTTAACAATCTCCCACTTGGAGATAAATAGCTGCAACTTGTACCTGTACCTATACACCATCTATTTTGTTCCTTAGGTTCTGTATCCCTCTTTAAAGTCACTCTTGAAGACCAACCACCACGCAAACCTATGGTGCAATACCTGTATCTTATGCCACAAGAATTTTGCTACTCCCAAATTCTTCATGACATACTTCTAAACCAACTCTACCCTTAGCTCAGAAAACTCTCTGTATATGAAACCCTGCAGCAAGTAACACAATACAGTAACAAGATAATGTAGCTAATATTATCCAACCTGGTAAAGATAAAATACAATGGTCAAACCTCCATTATCTGCAGCCTAAACAAGACCATATACCATAGCCTTCTGTCTCATGTGTCCATCCACTCTCTTCTCTAATATGGGAATCCATCCCTCTATCCAGTGCTTTCTTCCAACTGACAACTCTACCAATAAATACCTGTTTGGTTCTACTCAAGGACTCACACTCCTCATCCATGCCAAGCTCCCACTATTTCTGGATTCTACCTACATTGCTTCTTTCATCTTCCTAGTTCATGACTATCAGTAAGCAATATAAATAAGGTGAACAATGAATATGAGGTTCACATACCTTCCTGACCTCCACATGGGTGTTTGAGACTTATTGATTCACCCAACATCTATTCCAGTGACCAATATCGGCCATCTCCCAGTCTGCTCCCGACCAATGTCGGTTCCCTGCACTGACCCTGACTGTCGACGTCATTTCCCTGGCCGACGCCGGCGTCCCTCCTGCTGACATCAGTCCTTATGACCAACGTCAGACTTCTCCTACCCAACCTACTGATCCTACTGGTCTGCACATGACTGATGTCATTGCCAAGCGATCGACATCAGTGTCTGTGTGTTCCTGTAAGTGATGAAATTTTCATCCACGAGCTCTTCTTGGATCAAACCTCTATCCATGCGGCCCTGCTCAGATTTATTCAGCCCCTGTGACTGATCTCTGTCTTTCATCTCCTCCATAAACACCAAGGCTTCTTTGTTCCTGTCAAAAGCATCAAATTTTCTCTTTCTGCAATGAACTCTATCTATGCTTTCTGAATTTGAACACATACCTTTTGAATCAAGAACTTTCATTCCCTTCTTATTCATGTGACCAAGCCTATTAGGCCACATCTTCGAATCTACACCAGAAGTAGAATCAGTAATACAAGTAGACAGATAAAGAGTATCTACTTTCTTACCTCTTGCTATAACAAGTGTTCCCTTGGTAACCTTCCAAGAATCTGCTGTGAAGGTTATTGTGCATCCCTCATCTCCCAACCTTCCTACAAAAATTAGACTCTACTTCAGAATTGGAACATGCATGACCTTTTTCAACACCCATGTGTTATCAATCTACAATCTCAGCTACACTTTTCCTTTGCCAACTATCTGACAAGGCGTACCATCCCCTAAATAGAGCACTCCAAAGTCTCCCTGTTCATACTCATAGAACAAATCTCTGTTTGGGGATGCATGAAAAGATGAACCAAAATCTAAAATCCATGATCCTACCTGACTATCTGAAGAAAGTATGAGAGCATCTTGCATCACAATATTTGCATCCTTTGCTTCTTCCATACTTGCATGTTGGTTCTCTTTATCTCTCAACCAACACTCCTTCGTATGTCCTTTCTTTCCACAAAACCAACAGGTAATACCTTTGGACTCAAATCTCCTTCCCGACCTTGATTTCCCTTGCTCAACCTTCTCCCTTTGCCATCCCCTACTTTCTGCACTTAGAGCATTCCCTGATGATTCACCTGTGCTTCTCCTACGTGTTTCTTCATTCAAGATCACACTCACAACATCATCAACTTTTAAAATTTTAGAAGCAGATACAGAATTACTTACTGCCATAACCAAACTATCCCAACTTTCAGGCAAAGAACATAAAATCAAGAGAGCCTTTACCTCATCATCAAAAACAATATTGACTGAAGCCAATTGGTTTACCGAACCATGGAAATCACTGAGATGAGTATGTACCGATCCACCTTCCTGCATTTGCAAAGTAAATAACTGCTTCATAAGATATACCTTATTAGAAGCCGAGGGCTTTTCGTATAAATTCGCCAAGGACTTTATCAACTCTTCCGTTGTCTTGCACTGTGATAAGCTGGAAATGACAGATGATGCAAGGCTCAACCTTATGGAACTGAGAGCCTTCTGATCAAGAACACTCCATTCTTCATCCTTCATATCTATGGGCTTGCATGCAACCCCACCCAACGGTAAGTACAAATCCTTCTGATACAGATAGTCCTCAATCTGCATCCTCCAATGTTGATAATTCTTGCCGTTAAACTTCTCCATTCGTAGCCTACTTTTTTTTGCCATTGCTGAACTCCTACTCAATCAGAAAACCCTGTGAATGACCTGTAATCAAAAACAATAACCTGCTTCCTGCAAATCGTAGCTTTGATACCACTTTTTAGGGGAAGAAATAACACTACAACAATCAATATGCTCTGATACTAACTGTTAGGTGACCCCTTATCCAATGGAAGCACAATTGATTACTTTCTTATAAGCAATTAAACACAGAATTATACTAGAATGATAAAGTAACTAGAAACTTGAGACAACAAAGAATTTGAGAGACAATACACACTCTTTGTATTACATACTACTAGAAAAAAATACAATAAGGAAGATGCCACTTCTTCCTCCACCTCAAAGGCTTGCCACACCTCAAGACCTTCTTCCCTCTCTCTCTTGCTCAACACAACTCTAAAGCCTGAGTTATTATCCCTCCTTGAATGCTTCAGCTGATCCCCTTGACCTTGCTAGCTTCAATGCTTTTTTACTTGCCTTCTTGATAATTACAATACATGCCTTATGGGTCTTTAAATAGGATCCAATGCTTACAAAAATAGAACTCTAGTTACAATAATTAGACACGCAGCTCGTGACTATAATTAGTCGTTTGACATGTAAACACTCGCTTCACTTAACTAACTGTTTGTCAACAACAGTTTTGGAAATACACAGGCGACTGATGCCAGTCCTTGCTTGTTTGGTGCTATCGACATCAGCCGATTATCTACCGTCGCCAGTCTCCTTCTCCACTTCATTTGACTAACATCGGTCATACAGCCGATGCTGGTGGCTCTAGTTCTTCAGCATCCTTCCTTGTGTCTGCAAACAGTTGAATCTTTTAGCTCCACACCTTAACAAACAAGAAAGGATGCTGAAGAACCAGAGCCACTGGCATCGACTGTATGACTGACGTCAGTCAGATGAAGTGGAGAAGGAGACCAAGGATGGCAGAGAGTCGGTCGACGTCGACAGCACCAGACAAGCAGGGACCAGTGTCAGTCACCTGTGTATTTCCAAAACTGCTGTTGATGAACAGTCAGTTAAGTGAAGTGAGTGTTTGCATGTCAAACAACTAATTATAGTCACGAGTTGCATGTTTAATTATTGTAACTAGAGTTCTATTTTTGTAAGCATGGGATCCTATTTAAAGACCCATAAGGCATGTATTGTAATAATTAAGAAGGCAAGTAAAAGCATTGAAGCTAGCAAGGTCAAGGAGATCAGCTGAAGCATTCAAGGAGGGATAATAACTCAAGCTTTAGAGTTGTTGTGTTGAGCAAGAGAGAGAGGGAAGAAGGTCTTGAGGTGTGGCAAGCCTTTGAGGTGGAGGAAAAAGTGGCATCTTCCTTATTGTATTTTCTTCTAATAATATTTAATACAAGAGTGTGTATTGTCTCTCAAATTCTTTGCTATCTCAAGTTTCTAGCTACTTTATCATTCTGGTATAATTCCATGTTTAATTGTTAATATGAGAAGTAGTAGTGCAGTTTGGACATGGGATTGATTCAAAGGAGCTTGCGGGTAAAAAGTCATCACTCACAGGCATACATAGGTACCAGCATCAGTCAAGGGTAATCAACGTCAAACAGATAGGTGCCGATGTCGGTCATGTGTAGACCAGAGGAGTCGGTGGTGTCGAGTGGGTGAAGACTGACGTCGGTAGGATAATTGGCATTAGCAACCTAGACAGTCACATGGAACCGATGTCGGTTGAATGCAGACTATGTAGTGACTGAGGTCGGTCACTGAGATGGATTTTGGGCAGACAGCAAGCTGTCAAGGAGTCTCAAATGCCCATGGGGAGGATTGAAAGTGTAATTAAGCCTCAAATTCATTATCCCTCTTCTTTATACTAGTTGCTGACTGCAAAGCAAGAAGGATCCAGGAAACAGTGGGAGCATGGCATGAATAAGATGCATAACCAAATGGGAGATTTGGTAGGGTTGCCAGCTGGTATGAAAGCACTGAGATGAATGGATACCTTATTTGAAGAATAGAGAGAATGGACACATGAGATGGAAGGCCAGGTCATATGGTCTTGAGGAAGCTGCAGGACAGTGGTACAAGTTTTGACAGGTGGATGACAAAGCAAGGCTTTAGTCAATGTCAGTGTAACCATTGTGTTTGTCTTATTAGGTGGATGATGATTGCAACATTATCTTGTTACTGTATGTGGATGGTATGCATGCTAAAGGTTTAGACATACAGGGTTTTGCTGAGCTAAGGGTAAGATTAGTTTAGTGGTATGTCATGAGGAATTTGGAAGAGCAAAATTCTTTGGCATGAGAGACATGGAAGATCATAGGTTGATTTTGTCTCTAGTGGGAGCTGATGTGAATCAGGTGTTGGCGAGGTTCAATACGCAAGATGTAGAATCAGAGCACAACAAGGGCTGGATAGTTTAGTGTCTGAAATCACATGAGGTCTGGTATAGACCTGAGTTTGCCCAAGCAGTGGGTGCTATTAGAGAGTTAGGAGCCAATTCGAGGAAGTGGGCTCTCAGGTATTTGAGAGGGACCAACAACAGGTATACATGCTATGCAGGGTCAGGACTTCACTACATGGGTTTGTAGGTTTGGATGTGGCAGGTTACTCAGATGACAGGAGGTGCACGATAGGATTTGTGGTGGTTGGTCTTCAAGGTTGAGCTTGAAGAGGGATACAAGCCAAAAAATAGATTAGATGAGGTATAGGTATAGGTACAATGCAGCTGTTTATCTCCAAGTGGGAGATTGTTAGGTTGTGGAGCTAAAAGATTCACTATTGCAAACATGGAGGAGGTTGTTGAGAGGTTGCTAAGTTGTAGGGAAATTGACGTCGGTCTGATCAGTCGACGTCAGTCATATATAGTGGGAAAGGCAACCGACATCAGTCAGGTATCAGCCAACGTCAGTCATCTCCAGCCTAATAGGGCTGACATCGGTCACCTATGCAGTTCTAGAACTGTCAGTTGTATGAACAGTTTGTTAATGAATCGAGTGTTTGCATGTTAAGAGCCAATTTTAGACTTGAAGCTGTGGATCTAATTATTGTAATTAGGTGTCTAATTATTGTTTGCATGAGATCTATATAATAGACTCATGGGCTGTATTGTAAATTGTGCTAGAGAGTAAGAGAGCAAATATTAGCTCCTTCAGTGTGTGAAGAGAGCATGGTGTGTTCCTCCTAGTGCCATAGTGCCAAGTGTGGGTTCTGGTTTGGAGAATTAAAAAGATTCTTCATGTATGTAGGATCTTGGTCAGCAGGTGTGCAAGGCCACATTTGGAGATCTGCATGGTAAGTAAGATCATTGATCTGCAGGTGTATGTGTGTGTGAGGTCTAAGGTTTGTAGGTGTGCAGAACCAGGTTGATCTATAGGTGGTAGCGAAATCAAGGTGACATCAACACAATAGAGAACAAGATCAGGGAGGATCTACTTGGAGTACGGTGTGTACTCAGTTGGAGAGCAAAGAGGAAGGCAAGGTAGTTCCTTCCATAAGTAAGATCATTTGAGTTACAGGTTGTTGCAAGTTCAAGGGAGAGCTACTTGGAGTATTTTGAGTACTTGGAGTGCATGGAGCACTTATGGAGTGCATAGAGCACTTGGGTACTGGCAGTAGTGGATACTAACTGGTTGGAGGTGAACACCAACTCTGTGTTTGAGTTGTGTGTTGGGACCATAAGAGAGAAAGCTTTGAGGAAAGAATTACTGTACACTTGAGGTGTGGGAAGCCTCTGAGAGGTGTGAAGAAGAAGTGGCATCTTCTTTATTGTATTCTTTTCTGGATGAGTATTAATACAATTGGGTATTGTCTCTCATATTCTGTGTTGTTTATAAATTCTAGTTACTTGTGATTCTGGTTAATTTCCACATATTAAGTTGCTTGTACATGGTAATCAATTGTGCTTCTGTATTTCTCAACAAGTGGTATCAGAGCTAAGGTTGCAGGGAGCAAGTTTGTGTTTGGTTATAGGTCACACTCAGGGGTTTCTGATTGAGTGGGAGTATAGCAACGACAGAAGAAAGTACACTAAGAATGGAGGAATTGAAAAGCATGAATGGTCAATTACGGTCTTATGGAAAGAAAGAGTAGGTAAAGAAATATTTTTGGTTGGTAGAAGATCAACATGAAGAAATTGAAGAAGCATATGTTGCAGGGGTTGTTGCACAAGATGCTCTGAGATGTTTCTTGGATAAAGTTAAATCTTGGTTAATAGATTCTGTTGCCTCTTTCCATGCAGCCCCAAGTAGAGGGGTTGGTGAGCCTTATCAGATTGTTGGCAAAGGGGAAGTGTTGTTGAAATTATAGGTAGCCAACACATGGGTGTTGAAGAAGGTCATGCAGGTCCCAGTCTTGAAGATGCGGCTAATTGCTTCAGGAAAGTTGGGTGATGAGAGATGCACAGGAACTCTCACAATGGATTCTTGGAATGTTACTAAGGATGCACTTGAATTAGCATGTGGTAAGAAAGCAGGCACTCTTTATCTACTTGCTTGTATTACTGATTTCACTTTTGTTACACAGGTGTGGCTTTATAGGCTTGGTCACATAAGTGAGAAGGGAATGGATGTTCTTAAGTCAGATGGTGAGAGTTGAGCTTCGGAGAGCATAGATCGAGATTTCTGTGAGCAGTGGGATGCTACAAGAAAGGATTGTGTTTATTGTAGGAAAAAGAAGACTGATGTATTTGATAAACTTAAGAACTGAAAAGCCTTGGTGTTCTTGGAGGAGATGACGGATAGAGACTAGTGGATGGGGCTGGATACTTCTGAGGAGGGCAATTTAGACATGGGATTGATTCAAAGGAGCTCGCAGGTAAAAAGTCATCACTCACAGGCATACACAGGTACCAGCATCAGTCAAGGGTAATCGATGTCAAATATAGAGGTGCCGACATTGGTCATGTGTAGACCAGAGGAGTTGGTGGTGTCGGGTAGGTGGAGACAAATGTCGGTAGGATAATCGGCATTGGCGACCTAGACAGTCACATGGAACTGACGTCGATCGGATGCAGACTGTGTAGTGATCGAGGTCGGTCACTGAGATGGATTTTGGGCAGACAACAAGTTGTCAAGGAGTCTCAAATGCCCATGGGGAGGATTGAAAGTTCAAGTAATCTTCAAATTTTTTGTTCCTCTTCTTTATACTAGTTGCTGATTGCAGAGCAGGAAGGATCTAGGAAACAATGGGAGCTTGGCATGAACAGGATGCATAACCAAACGAGAGATTTGGTAGTGTTGCCAGCCGATATGAAAGCACTGAGATGAATGGATACCTTAGTTAAAGAATAGAGAGAATGGACACGTGAGACAAAAGGCCAGGTCATATGGTCTTGAAGAAGCTGCAGGACAGTGGTACAGGTTTTGACAGGTGGATGACAAAGCAGGGCTTTAGTCAATGTCAGTGTAACCATTGTGTTTATCTTACCAGGTGGATGATGATTACAACATTATCCTGTTACTATATGTGGATGGTATGCATGCTGAAGGTTCAAACATACAGGGTTTTACTAAACTAAGGGTAGGGTTAGTTCAGTGGCATGTCATGAGGAATTTGGAGCAGCAAAATTCTTTGGCATGAGAGACATGGAAGATCACAGGTTGATTTTGTCTCTAGTGGGAGCTGATGTGAATCAGGTGTTGGCAAGGTTCAATACGTAGGATACAGAACCAGATCACACCAAGGGCTGGAGAGTTTAGTGTCTAAAATCACATGAGGTCTGGTATAGACCTGAGTTTGCCCAAGCAGTGGGTGCTGTTAAAGAGTTAGGAGCCAATTCAGGGATGGGGGTTCTTAGGTATTTGAGAGGGACCATCAGCAAGTATACATGCTATGCAGGGTCAGGACTTCACTACATGGGTTTATAGGTTTAGATGTGGTAGGTTACTCGGATGACAGGAGGTGCACCATAAGATTTGTGGTGGTTGGTCTTCAAGGTTGAGCTTGAAGAGGGATACAAGCCAGAAAATAGATTAGACGGGGTACAGGTATAGGTTCAGTGCAATTGTTTATCTCCAAGTGGGAGATTGTTAGGTTGTGGAGCTAAAAGCTTCACTATTGTAGACATGGAGGAGGTTGTTGAGAGGTTGCTAAGTTGCAGGGAAACTGACATCGATCTGATCAGCCGATTTTGGTCATATACAGTGGTAAAGGCAACTGACATCAGTCAGGTATAAGTTGACGTCGGTCATCTCCAGCCTGACAGGGACCGACGTCAGTCACCTGTGCGGTTCTGAAACTATCAGTTGCATGAATAGTTTGTTAATGAACTAACTGTTTGCATGTTAAGAGCCAATTTTAGACTCGAAGCTGTGGATCTAATTATTGTAATTAGGTGTCTAATTATTGTTTACATGAGATCTATATAATAGACTCATGGGCTGTATTGTAATTTGTGCTAGAGAGTAAGAGAGCAAATATTAGCTCCTTTTATCTATGAAGAGAGCATGGTGTGTTCCTCCTAGTGCCACGGTGCCAAGTGTGGGTGTTGGTTTGGAGAATCAGAAGGATTCTTCATGTATGTAGGATTTAGGTCAGCAGGTGTGCAAGGCCACATTTGGAGATCTGCATGGTAAGTAAGATCATTGATCTATAGGTGTATGTGTGTGCAAGGTCTAAGGTTTTTAGGTGTGCAGAACCAGGTTGATTTGTAGGTGGCAGCAGAATCAAGGTGACAACAACACAACAGGGAGCAGGATCAGGCAGGATCTACTTGGAGTACGATGTGTACTTAGTTGGAGAGCAAAGAGGAAGGCAAGGTAGTTCCTTCCATAAGTAAGATCATTTGAGTTTCAGGTTGTTGCAAGTTTAGGGGAGATCTACTTGGAGTACATTGAGTACTTGGAGTGCGTGGAGTGCTTGTGGAGTGCGTGGAGCACTTGGGTACTGGCAGTGGTGGATACTAACTAGTTGGAGGTGAACACCAACTCTGTGTTTGAGTTGTGTGTTGGGACTGTAAGAGAGAGCTTTGAGGAAAGAATTACTGTACACTTGAGGTGTGGGAAGCCTCTGAGAGGTGTGAAGAAGAAGTGGCATCTTATTTATTGTATTCTTTTCTGGATGAGTATTAATACAATTGGGTATTGTCTCTCATATTCTGTGTTGTTTCTGGATTCTAGTTACTTGTGATTCTAGTTAATTTCAGCATATTAAGTTGCTTGTACATGGTAATCAATTGTGCTTCCATATTTCCCAATAGTAATATGATGTTACTTTCTTTCATTTATTTCTTGCTATCCTTTTTAATTCCCATAATAATAGATAGGCTTAGTTAGTTAGTTCTTTATGCATTTTTCATTATTTATGGACTAATGCTTGACTAACTTGCTTTGTAATCCTCTCTACATCTTGGCACGCTTGGTGGGATAATATGCATCTCACACCTGAAGAAGATCATTTTGTAACTTTAAATATTCATTTAGACCCTTAAAACTCTTGCAAATTGATTTTCTTTCTAACTTTATTTTACCATTTTTGTTTGCCATGGTTTTACACAGTAACCGACATTGACTAGTAAGATCGACATCAATTGTATAGTTTAATTGACATTGGTTAAGAAAAAATGACATCAGTTGTCTACCTGTCATTGGTTACATTGGTATAACTAATGTTAGTTAGATAATTGACATCAGCTAGAAAATGTAACTATCATCGATTATATAAACCAATGCCGATCACTGTGTTTTTCTTAAAACATATACTCGAGAGCTCTTTTTCTAAAGTTTATTGTTTCAAACCAAAAAGATTTTCAAATCTAAAGCACATGCTGACATTTTTGCTATAGGACCACGCTTAACATTTGCTAAAAACATGTTTTAAATCACCTTTTACATTTTTAAAAATCAATTAGGAACTTTGTTTTGGTGTTTAATGAAAAATTTAGATGCTTAGATGAATTTTATCAAAGTTCACAATATTAAGACCAAGGGGTCAAATTAACACCACAAAACCTTTCATTTGGGTTAAAAATTGAACACACTTGTCAATTTTTGTTTGCAATAGTTGTTAGGTTAGATTTTTTTGGCAAAAAGAGGAATGTTGCATACATGCTCTTTCATTTGTCTCCTTTAGGGAACCCTTGGAATCAAAAGTGCCATTCCTATTACAAATATCCTAGTCCAAGGCTTAGAAATAATGTCATCTAAAACACTCACCAAAAACTTATCAAAGTTTGGGTGATCTTGAAAATGACCCTAAAGTCTTTTTATTTCATGTTTTCTTTATTTTAATGCAAACTTAGCTTGCGAGGGGGACATCATTACCTCCCATAAGTTCTTTAGGGAAGCTTTGACCTGGGGTTTCATCTACCAACATTGAATTCATTGGGATCCTAATTGGAATTACACATGGGATGTATCTGCATTTAAACATCACACTACATTGAGCAAATAATAGGATGTAGTAGTTGTAAAAAGGACTAGACCTTTTTATAACTAGCCAATACCGTGGTCACCCAATTCATGTGCTTGTCTTTTGCATCATTTGATATGAAAGTTATTATGAAATTGATTCTTTTAGAATGATAAAAAACTAATTAGTTTTAGTCAAACCCATTTTTCCATACCCTTTCTAGGATTTGGATGATTATACTTAATGTATTTTTATCATTATTTGCTTGGTATTCTTTGAGGATAAAACTTGTTTGTTTGTTCATAAGCCATGTCAAAATCATGTATTTGAGTTAAGAAGGGTAGAGTTATGCTGCCCAAATCATGTCTAATCTTTTTTAACTTTGAGTCTTTGAAACGTAACAATTGACCACATCATTTGAGCATGCTTACGCCGTTAGGTTGCTCAATTTGTTTCAAGAACTTATTTACCATTATAGCAAAAACCATTTGTTTCAAACCATGTTATGTATACCATTTGGACCTTATTTATGTGTCATTATGTTGTCCGCTCTTGTCTAGCTTATTTGGTCCAATCCTAGTCTTCAACATTACATTTTCAATTAACCTTGTCAAGTTTGGATCCAAACATTGATTGATTTCTATTTAAGCTTCAATTCATGGGGTTTGTACATAGATGTTTTTATTTTAGGTTGCATAGCTTTGGTTAAATGACTACCCAATTTTGAACACTATTGATTGTTTATTTGTTCGAGTGCCTATCTTCATCATTTTTTTGTGACTTTATTTGGGAAAACACAACCTTTCTTCAAAAACTTTTGATGTTAGAAATGTAACATTAGGTTGTTTTATGCCAAATCTCAACAAAAAATACTTTTGAGATGTAGCTTCATTCTTTCAATCAAGGTTGAACCTTTTGTCTTTCAAACATCACTTTTTAGAGTTTGCAAAACTTTAAGTCTTTCTATTTTTAGAGATTTCTTCATTAAAGGCAGATATGTCTAGCTACACTTATGGTGCAGTCATGGATAATCCAACTTATGATAGAATGGCCACACAAAATGACTTTTATGACTTTAGTCAAGACCCCTATGGTGACAATATGGTTTGTGAGATACATTTCTATCCACCTCACAAAAATAAGTCTTGGGAACATATTCAAGATCTAACTTATGTTCTAGCTCTTGATTGGAATGATTAGGTTTATTAAGAAGAATTGGATGCTTTATATTGTGTAAGTAATCAAACTCCACAATTTACAAAGATCACCATTTTAGGATCTCCTCTTTTGTTTTGCATGAGCAACCAAACTAAGAAGCATTTAATCATTAACATTTTAAGACCTCCTCCTTTGGTTTGCATAAGCAACCAAACTAAGAAGCACCCAGTTGTTACCATTCTTGGCCTGTCACCAGTTTTTGATGAACCTATTATTGAAGAACCTCCATTTGATGAACCAATTATTTTTGATCTCTTCTTTAATAGTATAATCTTTAAAGAGTCCATTATTGAACCACAAACCATTATTCCCACTAAACCAAATGTTCCCCACTTTAAAATTTTTATGTCAACCTTTGAGCCTCAACAAGAACCATTACCTCTTAAAAATCCATGTTATGAGGATCAAAATGTGTTCAAAACTGATCTTTTGCAACCAATGGTGAACCAAAACCAACATGTTATTGTTGAAACACCCATTTGTGACAAGATAAACTATGATAAGTTACCTATTTTTAAAGAGCCTCATCTTCTTGACAAGCTAGTCTCAATAGAGTTGTCTCTTGATCTTTTCCCACTCATTGAGGAGTCTCACTTTGACATATACAAATTTGTTGAGACATCCCTTGAGTGGTTCCCTCTTTTTGAGGGGATTCACTTAGACAAGTTATTCTATGTTGAACCCTTCCAAGATGAATCAGTTTTTATTAAGCCCATTTTGCCATCATAGGCCATTACTTGTCAAAAATTCAACATTCAATAGAACATTATTAAAATAACCATATTAGATAAAGATTCAATATTAAATTTAGGTTCCAATTTTGAACCAACATTAGATTTAGCATCAAAAATAGAATCAACATTAGTTGTGACATTGGATTGAGAGTCCCTTGCTTCAAAATCAGAGTCATAAATAGATTATAGTATTGGTTGTTACAACATTGGTTATAATTGCCTTGCAAATCAATTTGAATACATTTGTGATCATTATATAGTTTTTGAGGATGATTTCTTTAGGATCGACACAAGTTCTCCTAGTATATTCTATGAGGATTGTGTTGCCTTTCACCATCCCATTATTACCACCCAACATAGCCATTATATTGGCATTCCACCTCCCATAAATGTCAATCAAAATTGACAAAATCACACTTTGTTGAAATACATCTATGGTGACATATCATTTTTAGAATATTAGGGGGACTAAGATCATATTCATTCATAATGAGAACATTATCCTAGTGAAACCTTTTCGAAGGTGCTAGGGGATAAACAAAGATCAAAATTAGCATCTTTTAGTGACACCTTTTTGAAGGTGTTAAAAGATAATCAAAGTCAAATGTTAACATCTCTTTGTGAAACCTTCTTAGAGGTGCTATAAGATGATCAAAACAAATTCATTGGTGAAAACCTCATTGAGGCACCAATAGCTAAGCACAAAAGTTCTTCATTGTTTACTGAAGAAAATATCAAAGATCAAATCAAAACAACTTTCAATCTATAACATAATCAGATGGTAGCTACTCTCAAGATCAAGTAACAAAAAAATCTGATGGTCTTATCGAGAGCATCTTCAGAGGTCTTTAACCCCACCACAACTAAAATTATGTCAAATATGGCATCAACAACATTACATGTGACTGAAAGTCTTGATATCCATTTTTTCCCCATTCATTATACATTCCATTATCACCCACCTATTTATTACCCACTTATCTCATTTATCCTACCATTATTTACCATCATTGGCAACACTTTCCTTTATCGAGGTTATAAGGATATCTTGTCTCAATGTTTGAAGGAAGAAAAATCAACGATCTATGAATATCATGAACACATTATTGAGATCTAGATCATCAACAAGTTCTTAACAAAGCAGTTGCTTTAAAAGGGTTTTGTATAACAACTTATATAGTTGATCATTTTTGTTGTCTCACATATTGACTAGGACGTGCATCTCCCTGTCAGCAAGAATAACAAACCATTTTTCATCTACCATTCACCCATTTGCCATTACCATGCCTCATCTCTTGGGGACAACCCTATAGGCCCTTTTTAGGCATTATTATACCATTGAGATCCATAAACCATGCCATTTGAACTACATTGACTTGAGGTCATTTGGGAATATGTAGGAAACACTCAATTTTTATTGAGGTCAACTCAGTCACCCCTTTTCCATGCTCTCATCATTTTGTGAGAAATTGTTAAGTTTTAACGCTCTCACATTTTATGAGCAACCTAAGCGAACATTCTCACTATTTTACGAGCAATCTGATCTAGTCATTACTTGTGGGTAACTTTAATGCCACTATATCCAATTTTCTTATGATCATTTCCTTATATCATTTCTTTACTATTGACTAGGGCTTATTTTTAGTCATCCTATTTATCCAATTTTGATCTTGGTTCCTTTGGTTCATCCTACACCTTTTATGGGGGATTCTAATCTAGTTTCAATAGTTTTTGAATTTACTGTTGAAGGATAGTCTATGAACATAGTGTGATATTTGATATGGCAAGTTATCTTTCATCTATAGTCTTATTTGGTATCACTTATTATAACCACCTATAGGCAAAGAAGTATTGTTTTGGTACCCCTGATTATAACTGCCTTTTGGCAAATTTGTATGATGACAATATTCCTAAGTATAGCTGCCTATGGGCAAATTAGGTACAATGCATTTTTATCATGTGTTACCACATCATCTGGCCATTACTATTATCATTTGTCTTGTCATTACCTTTGTTTGTGAACTTGTTGTGACTTAGTTGGTTTCTCATCACCTTTTGTGTGGGTAGGATTAATATGGCTTGGGATTATTTTAGGGTTATATAGGTCATGCTCGATTCATGTTGAGGTCAACTCAATCCCTCTTATCATATGCTCTCATCATATTGTGAGCATTTTAAGTAGGTATGCTCTTTTCATTTCATGAGCTGGATCATTTTGTATCTCTTAATCCTCAATCAAGTTGAGATACTTAGGAAATTCCAAAAACATTTGTAAAACATTCAAAAACTCAAAAACATTTTGTTTATTTATTTGATTATTGTTGGTGTCTTGTTTTTCTGTTTGATTTTTCTCTCTCTCTTTTATGTTCAAGAATGCCTTGATGGTCCACATGGATCTTGATTATTCATATCTTGGTCTCATGTCATTAAGATGTTCTTGCCTTTTATTTTTTTTTAAACATTTTTGTTCCTACTTAAGTCTTGATAGATCATATCTTGATTTCAAGTTAGGATCATTTATGTTTATCTTTTTCTTTGTCTTTGATTTTTTGTTGTTGTTTAAATGTAAATCATTGTAACTCTAATTTTGGTCATTATTTGTCCATTATCCTTAGTTATAGATATTCGCATTTGAACTGGCTCAGTGCAATTGGAATCTTATGTCATTCTAAGTTATTCATACTTATGATGCCTAATTTATTTTTCTATAGCAAGTACTTTGTGCTCAGGGCTCAACATCTTAACGTCAACATTAACTTCGATGAATGATTCTCAAGAACAATTTGAAAAACCCAAGCTCATGATATGAAATTAGGCTTCTAGGTAACATGCATTTCAAGCTTCTTTTTTTATGCTTAGATGTGCATCTCCTTGCATAGATTATAAGTCTAATCAATTCTTGGTCATTTTTCATCATTCTTCATTCGATTCTCTCCCAAACTTGGGTGAACTACATTAGCCTAAAGTTCATATTGGAGCATGAGTCCATAGAACTATGTAGGCAATGCTCAATTTATATTGAGGTCATCTCAGCTATCTCCATTCTTATTTTCATCTCTCTCATTACTTTGTGCATTCTCATATGCTTGGTTTTTATATGGCTTTCTAAGCCATTACACCATCACATGTACATTTGCACCTGCTCACTTTAACCTATCTTTTCAGTTATATCCTTGAGCTATTTTTGCTTTCCAATTGCCCATGTTGGGGCACAACATCTAAACCATGTCTGAATCAAATCAGCTCTATAGGGGAAAATCATTATTTATTCTTTATCAATGATCAAAATTTGCCCTACTGGGGCAAAAATATTTTATCATGATCACATTTTCTCTACTAGAGTACTTTGTATTATCTTCTCTTTAGATACCATATTCTAGTGGTACTTCCCTTCCTAAAGTAGAACATTCTCTCTTTTCCCCTAATTCTAAGATCTGCAAATTAAAGCTCATGATGTCAATATTTTAGTGTGCAACTTATCTTGGGATTGATCAATGCCATAAGTGTGTAGCTTATAATTTCAAATTGGGTACATTTAAAGTGTGTCCCTTAAATTTATGTATTATATCTTTCCCATTCCCCTCATCTCTGGGGCCTATTATACCTCTCATTATATTTTGATCATTGATGATAATCACGTGTGTAAGCATTAGATCATTTGGATGTGATCTATTCCATGGGATAATCTCTCAATTTCTCTCTCTTTTTCAGAGCCTATCCTTTTCTTCCATCCTAGTATGTCCTCTCGAGGGGGTATCATGGGTCTGTTCTAATTTTTTCTTAACAATTTTTTTTTTTGAAAAGATGTTACTTCACTTGAATGTCTTGCTACACCTTCTCAAATAGGGGGAAAATGTAGACATCCAATTCCTAACACCATTTATGTTGAAATTTTCAATCTTAATCGAATTACACTCAAATGCACATTTTAGGTCAAAATCCATAAAATGCCCTAAATAGTATGAACTTGTCACTTACAATTTCTAGTTTAGGTCTAAGTATCCTTAATAGGGCAATGCATTTTATGAGCCAACTAACTTTGATCAAATCATTTTGAGTCAAAATGACAATTTCACCATTTAGTACTCTGGATCACTCTTTTCTTCTAATTAATTGGTATACATCATATACCTTTGTTATTTGGTGTTGGAAATATCTTAAATGGGAATACAACTCCAATGCATCTAACATTGCCTTTCAGTTCCTCTCTAGTCAAATTACAACCTAGTAATATGACTTTCTAACCATTTTGATTAATTGAGGGCCAATTTTAAAATAATTGCACAAATGCTAATTAACCTTGTTTAAGGCTAATTAATCCAATTCAAGAGCTTAAGTGGATTTTATATGAGAGTTGTTGAATATTACTTTTTGAAAATTGATCTTATTAACTGTATCATCAGGTGACATCATTTCTTGGGAAGACATCCCTAGGCCATAAATGCCACAAATATTAGACTTATGGGTCACCCATGCCTAGTTAATGTCTCTCATGCCTCTTCAATGCCACTTCTTCCAAGGTCATAATGAATATAATTATGAATTTAATTCCAAATATTAAGATTATCCATGGCCACACATCTCAATCTTGAGATGAACGGTCATGGTTGATCTTGACCAATCTCAAAAATCTATAAATGGAGAGGCCATGGACATGAAATAAAAAGATTGAATATTGCAAAGTTATTATGTTAAATTGTTTCCACAATCCTTTGCATTTGATCATTGATTTTTTTTCAAGCTTCATTGATAGGCTAATTTAGTGATTTGGAATCATGAGCCTAGGTTTTATGGAGTGTTCTTGAGACATTGGAGGAGTTTGCCACCATTGTTGACAAAGACAAGGATGCTTGATCAATGGAGAACATGATTTTGAGCCACATGGGTATGGTAAATCCATTTGGGAAGGTGATATGATGTTACTTTCTTTCATTTGTTTCTTGTTATCCTTTATAATTCCCATTAGAATAGATAGGCTTAGTTAGTTAGTTATTTATGCATTTTTCATTATTTATGGACTAATGCTTGACTAACTTGCTTTGTAATCCTCTCTACACCAAGCCGTACCATCATGATTAAAGATCCCTTCTATCCTTAATGAACCTAAAACTAGATCTAGCTTACCTCTTCTTAATTCTATTGCAAAGACAAATGCCCTATCATATTTTAAATGACAATTTAAAGTAAATTAGGAATGTCCACTTATTAGATTAATAATATCATTTCAGTATTACTGCTTGTTATTTTTAAATTGTATTTTATATTGTAAAACTCATATTAGCTAGTGTTGGTACAAGGATTATGTTGTGTGATGTAACTAGATCGACCTAGTTGTTTGTGTGTTTAAATTACTTCCTTGAAAATTTCCATAAATAATCCAAATTTATAAAATTTTAATTTTTTGTACCCATAGAACATAATTGACTTGTATGACTCAGTCTCATATAGGATATTTTGTTTGCTTACCTATAAAACACATTTGATATGATTGACTCAGTTTATTACAAGATATTCAGTTTGATTTCCCACATAACATAGTCAACTTATTCAACTCAATATGTTATAGGATGTTCTATTTACGTTCCCATAAAATAAATTCAATCTATTTGACTTTGTCTCTTACCATTTATTCTATTTACCTTCTTACAAAACATAGTCAACCTGTTCAACTTGATCTCTTACATATTGTTTTATTTTTCATTCCAAACTAAGTTGATCAAATCAATTTTGTGCCATCTATCTGATTATGTACCCTCAAGCTAACTCAGTGCTTTTTATACAATACTATCTAATTGATCATGTATCCAAATTTCATACTCTTTCTCCTTCTAAATCCTTATTCTAAGCATCATGAAATCCCTTATTTAAATATTTTTGGATAACTTTAGTCCATTTAGATGATACATATGTTGTTATTTCCTTCCTACCCTAATTACCTAAGAGGATACTCATTATTGGGGCACTTTATCTCACCCTTCATCTAAGATTACAATATTTTTCAAATTACCCAAGATGATGACATTGATGGATCTAATCCATTTCAAACCTCTAAAGACACTACCCTATCGAAATTACCCTATTACACTGTAGGAGAAATTAATGCAAACCTAATGAATAATCCTATAGGAAATCCTCCCCCAACCAACATCATAATTCCTAATAATGGGAATGTTCCTCCTACAAACAATAACATTCTTCCTCTTAACAACTCCAATATTACACCTCTTAATCCTAATAATCAAAACTCACAATTTGATACTACTCGAATCCTTGCACAAATAGTCCAACAAATGAATGTTATGCAAACAATAAATACATCTCAAATGATGCAAATTCAAAAATAATTACTACACATGAATAATCAAGCTCCTCTTATTTTACCATAAAATAATCAAAGTTTTATCCCTCCTCCTCTTAGAGATGCCAATGGAAATATCATTCCACAACCCCTCATACATAACAAGATGCTTCAAAATAACCAAAATGTACCTTTATCTCCTTTTTCTATTTCTATTGATATTGGAAATATCTCTCCAACTATTAAATATGATGGTACTAAAGACCCTACATATATTCTTAAAGCATTTGGTAATCTATACAAAAAATGGATTCAAATAAATACCTTCGCTACCACCAAAAATTCTAGTCAAAATTTTTATAGGAGATATCCAAGAGTGGTATAATTAATTACCTTAACATTCTATTTGGAAATTAGAATATTTGGTTAATGCCTTAGTCATGGAATTTAAACAAAATGACCTTCCTAAAAATTATCTTAGTCATTTTATAAATGCTAAACAATCACCCTCTGAGTCAACTCATGATTTAATTAAATGATGGAAATATTTGGACCATAAATTAGATCATAACATGAATGATAATAATCTATTTAAATTGTTTATAACCACATTAACATCTACACTTTAATATAAGGTTCAATCTTTTTCTCCATAAAATCTAAAATCCATTACGAAGCAATTTAAACCAAATCATAAATCCATCAAGGAATATTTACAAAATTAAACTAATGTAATTACTACCACTCCTCCTCAAAAAAAATCAAGAGTAATCACAACATATAATTCCCTTGCTTCCCATACACCATTAATATTCCAAAAAATGAAGTAACTATTACCTCCCTCTAAACCTTTCACCTATAATGATGCCCCACCTTCATGGTATAACCCTAACAAATTCTACTTGTTCCATGCTTATATGGGTCATTCTCATGAAACATGTCATTCAACTCTTCAATTCATCATTTCTTTTATGTTAGGAGATACATTTGACCATGATACTATGATCGAATTATGTCATCATGACTATTTCAAAACCTCTAAAAAGAAATAGTTTACCAAACCTTCATCCTCTAAACCTCAAAAATATTTCTCTATTTATATCCCAAAACATTCAAATGATGATATATGTGTAATTAATATTGATTATGACCAATATTATAACAATTCTCAATATGTGAATGCAATGAAAGCCAATTATAGACACAAACCTACTCATAAAGATCCCATCACTAGACCTAAAAAACATCAATTAGAGAATAACTACTTAAATATACCATAATTACCACACCCATACCTTTTGAACCAAATGAGGAAACACTCCCACAACTATAACCCCACTTTACTTATCATGTTCTCATGAAAAACATTGTACCTAATAAACCTCAATTTTACATCTTCTAAATAATGTTGGAATTTATTAGAAGAAATAAATTAAATGCCCTATAAACTTCCCCCCATGAAGTCAGTTCATACTTATCCATATCATCATAAAT
Source organism: Torreya grandis (assembly GCA_037957365.1). Classification (NCBI taxonomy): domain Eukaryota; kingdom Viridiplantae; phylum Streptophyta; class Pinopsida; order Cupressales; family Taxaceae; genus Torreya; species Torreya grandis. The sequence continues at coordinate 1,823,265 of JARHVA010002970.1, forward strand.
TTCTAATGAAACAATTACAAGACATTGAATAACGACCATCCCTTGATTTGGAAAATCCTCCTAGAGATCTTTCACCTATAAAAGTACATACTGTTATCACTCAAAAGTGTACCCTTTTAAGAATGTTTGCTTATTCTCACTCCTATTAATACAATGGAAACTCTCAAAGGTATGGATGGCCTTATATTGGAGAGAATTTATAGATGAAGGGATGGTTACCTTTGGTACACTCACCTACTTCTCTCTAAACTCTCTAATTCAATTATTTCTTGACTAGGAAAGGGTAAAAAGATTACTACTCAAATTGGAATGAATATGAAAAATAGAAATTTGGGGTGATGCACCAATTTTGTAGTCAATTAGTCCTATACTTTACACATTTTATAAGCTAAATAACTTTCACACATTCACTTCATCTTCATACCATGACTCTTACATCAGTATTTCATACAAAGGTCTTGACAAACATTCACTCTAGCATGAAAGGAATGAACATTGGTTGAATTCATTTCCAAATTAGGTAGAAATTAGAATTAGACACTTGATATGACCTTTAATAACTTTAATTTGTTTTATAAAGGTGAAAAAATCAGATATAAACATATGAAAATTTATCATTCACTAAATTACATCAATGAACATGAGGCACACACTTCATGAACAACCTAAAAATGGAGGAAAAATAAAGTTCTTATTGCTTCAAAGGTGATGTAGTAAAAATTTTGGCAGAGTTTATGTATATCCAAAATCATAATTTGATTTGGTTCTCTAAAAAATGAACATATATATAGAAAATGAAGGAAGGAGAGAGGAGAGAAAATAACCCCAAACCAGTGATGATTCATCATACATAGTCATCCTTCACTCTTCCTTTAAATCAACCACCAAACTCAAAAATATTACGTAGTAAATCTATAGTTTAAACTTATTTTATTATAACATGGAATAAGAGATGAAGATAATCTTGTTTGAATATTTGTGAGGAAGTCCTAGTTCCTCATTCATGACCTATTTTTAAGGGAATTACTCTCCTTGCATACTTTGATAGTATTCAATGATTGAAGAGGTCTTGATAATATTAATTAACTCCTTTTTAATAGATCATTAAATCTCATTGATACTCTCCATATTTATAGTGAGTGAATTCAATTATATTCCTTTTATTTTGGAGTTTGACCCACCTATGCACCTATATTCTTGCATGCATGTTTCTTTCCCTTGACTTCCTCAAATTGATCCAAGGTGGTATAGAAAGAGAGATTTTTTCATTTTTTTTTTGATGGAGTATCCTCCATTAAAATATTCCCTCAAGGCTTGATTAATTCTTCCATTTAACTCCTCCATTTTTGCATGTTATTTCTCCACATTTCTAGGGCCGATTGAAGGCTTTTTCTTGTTTGCTTTGAATTTTTACACAATTACCTCCAAAGTGGCATTAAAGTGAGATAAAAGGATTGATGATGTTTTTTAATAATAATATAAAAATTGAGTCCATTTTGAACATAAACACTTAAAATTTTATTGATCTCCAAATGGCGAAGAGCACATGTGATTGACTTGGCAAGGTTATTAAAGATTTTAATGCATTGATTGAGCTTGTGGATTATCTTATTCCTAAAAGGTGGAATAGATTGGAGAGTTTGAGTGTTTAATTTTTATATATATTCATGAAATATCTATTTTTAAATTTCATTTGATGATGAACAATCACATCTCTCCATAATGGTCCTTATTGAATATGCCCATCTTCTCTATTTTAACAAGCTTGTTGAATGCACAATGAGAACCTACAACTTGATGAATTTGAATTATTTAAACATATAATGAATATACAATAATATTTTGGGGTCTAAAAAGTTATAGGTTAAAAACCATAATAATGGTTTCACAAATATTCAACCAAAATTTTAGTGGGGGATCCAAAATCCACATACAACTTCAAAAAATGCTCTATTATTCTCTTTAAGCCTAAAAAACCCTTAATTTAGATTTGGGGGTCTAAAAGTTGATCTCCCATGAACCTGCAACCTACTCAACAGACCATACTCACACATGTAGATCTCCTATGAGCTTACAACAACCTGCAACTCACTGATCTTACACTTAGAAGGAACTTCCTTGCCTTCCTTATCTTATTCTCATTACAATACATGCCAATGGGTCTATAAATAGATCCCAGACTTAAACAATAACTTAGACTCTTAATTTATAAAAAATCACTAATAATATTTTAATTGGATATGTATCAATGGGTTATACCTGTAAATTTTTTAAAATATTGAAAAGTCTTCACCAAACTCCACAAAACACCTGTAAATTTTTAAAAATATTGAAAAGTCTTCACCAAACTCTCAAACAAAAATTCACGAGTCTACTTGTTGCCTGCAGGGTCATTTGGAGATGTTTTCAATGATCTAAGCCTATTTTGCATTGGTTTTCATTGTATAATAACATATTAAGATATATAAATGAAATATACATCCTATAAAATAATTTTATTCCCTTGTAAATATCTGAAGCCCTCATTTCTAACTCTATTTATGAGCAACTTAATAAAAAAACCCTGATTTCCTTCTTGGTGCAGACCTATGTTTTACCATTTTATATCTCATAAAATATATTACATAAATTAAAACAATTTTAAACATTAAATTACATAAAAATAGAACTTAAATTCAAATTTCAAGGGATTTCACTTAGTAAAACTCAAAATATGTACTTTTTAGTGCTTTCTAGCTTGCACTTTCTCTTTTCTGAATGCCTTTAGGTCTGAGTTTTGCCAATTTATTGAGTTTTATGAGGCTTAAATACCTAATTATTTTTTAATTATAATTTTTAAGATAATATATAACCATTAAAACTATTATATGTAGTCAAAAAATCACTTAAACCTCTTAAAAAATGCCTTTTTTGACTGTCTCTCTTGCATGCTTGAAACCATGCAGCCTATACCTTTACCTTTTTTCACTATTTGTACTGTTTTTTTATTAAATAAGGTGTATTAATTTTTTTTATTCACCATAATATATCACACAAATTTTAATTTACAACAAAGAACTCAAAAATTCAAACATAATGCCTAAAACTGAGCTAATAGGGTTTTACAAGGGTTTTAGAGCACCTTTCCTTCTTAATGCTTGTTCATAAAGTTAAGACCATATAAAATAAAATAATGAATTTAATATTAAGGGCATAGGTTCCCATATATTTACATAATATAATTCAAACCAACTCTTATTCTCCTTCATGAACTGAATATTTGAAAATTGCCCTTACTAGCTTGCAACTAGCTTACTAGAGGAATAAAACAAACCTCTATAAAATTTTGGTCCTGTGAGATATTTGTGAGCATGGTTTTGGATTTATTAATGTTGTATGATTTTTTTTTATAAATTATTTATTCCTAAATAAATTAATTGAGTCCTATTGAATACTTACCCATAAGCAACCTTGACCAATAGTGGCAAAATTTGACAACATTCTTGATGACCTTGCTAGGATGTTTACCTACTAAACACTCAAGAATAGTAGCCTTAACAATTTGGATATGGAGTCACGAAAATATCAAAAAATTTAAAATTTATAATTCCTTATAAATAAAAAATAACACTTGTGCATAAGCACTTAGGGAATTAAAAACTAAAACAACTACCAACTGAAAATGTACAAGATAACACTTAGAGGAACAAATAATATGTACAAAGAAGAACCTATCTTCATAAAAAATGATTAAGATTAATCCCATTGATAGATATTTGAATCTCTTTAACATCCATCTTGGCTAGTTTTAAGTCATTATGATGCTTGCAGTTAGAAATTATTTAAGGACCAGTCTAAAGTTAATCAAACTTTGTGTGTCTTCCTGGTTTGGCCCTATCCTCTTCCCATTTGAGAACCAAGTCTCATTCCTTGAACTTATTTGAATTTTATCTTCTATCAAATGTTTTATTTACTTGTGATTTATGTATATTAATTACTAACATGTAATAATTTATTATTTCCTCTAGCTCTATAAGTTCAGCCTATCTCACTTGCATAGGCTCACTCTCTAACAATTCTAGCTGATGCATTATCTTCAAAGCAAAAAGCTCAAGTGAGATTGGCAATATATATTCTCTCCTATACAATATATTTTAGGGTGAATTATAAATGGAACTCTTTAATGTGATCCTATTATCCAATAAAACCAACTTTAACCTCAAATGTCATGTCCTTTGATTGTCTTCAATGGTTCTCCTAATGATCTTCAACAAATTTTTGTTAGTAGACTCAGCAAGGCCATTACCTTATGGATAATAATTGCAAGAAGTGATGAGATACACACCATTTTGGACATCCCATTAAATAATTTTATCTCCTTCAAATTTAATATCGTTATATGAAATTATAGTGGAAAGAACACCAAACCTTGTGAGCAAACATTCATATAAGTCCAAAACACTAGATTCATTTGCTTCCTTCAAATCCACTGCTTCTATCCATCTAGTAAAGTAATATGTGGCTGTAATAATTCAATTGTGGACCAAAATATAAGGTGGATTGATGATAACAATGAAGTACAAACACCATTGGATAAATGGTTGATCTACTAAAATATGTTGAATAGGTAAGGAAACAAGCTTTTCCTTTCCTTCAAACAATGCACACTTCTTGCACTTCCTTACCCAAGCATGATAATATCTTAAAATATTCGATGAATAATATCCACCCCTCATGATTTGTAGGTCTATTTTCCTTTCTACGAGGTGGCCTCTACCTTGTCTATCATGAAAATATTCAAGTAATCTTTTAACTTGACTTGGCTCAATGCATCTCAACAACATGTTGTTAACATCCTTTTTGAATAACACACCATTTAAAAGCAAAAAAAGAATAGATTTTAGCCTAAAGTAACTTCTATTTGAACAACTTAAATTTTGAGGATACATACCACTTTGAAGGTACCTTACCATATCTTGAAAATATATTGATGAAGGTATATTATTATCTATAATATCTTCATAATTCAAGACCAAATATGCCTCTTTACTTTCCTACAAGTCTTGAACCAAGTGCTCACACAACCCTTTTACCCTAATCAACTTGGTTACCTTTACTTTCCTATCATTTTACATGACTCTTGTTATACATCATAGTCTATTTTAACTTGTGTCCTTATTTAATAAGAACTCTTTAATTCTAGGATAAGCAACCATCACATAGGTCTTGTTGTTAGATAGTAGGTGCCTAAATGTTTTGAGACATCTGATTATGTAAAGCACATATTTATCAATAAGTGTGTACCTTGTTCCATAATCTTGTAAGTATTGACCAAAAAATGCTATTCATTGCTCCAAACCTTGTTGATTTTGTTGTTTCAATATTCCTAAAATTAAATCAACATTAACATATGCATACAATACAAAATCCTTTGAAAAACCATGATTGATAAGAGTGGGATCACTATCAATTGCTTGCTTAATTTCTTCAAAAAAATTCATGCCTTTCTTAGTCCAAGTAAAATTTTAATTTTTATTGAGCATAGCTATAAGAGGCCTTGAAAAACTTGAAAAATTATACATTTACCTTATTATAAAGTTAATCTTGCCAAGAAAACTTTGTAATGCTTTATTATGCTTACGCAAGGACAATACAAGAATAGAATCTATTCTTTATAGATTGATACTCAAAACATGATTATAAACAACATGAACAAAGAATTTACCTTCATGCATCAAAAATACACACTTATTTGGGTTAAGTGACAACCCATATTTACAATATCTCTCAAATATATCTCTAAGATGAAGCATGTGATCACTTGCCTTAATTGAAAAAAACTATAACATCATCCAAATAAACAAGAATAAACCTATTGATCAAACCTTAAAATGCCATATACATGTCTTCTTGGAATGTTACTCCTATATTGGATAACCCAAATAGAATTTTTAAATATGAAAAGTTACCCCACTTGGTGGTGAATATTGTTTTAAAATGATCCTCTTCCTTTACAAGTATTTGGTTATACCCACTATAACCATCTATAAATGAAAACCTTTTTGAAGCAGCCACTAACTATAGTATTTATTCCATTGAAGACAAGGGATAACGGTCCTTGAGTGAGGCTTTGTTTAAGTCATGAAAGTCCACACACAACCTAATTTATTCATTCTTCCTCCTCATAGGAACAAGGTTAGGCATCCAAGTGGAATGTTTGATGGAAAAGATGATAGCTAATTTAATCAACTTATGAAGCTCTATTCTCATCAAAGGTTCCATCTTTGGGCTGATTGGACTTTATATTTACCTTACCAATTTTTTATCTGCTTCTAATTCAATGTTGTGTTGAGACAAACTAAGATCAAATTTTTTTAAATCACTGTACTCACATACAAACACATCAAAAAACTCTCTACATAAATCAACAAAATATTCTTTTTGATCTTGAAAGCATACTTTACCAAGATTGATAGATTTCCCATTGACTATGTCAATGCTTGCATAATTCTCTTCTTTGTTAGACAAATAATCTTTATCCCTTCTTACCTCATCATCATACTAAAAATATTCTCAAGTGTGATAAGACCCTTGGGTAACTTATTAGACTTGAACTGAACTATTTAATCACTATACCGCTACAAAAGTTTTAACTAATTTATAGAAGAGAATTAAGCATCTTCTTGTAGGAAACAAACAACTTGATCATCATCTTCAAAGACTTTCCAATTCAAAATATTATTAGGAATGGAGGGTATTACCATAATCTTGATTTATGGATGAGTTTTATCATTCTTTACATCAACTAGAATGTCAAATTGGGATCTTATTACAACCAACATGTCTACATACTTATTTTTCTCTTTAGGTAATTATTTTATGTCAAATGCATAAAAGCCATATATAAGATCTCATACTCTGTGTTTGTATGATTTTAAAAATGGATTTTTACACACATTCATCCCTCTTATTTTATGTTCATTTTGTCAATCAGGAGTGTGCCCATGAGAGAAAGTGTGTTATTTCTCACTCCTGCTAGAACATGAAATCTCTCCTAAGTGTGGGTGAATTTGGAAGGGAAAGAATCTATAGAGAGGGATGTATACCTTGGTGCTTTCACTAAAACTTATTCTTAAATTACTATCTACTAATTCTAGTAATAAAAAAGGTAAAAAATATATTGTTTGTGATAACATTAAAAGGGAAACTAAAAATAATGTGATGCACCAATGTTTTATGACCACTTATGCTTGTAATGAACACTCTTATGAAAAGCAGAAACTTGCACACATTGTCTACACTTAGGGATGAATTTTACAAAAGTGTTTCAAAAGGACTTGACAAACTCAATTTATGCAAGGAAGGAATGTAAAATAACTAAACTCACATCCAATGCTTGAACTAAAGCTTATCTAGACACTTAAAATGACCTAGAGAACATCAAATATCTCTTATTAAGGTACAATAACTAGATAATAACATAGGAAAACAAATGCTTTACTAGGTTAGATCAATAGCAAACACATACACTACACTCAAAAAACCTAAAAATGGAGGAGCAAAAGCTTGTTATTTATCTCAAAAGGTGAGTACAAAATTTTGTTAGCCTTTAGGCATAAAAAAGCAAAGAGTGATCAATTACATTCTATAAAATAAGTTCAAACAGAAAAAAAATGCTTGGAGATAAATCAACCCTAAAATAGGGGTCCTCAATCTTGGTCTTTTTTCTCCTTTAGTGATACATAGTACTTATTCAACCCTTTAAAACATTAATATTCTATAGGGTGGCATGAAAGAGAGAGTTTCAAAGATTTTGGGGTCTTTAGAACATGCTCATAATGATTGGTCAAGCCTTGACCACTTGTAGAGTGCTTAGATTCATGATATAGCCCTTAGATTTTATCTTAGATGTCTCCTTGGTAAATGATTTTCCTCCTTGAAAGTAGGCCTTAAATTCCATTCAATTCTTTAGTTTAACCCTTATTGATGCTAATTTTTGATGTTTCACCACTTGGTTGAGGTTGTTAGGAGACTTCTTCATTCTTATTTGACATTATCTTCAAGGTTGGCATAGGAAGGGAAAGGAGTCATTTTTCAAACTTGATAACATTCTTGAAACCCATTTCATGACTTATTATAAGTCCAAATGTGGTGTACCATTTCATGGATCAACTTGCTAAGGCTTAGTAGGAGCTATTATGCATTGATTTAATCTTTTAGCCCCTTGAATCTCTTATTCTTCACCAAGGCATAAAAGGGAAAAGGTGATTTTTTCTCAATTATAAAAATTTATTCCATGTATGGATATTCAAAAATATACTAGACCTATAACAAGGCACTTTGATTCATCAAACACTCAAAAAGCCCTAGTTTTACACCAAAACCATGCTTTTCTTCTCAATTCCTCGTATCATTTTTTTATTATTATCAAAGCTCCTTGTCTGGGATAATATGGTGATGATAATGAGAAAATAAGCATATATGAAGATACCATATATGAAGATAACAATTTTTTGTGGCCTAACTCTAAGTGTAGATATACTTTTTAGCTCATTCTTTCAGTCAAATTAGGCCTAATTAGTCATCCTAGGCTTAGAAAGTGAAGATCTTGCTACTAGGATCTCCCACATGTGTGAAATTCACAAAAAATATTTGATTCAATTTAACCATGCTGTCACCATGCTCCATGTTGTCTGGAACACTGTGGAATGGTCTAAAACAATGTGGAAGTAAAAGAACTTTAAAATGGCTATTGTCAAGCTTGCCTTTTTAAAGAATTTTATAACTAGCCCAAAAGATCTAAATGGTTTAGGAACTTATGAGTGATTTCCTATGATTTTTTAAGATTTTAAAGGTAAAAAAATTCTTGAGATACTTCCACACTCTTTATAACCCCTATTTTAACTAAAAATCATGAAAATAGTATAATTTTTGTACTATTATGTACAAGTGAAGGTACAAAAAAAAAATATGTGAAGGATAATTTGAGATTATAATACAACTTCTATTAGGTTTTAGGAACAAATTTTGGAATTTTATGTGGTTTACAAGTCTATCTTTGCAAACTAGTCACAACGAGGGTTTTAAGAGGGTTTAAGACTTGTATAAGGTCTTAATGATTATTCATAAAGAACAACCATCCAAATAACCTCTTAATTCCACAAGATTATTTTTATGGGAAACCTATAACACATTTAAAAACCATTGTGTCCCATGAAAAGTATGAGAGATGGTATAAGCATCTAAAGTTGCTCCTCAAGTGACTGTCTTAGCTTTCCCTTAGCGTGTGACATGTCAAAAATGGGTCTTGGGTATGATAGATAATTTCAAATGATGGAAAAAAATCATAAAAATTAAAATAAATATCTTAAATGTTTCTAATTGATATATAAGTATCCAAAATTTATGTATTTGCATTTGGTGCACTAGTCATGGTACTTGAGGTTTAAGATTGTTCCTCCTTTACCAACGCTTAAGGGAACTTAGACACAGAAAAGATATGTATTATAGATTAAGGGTGAATTTATGTCATTTAATTTATTTAATCTACCTTAGAATCCATCCATGAGGTCTGGAAAGTTTGTTTTATACTCTTGACCTTAGGTGAATTTTCAGGTCTCTTGAATAGACCTTGCAACTAGAGTGGCCTACATCATGGACAAAAAATGGATATTTAAAATACTAATATGACCTAAATAATACCATTTAATTCTAAAACATCTAATTACCACAAATTTAACCAAAATTTAGAACTTTATTGTACCTATAGATTCCCCAAAACTCATTTTCCCTAAAACTAGCTAGTTGGTTGCTTGGTTTTTTTAATGCTTCCTGGGTTCATGACTAAGTTTGTCTTATTTAATCTTGTCATAATGTAATTAAAGTGATGAAAATGAATTTTTAATGTCATATTATTCATATAAATTTTTTCTTGTCCTCCATTAGTCATTTCTCAGTCCCATACACCCTACCACCACACCATCTCTTCTCATTGCTTACTAATTTGTACCCTACCAACACTGGCTGTAGGTTTTGATTAGACATTAAAGGGGTATTTTTAATGTTTAAATTATTATTTATGATCTCATTTAACATATTTATCTCTCCCAAGTCATTTTTAATTATCTCTCACTTATTATTTTGACACCTTAGCACTTTAAGGTCATACTAGTAGTTTGTTGTCTCCTATTCATGCATAGCTTGTGTACCTTCCAATCAACTTGGAATCTTATTTTCTAGGTTATAAATAAATATATACCTCATGGAAATATTATTTAAGTTACTTTAACATGTACCATTACCTTATGATTACCATATTTTCAACCATCTCCAACCCAAAGCACTGTTTGCTTCTTACACAGTCCAAGACTAAGTTATTTCGTACTCTACCTCTCAAGAGGTCTGAGTTCTCATGGGTATGGGTATAGGGTCAAGAACACCATTTATTAGTTTAAAATATATTATTTAACTTACCAATTCTGTATTATCACCTTTATCCTACCCTTATATTCATATTAGGTTCCTGAGACCTAGCTTCAAACTTACGTAGTGTGCTCAACACGTCTGCCAATTGACTTGGTTGTAGGTATTATTATGATAATGAAGGATTTAGATCATGGAACCATTAATTATTTTGAACATATTTTAAGTTATTATTTCATATTCATAATCTTTATATCCATTATGTTATCTTGGAGTAACTATTTTATTCCATCCCAATACCCCACACAGTCAAACTCCTATTATCTCCATACACAACTATAGGTGGAGACTTCCAAATTGTAGACTCATGTAGAATATGAGGTGTATAAATATCATTGTATTAGTATATTATAGGAGTTAATATATATTTAAAACACTTTATTAAATCCTTTTATACCTCTATTAAGTTTATAACATGTACTTATGCCCTTTTATGACCTCTTTGAAACTTTATCTTCTCTTTACTATTGTACACAACCCTTTGTGTCTATGTATTCATTTAGTATCTTAAATATGAGATATATCAATCATATTATTATCAAACACATTATATACCTTCTTGAAACCCCTCAATTTTTCTCATAATAATATACATCCTTGGAGTTATTTTAGACTACCCACAGACTAAGACTTAACCTTGTTGTTTGATCTTGATGTCTATGTTGGGTGTAGGTCCTCAACCCTTAAAGAGATCCTTGTTTAGGTCTTAATGAATCATAAATATATTTATTATATCACTACCCTTATCATAAGTGTGTATCTTATTCTTACTACACTTAGACCAAGACTTAAGCTTCTCAAACATATACATCTACTCTTTATTATGCTTACTCATTTGGCTTGGCTGTAGGTTTCATTTTTTCCAAGGATGAGACTATGAATTTCATACTTTAATCTCATATAACTTAAATCTCAACTCCTATTATCCTCAATTATCTCATTCTTGCTTTAAGTTCACACTTGCGTCCTAAATGACCTCCACATACTCTGCCTTTCATTGATTACACCACTTGTTTCAATTTTTCATTGAATGGCTATACGGTATAGATGGGGTCATAATGTTAGAGAACATGTGAGGTAGAAACCTTGAGATAGGCTAGTGGTGGATCCATTTACACATGTGAGTATTATAAATATTTATCCTTGACTTAATCACTTCCAAGTGGCTTCTATTAATGATAATATATCTTCCTTGAAGTGGCTTTATAGATGGCCGATGTAGATGCACATTGGGCCATTATATGGACTTGAGAGGTGAGTGGTAGGCCTCAAGTAACAAAAGTAATCTTAAAAATCCTAATCAACCTTCCAATTTATTAAATTATATTAGATAATCTTGAAATTTATATTAATACACTTGACTAGTAAGAACTTAATAAATAATTACTTACCTTAAACAAAGATAAAATACCTTAATTTCTCCAAATGAGAGATTTGCAATGTTGTTTCTTGACTAAATTTAGATTCATATCACTGAATTTATCTATGAGATCATTATTATCCTTTAGTAATTGGTGTAATTATCACTTGAAGTTCTTGAACCTTTGATTGAGCTCCTAAAACCCATCACAACTTCTCAGACCTCTGTTCTCCATGACTACTATTGTAGATTACTATTTACCTTGGCATGAGACAATAGTTTGATGAGGTAAAGGGGTAAGTTACTGAAGCATCATACCTGAAACCTTGATCATTCATTGTAAATTATTATATTATTCATCCTTTACTTACTACCATGATTCTCAATCTCGCAAATTTAGTCATTATGAGGCTTGGTTCCCTATTGTACATAATGATGGTGGATGGGAAATTGATCTTAAGAGGGAAAAAGTTGCTCTAGGATTCTCAATGAACTCTTAAGAAAGTACTCATGATTTCCATGGAATATGTCTATGGTCATTCCCACTCTTCACTCTAACCCTCACTTCATACCACTTACCTCATGTTAGTTTTAAGTCAAACTATGGTTGTAGGTGCTACTTCATTTTGTATGGACTGGCTACCATGCCATTATGTTGAAGAGCATATGAGGAAGGGACATTGAGATAGGACAATGATGTTCATTGAATGATTTGAGTCTAATTATATACACTTAAGATATTCACCTATTGATAACATATCACCATGATGAACTCAAACATCCTTTGAAGTGTCCTTGTGATTGGATTTTGCTGTAGGTGGTGATTTTTTCCACTACACTCACCTTCACTTAGCTTACCTATCACCTTCATGAGCTACTGAGCCTCACTGAGTAGTGTTTACTTAAGATGAATTAAGTGTAAAATCATATGCTCTATTAAATTTTAAATATACTCCAAAATAAGTCACCAACCTTATCAACACCTTTGAAACTATGGAGATGTTGTATGGACTGAGGTTGTAACAATTATCACAAACTCACCTACCAAGGCTCCATGAAGGTGTTGAATATTTTGTTCATTTTGTCTCCTTATATGATGAAAAAAGATTATATAAATTGTTCCATTTTCATTACATTTCTATCAAAACCCCTTTTTGATCATGGTATACACAAGCCTGATTTCAACTTCAAGCATATAAGGCTTCATTTGGCCTCCTTTGTTCTTTGAGAGTATCATTAGCCATTACAAAGCCCTTAAGGTGTGAAATAAATATTATTTAAACATAAAATTTTTTGAGACTACTTAATTCAAACCATTCATCAATCTATGAAACTTATTTACTACATTTGTACCTTTTCAAAGAGAGTAACTCATTCAAAATGTCCCAAGGAGACTATGCTTAAACTAAAGACTTATGAATATTTTCCTAGATGAATGAGGTGTGGAAGGAAATAATAAATTATTTATAAACCTATTAAGATGAATAAAATTTCCTAAAAACTTAGGTTCTACTCTGAAATTGACCAAAAAAGACCATTCACAAAGACAACATAGGAAACATGTTTTATGCTATAAGCACTTTCATGGAAGGATTTAACTGATGAAAAAGAGTTTATTAGGTCCTAATTTACCCTTTAATGACCCCACTAAACCATTACTCCTATTTGAATTTTGGGTTGGAGAAATAGGTGCAAAAATAGACCCCTCTTGGATGCATAGGCCATAGTTACCTATTGTCGCTCTTAGTGATTTTTTTATAAATAAGAAGCATTAAATTAATGAAACAATTCCACTAATTTAAATATTAATTTGACTCCTAATAATTTACAAAGTTTCGTATCTTAGATATCTTTCCTCTTTATGTATTGAGCATTTGAAAATTGCCCTTTAAGAGTTGCCAAGGAGATCAATATAAGAGCAAAGTAGGTTTTTGAAAATTTTTCACCTATAACCTCATAAAATTAATTATATGACCTTTTTGGGACTAAATTAGGTTTATAAAATGATTTTTACATAAAAAACCTCTGAAAACTTGTACGGATCCAACAAAAGCCCTATTTTTACACTATAAAAACTAAATTTACTAAGGAGCTATAATTAAACGGATATAAAATGTGTTATTGAGTATTTTAAATGTCTAAAAATTTGAATAAATATTAAATTTATCTTCCTCATAATCATATACTATCAAAACCTTAAAAAACCTTCCCTAGAGGTCACAAAATGGTCAAAATTGCATGAAAATGAGTCATGAAGTTAGTCCAGAATGTGATCAACCTAATTGTTCATATGTTAGGAATAATATGACCTTGAAATTTTATATAACACTTATAAAATATACTCTATACTCTTCTCACCATTGAAAATGGCTTGAAAAGGCCAATAAAAGGCTAGATAAGCACAAGAGAAATGAAGGACAAAACCTCAAATCACCTAATCAACATTAAGACCTATTAATCATGGATTATAATGATCAATTTAAGGAATTTTAAATACTAACCTAAATTCCAACAAGATAAACAAACTTTCAAATGATAGGGGTGATAATTTCACCCATGAGGTCAAAATTGTTAATAGTACCATACGCTCACTATCTCTAAATGCTTGCAATAGGTTAGCTCCCATATTTCTATCCCATTGTAAATCATGAAACAAAGCCTCATATTATATTATGTTTTTATAGAATCCAAACCAAATTTTTTTGAGGGTAAAATAAGAAGCATACCAACCCTCGCACCACATTTATTCTATGAGCCATCAATATAGAGTTGCCGTAAGCCATCATTTAGATCACCTTCTTTATATAGAGATGGAATTTGTGCACCATCCTCATGTAAACAATAAAATATAAGTCATTATTATTATATAATATTATAGGTATCACACTCAGGAATATTAGTATCCCATTCATCAAGAAAGAAATTAGGAACACCATAAAGAGAAGAGTTTGCTTTAGCTTCACTAGTTTACTCTACTTCATCCGACATGACACAATTAGTATTAAAAATACTAGGCATGTATGGTTCTAGATGAAAATGATCAATAGGATATGAATGAATTATAAATTTTGTTCCATAACTTGTTTTAAACATTAGGTATGTCTAATCAACTAAAAGATACCTACCTATCTTTGAAGTGAAGACACGTGATAAGCACATAGAAAAGTATGTAGGAAGATCCACCACCACCACATCTTGCTAAATCGTCACATTTGGGCATGCATGAAGTGTTAATTTTATATTCTTGATTATATCCACTATCTTGGTTGGAGATCCATCAAGTTTTAAGACACCCTTAGTCTTTGGCTCATAAACCAAACCCAACTTCTTTATAATCTATTTTGGCATTACTATGTTACTTGCTCCACTATCAACCATGTAATTATGAACTAGTGTGTTTCCAAAAATCAAGGAAAGATAGAAAGGAGGTGTCTTACTTGGTTTTGAATCATATTTTGTGTACTTTACCCCTTTATATACCTATTGTACTATTTTTTTCTCTTATTGATATGATTTTTCTAGAACTACATTGTCCTTCACTATTGGTTTTGTAGACAAACCAAGGCCTTAAAGCCCATGGATAAGGGTATCATTTTGTCTTGGGATTTCCAATGAATCCAACATGGTCATATTTATGTTTTATTTCTTCATATGATCTACTATGTTAAAGGAAGAGCCTCCAATCTTTGTTTGCACTTTTAGAACAACAAGATGCTCTTGTAGTTAACACACTTGGTGAACCTTGCTTGCTTCCATATTCTAAGGGGGAAAATATGACCATTAGTATTTTTAGAAACCATATTAGGAACATTTAGAGAATGAATTACCTCTTGTGTCTCATATATATCCCTTCTCTTGGCTCTTGTGATGGCTTAACCAAGTTGTTTGATTTGCTAGGATCACCAATATGATTTACTACCACATATCATCAACTTGCCGATTCACCAAGGTTGCATCCAATTTTACTTGTCCATGATTCACTTCCCCTTATTGCATCATAGCTTCATTGTGTTGGCCTCCTTTAATAAAGGATTCCTCTTGTGTCATTTAAGGAATTTCCATATTTTGTGCTATTAAAACTTGATTTTACACATCATTGGTGTTAGAAGGTGGTGTTCCCAAAATTTCATACTTAAAATTTTGGGTTATCCCTATTTAAAATTTTGCATTTTGTCTTATGTGAGTCAGTTGTCCTTGTTAAACCAGTACCTTGAATAAAGTTTTATTCAATTTTTTTTTTGTTTTTGATTGCTTTCTTTTCTTAGTTACTTCAAAATTACTCTTAAAGGCTAAAAACATTTGCCTGAAGCCATCACTAAAAAACCCATTTACTCATCTTTCCTAGAAGATCAAAAAATCTAAGTGTTAGGACTCATCTCCAATACAACTCAGGTTCTTTAAGCTACTCTACTTATTAAACAAAAATACAATTAGTCATGTAAGTCTAAGTTGCACTGTCTGGTTCAAACCAAAATTGTTAAACTACTTTAACTCACATCAAAAGCTAAGAAAATTAGTCCCAAAAACATGCTAAACATTGCATAAAAAATTTGAGTTTTCAAAGGAAATTTACTCATCCAAAGCCACAAGCTAAAGTAATGGAGGTTTCTAAACCCAAAACACTCACCATTCAAGACCAACTCAGGATTGGGAATATGCTTAACTCACAAAGGCCAAATTAAGAAAATCAGTCTAAGAAACTTGATTAAATCCAAGGGCTTACGTGGCTATTTCCCATGTGTTCACTACATGTTATTAAATGCATTATCAAATATAAATATCCATGAATTCCACCTCATTTCCACCTATCATCTGAGTTTTTGACTAAGTTGCCACACCTGTGAACCCTTAGCTACATTATTCAACCTTCTAGAGTGATTTTTGACTCGACTCTTCAAGACCCATTTGTGTTCGAGGTATGTAAATATTACTTCTATGTTTTTATGCCTTGTTCTTAATTGTTTTCTTCTTGTTTTCCTCTGATAGTTTTTCACTTTCCATCGTGAAGTTTCTATTGTTTGCATTTATTTTCCTTGCATATATTTTTTGCTTTTACATGCTTGAGTGGTGTTTTAAAAACCCTATAAGAATTCCTAAAACATTGAGTATGTGAATCCTCCCTCAAAATACTATAAAGATCGAAGCCCTAGGTTGAAAACCCAACTATTGAGACTAGATGAGAAACTCAGGTTCCTCACTACTAATTACTCATCTAGGGTCTCAATCCTAAGTTATTACCCTCGAGAACCTTGAAACTCTCAAGTATCCTACTTTCTTGGGGTTGTGATTACTTATTGATTTTTGTAGTCATATAAAATGTGAAAATTAGTAACTTAAGTGTAGCTTGTGACACCTAACCCATAAGTCCCTTTTTCTTTCTCTCATGACCCTTATAGGCATCTTTTCACTGATTTCCAATCATCTGTATCCTTTTAGATAGTGATTCCACCTCTTCTAGGCAAAATTTCTAGTGATGATTCGATCCCCCTGGGTTTCATTCGTTCAGGACAATAACACCCAACTTGGACTATAAAACTGGACCTTAGGGTGTCCATTTTTTACATTGCTATCCAAGTGCATTTTTATCACCAATGGTCATTTCCTTCTAGTTCCTATCCTCCTTCTTGTTAGCCTAATGTGAATAAATTTGACCCATGACGAATAGATCCCTATAAGAGCCCATTCAAATTTCATTTATAAGGGGTTTGTAAATATCACAAAGTAAGCAAGAATACAAGCAAGACTACTCAGGCATTTTTCCCTATTCTCTACATAAAATCTTCCAATACAACCACAAGCTTACTAAAATCCTCACACTAGTCCCTAGCCACCTCAAGCATACCTAGTTTAGCATTTTTCATCTTCATACACATAATTATACAAATCACATCAAGTGGGAGAAATAAATATGGCTTGATCCCTCTTCAGAGTATTGATATGTAGGTAGCGTGCCCACATAAGGGATGTGGATACATGTTCAGTGCATCTTACACACACTAACCCCCCCTTTCCCAAAGTTTATCAAAGCATAATAGAGTCTAGAGTTTGAAGAATAAATCAGCGCTATAGGGAGTTCTGTGGACATCCAACAATCAAAATTTCATAGGCAAGCTCACACAAACACAACAAAAAAACCCAAAAGCTCAGGTCTCTTGAACAATAGCATCAAAAGAGGACTATAGGACTAGACCCTAGGGTGTCCTATTTTGGTGCTCCTATCCTTTCACAAAATGAAGGCTAGAGATTGATTTATGATACTGTCTTAGTCCTGCACAATGAATTTTAGACCCTGTCTTAGCTGTCTCAATCTATTTCCAGTTAAGTCTTATTTTCTCCACATCTATTACTATTTTAGAAAGGTTAAAAACATAGTTAAATTATAAAAATAAGTAGCTTAATTATTATATTATTATTTACTAATTTATTTAGCTCATACCCTTAACTAAATTAGAAATAATAATCCAATATTCCCAAAATAGTTAAATCATTTGGTGAACCTGAGTTACTTCATTTGTGCATAAAACCCCTAGAAACCATAGGGAAAATTCTTCTAATTTATCTAGAATTTTTATAATTTTTTCTTGAATATTTAAATTAAAAATTTACATTTAAATTTTAAATTTACCTTAGTAATTTTAAAAATAATTTATTCTAAACCCTAGTTACACATACTATGTCCTTTCAAATCAAGAATTTTCTAATCATTTAATGATTTTTTACCTACATATTTCAATAAAAAATCCACATTAAATTTTAAAATTCCTTAGTAATTTTAAAATAAATAATTTTCAAAACCCTTGTTGCATATACTAGATCTCATTGCTTTAGAGGTATCACCTTACATGTTTGTGAGCTTCATATATTTTTTATGCATTTTCAAGTTTATTATTTTTAGGACTTTACATTTCCTATATTCAGTACTTTCCTTCTATATCACTTTCCCTATTACAAATTATTACAAAAAATTCAATCATTTGTTAAATTATTTTCCTACTTTAATAATGGCCTAATACACTAGTTTTGATGAAACTAACAAAATTAAACTTCAAGAACTCTTAAATAAACACCCTAACATGCAATATGACATACTTGAAATACTATAAGATGAGAAATGCAAAGTGAGCAATGGTCAATCTTATCAAACCATAGAGCAACTAATTACACATGACACTACAGGGGAAACTATGTCTCAACAACCCCCTATAGCAACCCAACCTACCTCTATGCCACCACTAGCTACAACTAGTACATCTTTATCTCTTGATGTGGTAGTGCTTGTGCTAAAGATAAAATATCTTTAATCTAATGTGCTACATCTTGAGAAAGGTGCCTCTAGACCTACATAAGCCTTGGATTATTTTTCCCTAATTCATACACTATTGGCATGTCATATTGTTTCGACACCCTTGCCATAAGGTTTTGTTCAATCCAAGCTCACTCTATATGATGTCAAGGGTGATCCATAGACACACTTGAGATATTTTCATGTAGCATGCTTAGACTATGTGCTAAATAACTAGATACTAACCAGGTTATTTTCATGAAGTCTAAAGGATTATGCTTTACAATGGTTCTATAGTCTATCGAATCAGTCGATCAATGCATTCAATCCTTTAGTAGACATGTTCCTAGCTCATTTTAGCATTAACATTGGTGATAAGGTTTCCTATGCCCAAGTTTCACAATAAAAACAAAGGTCAAATGAACATCTCATAGATTATGTTATTTGATATAAGACTATCTTGGCTAAGATGACTAGCCCCATGGCCGATCAAGAGTTACAAGATCTCTTCAAATAGAGTCTTATACTAGTTTTATATGAATCAATCATGTTTAAAAGTTTCTCTTCCTTCATTGAGTTATGCCATACACTAAAAAATAGAGAAGTCAAATTAATTTCAATGGGAAAACTCAAATACACAAGCATATCAAAAATAATAAATAAGAGTAACATCAAAGTCCCATACAAATTAAAGGTCAATGATAGAAAGAGTCAGAATCAACCTATAGTCAATGCAACTTCAGAGCCCCCTCAGTAAGTGGTTTTATCAACATTTCCTTGATGAAATATTTCTAATCTACCAGTATCTCCAATAAGAGTTTTACATCATTTTGTGGAATGTAATATCATATCTCTCCCTCATATTCAGGAAGTTGATCCAACAAAGCATCTTCCATGAAGATATGATCCGAATGCATTTTGCACTTTTCATAGGGCACAAGGCCCCACAAAAAATAGATTTATCAATTTAAAACATAAGATATAAGACTTGGTAGATGATAATGTTATTGATCTTGGAACTTTAGTTGAGCCTCCTCAGTTAAATAAAACATAGGATAAATCTTTAAAAATCTTTTTAGATCCTTTCCCATAGCATTCTAAACAAGAGACAAGATATACATCAGGGGTTCACCATACATATCATGCTCATCCCCTATTAGATACATATAGGGCACCTTCAGTTGAGTTACATCCTTTTAGAAACATGATTAATGTATATAATTCTAGAGTTTAAACTAGACCTTTGATTTCCTTCTCAAAGCAGGAAATAGTAGAGGATGATTCGAATTATCATGCACTCTTTATCAGAGCTTACATTCATAATCATCCTATTTATTGTGTTCTCATAGACAATGGATCCAATGTGAACATGTACACTATGACATTACTAAAACATTTGGGATATTTAGAGTAGGATATTACCCTGATAGACATAGTTATCAATAGATTTAGTGGGCATATATAGAGTTCATTGGGTGAGATTATACTTTCTCTATAGGTTGGTCTAACACATGTGGCCCTACTATTTACTATTGTTCCCAGTTTAAAAGTTTTTGATACATTACTTGGTTGACCATTGATTCAAAAACATTGAGAAATACCTTCTATAGTTCATAGATGTGTGAAATTCATTCATGCTAATCAGGGTGTTATAGTTGGTGGAGTTCCATATGAGTTATCACTCCCCACTTTATATTCATCTTCTACTTTACAGTCACTAGTTTTAGTTCAACCACCAGTTTTAGTTTTTCATCAATTTTAGTTCTTATTTTAGTTTAGATTCATACACAATTGAGGCCTCCATCACTAGCACAAAGAGTTCATAAACTTCCACAGAGGTTTCTTTTAGAGCAACCATAGTTTTAGGATTCTAGATAGTTTATATCCATAATATTCACACCCAGATCAGTATCATTGAGGTCTCATGCCTCTACATATAGAGCACACGTTTAAAGAGCTTCTCCTACTACTAGATGGGTTCCTAAGAGCTCTATAGTTTCATCCACTTATCATAGTTACAAGGGGACCCCATAGTCAGTTTCTATTTTAGAGATTTTAGAGCATTTACAACATACACAAATTTCAAAGCCACAGTCTTAGCCCTTCCATTATGCTTCATGATCACACACAATCCCTCTCCCTTATACAAGACACCATGATAAAGAGTTTATTATGAGACTCATCGGTTAGTATCATTTTTCCTTAGTTTATTATACATAGTTTCTTTTTACTTACTTATACATAATAGATTCTTTTCAATTCATTATACATAATTTCAAAGTTTTCTTGTACATAGTCTCCTTATGATTGATTGTACATAACTCAAAATATAAAAAACACCAAAAATAATATAAAATTAAAAAAATCCAAAAACATTCAAATAATTCAAAAATCCAAAAATATTTCTATTGTATGCATTACCGATGCTTCAAAATTTTACTACCATACTAGACTTACATTTATTGTTATGTGCTATTGTTTATCGATTTATCTACATTACCATGCTTCACTTGATCTTCTTTTGAGTGTGTGTTGTGACTTTCAAATCCTTGATTTCTTCACTCTATCCACTGAGGGGGCATCCTAATTTATACATTTGAGACACATGTTGATATATCTACCCACTAGGAGCATCTTCTACATGACTACACCATCCAGATTATGTCATTCCTATACCACATACTCTAGTTACCATGTTGATGTATATTACTTACTAGATTACACAAATTGGTCTATCAACACTCAATAGTATATAGTACCTATGTATTTATTATCATATACCTATCCTTATACTCCATGTCTTGCATACTTTCACCTCTTACTTTGATTAATTAGATGTGATTATATTTCTAGTATTTACATGCTTTCATTTCTTACTTTGCATAGCTAGATGTGATTGCATTTATCAGTTCCTTCTTCATCCCCTGTATATGCCTTAGGACATTTACCAATATCCTTTGCTTCTATTCTTGTGTTTGAATTAAGACATTTTCCAATGTCCTTTGCTTCTATTCTTATGTGTGCCTTAAAATATTTGCCAATGTCCTTCACCTTTACTCTTATATGTGATTGTGGATTTCACACCAACCTTGTTTTTTTAATGGTATGTGTATGTGGCATTTAAACATGCCTTGCATGCTTTCTTCTTAGTTTGAGTGACATGTGCCCATGTCCGTTATTTGCTTGGTCCCTTATCCACTCTTGTATGCTTTTTGATTCTTGCCTTGTGTCCTTGTTGCTTAAATAATTTTCAATTATTTGTAATGCCATGATCCACATCATGCATTATCTTGCTTTCTTGGATGCCATGATGGACATCATGCTCCATCCCTCCTTAATATCTAAAACCTAACAAATAACATTTCCAATCTTAATTCATTATATTGCACATGTTATTACATTTTATATCTATTTAGGCATACCCCTGTTGATCTAACAATCTCCATTACAAACCATGCTATATCTTGAGATATTTTATCAATTATCAATGCTATATCATGTATTATAATAACATAACATACTTTTAGGGAATTTTTTTAGGATAGTCATGACAGGGTCTTCATTATTACCCTTAGAAGAGGGGGTAATAAATAAGTGTTTTGTCACAGAGATTAGATTTCTTACCAGTAAAAAAACTAGCATTCAGAATACCTAAAACAACAACCAGGCTTCAAACTAGGTAGAATAGACTAGGTAGATAGTAATAACTATAGAACAATCACTAGAATTAGCTTAGGACAACAACACCAAGATTGGACTATAGCACCAGATAATAGGGTGTCCAATTTTGGTGATCCTATCCAAACAACAAAAAAAAATTCTAGACATAGGAATAAGGGTAAGCTTAGCTATAGTTTGACACATGTAGACCAGTTTAGAATCAATAATTTCAATACAAGTTTTCTTAGAGAATTTAGATATATGGGGGGCATCATGTGTGACATGATGGCTCTCACTTTTAGTTTTAGATTAGGTAGTTGAAATAACTTCTAAATCAGAATCCATGTTTTAGACACTAGTGATTAGGGGTAATGTGTGTGGCACATTTGACTTGTTTTCTTTTTGAGTTTAGTTTATTACCTAGGTATCCTTAGTAGTTTCATGCCTTATTCCATTTTCAAGTGGTTGGCATCATTTTGGAGTGACTTTCATACAAGCCTATTTCCACCTTTTTTGAGTTTACCAAGAATGGCCTAGTTTTCAGTACACATTCGGCTATTTATGCCACATTGTCATATTATAAAGCATTTAAAGGCTTTAAGAGTCATCTCATATGACACACATTCATACTTGTATCATTTTATATCTTCACTTAATGGGGTAATGATGGAGCCAAAGGACTAGCTAGCCTTTATATTCTTGAGCCACTTACTCAGAGGGATTGGACATACAGTCCAAACTTTGATTAGCACATGCATGATCACCTAGATTTACTTAGTGGAAGATAATGGAGTTAAAGGGATAGCCTTTGCATCCTTGAGCCACTCTTAGGGAATTAATCACTCAACTCTGTTTATGATATTACTTTTGGTACAACACATATCTAATATCATTTAGCATCATCTAGCACATACTCAGTATCACTCAACATCACAATCAATTTTATACTGATTCACATACCTAGTGAGGTGTATTCATTCCTTTCTCTTCCTCTCTCTCTTATCCAACTTTATACATTCTTATTTTAGATATAACATATTTAGTAAGAAATTATCTACTATTTATTTTCTCTTGCAAATTTATCACTTCATAAATGTGCTCTTTCTATGCACACCCAACATCACACAACTCCATGAACTTCACCTTTATAGGTAAGTTTAGGTACACTTTATATTATTCCTTTATCCTAGTATTTTGCTTTTCTACATCACTAGAATAAAGTCGGGACAATGGAAGTCATATAAAATGTGAAAATCAGTAACTTGAGTGTGGCTTGTGACATTGAACCCATAGGTCCCTCTTGCTTGCTTTCATGACCTTCATAGGAATCTTTTTACTGATTCCCAATCATTTTTAGCCTTATAGAGAATGATGATTCTATTTCCCTGGGTCCCATTCCTTCAGGACAATAGCACCCAACTTGGACTATAGTGATGGACCCTAGGGTATTCATTTTTGATGCTCTTGTTTAAGTGCATTTTTACTGCCAATAGCAATTTACTTCTATTTCCTATCCTCTTTCTTATCAGCCTAACATGAATACATTTGACCCATGACCAATAGATCCCTATAATATCCCATTCAAAGTTCATTTAGAAGGGGTTGGAAAATATCACAAAGCAAGTAAAAATACAAGCAAGACTACGTAGGCATATTTTTGTATTCTCTGCATACAACCATCCAATATAGCCACAAGCTTATTCAAATCTACACACCAGTCCTTAGCCACCTCAAGCATACCTAGTTTAGTATTTTGCATCTTCATACACACAATTGCATAAATCACATCAAGTGGGAAAACTACATATGGCTTGATCCCTCTTCAGAGTATTAGTATTTAGGCAACATGCCCACACAAGGGGTGTGGATACATGTCTAGTACATCTTACACACACTAACCCCCCATATTTCCTAAAGTTTGTCAAAGCACAATAGAGGCTAGGGTTTAAAGACTAAATAAGCTCTACAAAGAATTCTATGGACATCCAACAATCAAAATTTCATAGGTAGGCCCACATAGACACAACAAACAAAACCTAAAACCTCAAGTCTCTTGGAAAACAATGGAAAAAGAGGGCTATAGCATTAGATCATAGCGTGTCCTATTTTGGTGTTCTTGTCCTTTCACAAAATGAAGTTTAGAGCTTGATTTATGATACTGTCCTAGTCCTACATAGTGAATTTCAAACCCTATCTCAATAATCTCAGTTTGTTTCCACCTAAGTTTTATTGTCTCAACATCTATTACTATTTTTAGAAAGGTTTTATTGTTTCCACCTAAGTTAAATAATGCAAATTAGTAGTTTAATTATTGCATTATTATTTACTGATTTAATTAGCTTAAACCCTTCACTAAATTAGGAATAAGAATCCAATATTCCCAAAATAGTTAAATCACTTTTACTTCAGGGTTTCCAACCAAATTTTCTTGACCTTATAAATCTGAAGTCACAAGCCTTGAAAAACATGTTAAACTATCCAAGCAAAATTTGGAATCCTCACTACTAGTAACTTACTCAAGTTTTCTAATATGAGTTACTTGCCTAAGAAAACCTGAAGTAGCTACCTTCCAAAAACCCAAATTCCTCATGACTCAATGCTTACCTAGATTCCTGATGAGTTAAGACTTACAATTCATGTAGACTAACCTGGGGTTGTGATACCTTATTGCTTACTATGAGTTATTTGGGGTTTTTCAAGAATTTCTACTACTTGAAACCTAAAGCATGCTTAGGGACATTGTTTGAAACATCAAGTTGATTCTTTTCTTCAAACTTTCTAAACCAGTTGGAGTAGTTACTAAGTGTTGGAAAACACTAATCAAATTCTTCTAGAGATAGTCAGAACCAATGTTAGGATTAGAAGGATCAAAAAGGTCAGAAGAAGAAATAATTGAAGTGGAAGAGCAAGCACTTCCAATTGAAGAAGTCCCTAAATTATCACTTGAGAAAATCCCAAAGCAAAGCAAGAAAGTTAAAATAAAATCTAAAAGAAATAAATATCAAGAATCAAAGATAAAGTATAAGTATAAATGACACCCTATTGAATCATGCATCACTTCTAAGTTAATTAAGTGATATAGACATGGGGCATGTATCTATAACTAAGTTGTTAGAGAGATCTAAGGCTATAGCCAAGACTCCACTTATGTAAGAAATGACTACTAGTGGAATTATGCAAGCTGTAGCTTTCCCAAACTTATCTCAATTTCTTGAATTTGTTATGGCATGTGTCAAGTATTATGACTCCCTTACTGGGACTATGAGAGATGTTGCTAGTAATGTAGTGATAAGACTAGATGTTTAATATCTTAACTACTATCGAAACATCCCAACATCATCCAAAGTGATTGATATAAAAATGGAGAAGGCTAAGAGGTGATTTGAGAATAAGTTATCTGAGTACATTAAGATAACGAACACAAACTATCTAAAGAAAGTAAAACAAGCTTCAAGATTTCCAAAGCAGATAGTAAGATCAGACTTGGTTTAGGATGTAGATGACATTACTCAACTTTTATGTAGAATTAATGGTGAAAATAGTGTCAAGTGTTTCTCAACTTGGATGTACCATTGATGTCACCAAGAGTTTTGCCATGATTGAATAGGCAAAGATGATAAGTGACAATGTGGATGAGTAGTTAAATAATGTATTATAGGCTTTTGATTTTAAGATGACCTTATATCTAGTATATGCAATAACATCAAGTTGAGAATTTTCAAGGTTAAATATAAAAGGCACACTTGAAACTATACCAATATATGAGTATTATCCTCAATTGGCCCTTTTTGAGTACTACAAGCATTATAAGGTAGTGAATGATAATTTTTTCTATGAAATCATTTACAAATTAATTGTGGCCCTAAGCACAAAAGAATAATCAATTTAGCATGGGATGTAGTTTCATAATTTGGGTGCATTTTCATTTAGTTTCTTGATTTCACATACATTAGAGTTGGAGGTTTCTCAGGTACACTAGTCAAGTTTCCCAGGTATCCCAATGATAAGTGGATCCTCATGGAGTTATGTAGGTAACTTGAATTATAGGATTTACATTTAAAAGATAACTATCCTACTATAAATTATCTAATTACTATTCATCATTACCACTATCCCAGTATCTACAAGTCTAAGAATGTATAGAAGGAGATGTATCACAATTATACCCAAACACACTTTGAAGCAAGAGCCAATTTTGATTGCATAGGGGTGGCCTAAAATATAGTTTCTCTAGAATATATGCACATTCCTACACTTGAGGACTTTTGGACTGATTACAAAGATGAGTTTGATGTGAGAAGAAGAGACAAGAATAGAATAACTATTGAGAAAATTTGTACTTTTGATCTAGCCACAATTATTGAGGACATGGAAGATGATATAATTGTAACCAATGATGATTTTCATGCAGTAGGGGGAGACAATGCCTTACTTTTAGTGATTTTTTTCATAAAAAACAAGAGAAGACTATCATAGATAAAACTTCAAATGTTTTGGCCATGGATTCCACATGGCTTCTCAACAAAGGATACTTTATGAAGGAGTTGATGAAGCAGACTACTCATGTAAGTTAGAAGAGGAAGGAAATAGTGTAAGGAGAAAGTATCCAAGTGCCCACAAAAAAGTTAAAGTTGAAAAGAAATGTTGATGACACATATTCTATAGTAAATGATAAAGAGCCTATTCAACTAGTTATCACCACACCTCATTTGGTTTCTCCTACTAACACCATTACTACTTCTCTTCCCATTCCCTCTTATACTACACCTGTCATAGATCCATCAATACTAATGTCACTTCCAAAGTATCATGACACTAAATTTATTAAGAAACACATTCAAAAAGAGACTAGTATTCCTTTTCCTCCTATTCCTCCATCATCTATACCTACTTATTTACCTCCACCTCCTTTAGAAGAACAACCCACCATTAAAAATGAGATATAAAAAGTAACTACTAAAGGGATAACCCCATCTCAAGAAACTTTATAGGAAAAGTAAAAATATGCAGTTAAACCTAAGAAGGAAGCCACAAAATAAATAGCAATTGAAAATGTGAATAAAGTTAACACAATGAAAGAAGTTAAATCTAAGAAAGAGGTAGTAGGGGTAGCAAAACAGAAAGGAGCTGAGAAAGAAAAAGAGGTAGAGGTAGTGGTAGAGAAAATTACGAAGGAGAAGGAAGTAATGATGGATAAAGTGAAAGAAAAAGAAAAGGAAGTTGATAAGGAAAAAGAAGGAGAAATTGAGAAGTAACCAGAGAAAGATATCAAGAAGGTGACAGACACCCAAGGAATTCCTTCTCAAGAACTAGTGGTTAGTAATAACCAACAACAAATGGTGATTTATATAAATACTTTCACTAGCACAGACTTCTCATCTTGGTTGGAAATGCAAACAACTCCAGAATCTAAAGAAGTAATAGATCTTGAGGAGATAGAATTGAAATTATTGAAAAGTCTTGACGAAATAAGATAGAATCCCAAATATGCCAAGGTAACTTCAAAATTAATAATTAAACCTACAGGGTAGAATTTTTTAGAGGTATCAGTCCTACCACAGGGCATGAGCAAAAGTGAAGTCACTAAAGGTGACTTAACATTTTCAAAGATATCCCTTGGGGAAGTTACCACTAAAGGTCTGATGTAGGATACCTAAACCTTGATTAACACTCTCTTCAATAAAATTGATGAAGATAATGCTTCTAAGGATAAATTGAAGGAACAAAATTCCCATTTATGTGAAATAATAGCTAAAGTTACTAGGTTTGCTCAACAAGAGATTCAATTGGTCAGCAAGTGATAATTGAGGTAGAGGAGACTAAAGATAATGCTAAGGCCATTGATAAATGGATGAAAAAATGCATCAAACTGCCAAGAAGCTCTTCCCAAAAGTTTTAGGTGTTCATGCTGATATTTTGAAGAAATTAGCTGAGATAAAGGTAGTAATGAAGGAAAATGAGAATAAAAATGGAATTTCTGAGTTGCAATAAGAGATTCTGTAAACAATAAGTAATTTGAGTGAAAAAGTTTTGATTGAAGAAAAGATTATCCTTGAAGGATCTGTAAAGAAGGTAAAATAAGAAGAGTATCTCCTGTCTTTTTGCACGTGTATTTTGAAAATAATGTGTGAATAAATGAAGACTTTGGAGGAAGAAGATCATAATGAAAAGGTGAATCTAGAAGACTATCTCTTTGGTCTTATGAACATTTGGTCTGATAATGTTCCAAGGACATCTGAGCAGTTATATGAGCAATTCAAGAAAATAATATAAAAGGCCACAATTGCTTTCACAACTAAATCTATAAAGGAGTTAATAAAATGTCAACATGAAATCAAGAGACTTGAACCAAGACTTAAAAAGATAAAGGGTCATAACAGGAGATTGGAAAGAAAAATGCTAAGATTTGAGACGAATAGACAATCACTTGCTAAACCTAATGATGCAACAATATAGTTGATGATGTATCAACACATCAAGTATAAAGAGAAATGTAGATCCAAAGTCCATGAGGTGGAATAATTATTTTTTCTATTCTTTCCAATAATTTCTTCTTCCTTCTTCCCATTTTCTTCCATTCTATTCATTCTATTTGTAAAGTAACTTTGTTAGAAAAAAATACTTTTAAGTAAAGACATTTGGTAGAGTTACTTGCTGAGGTATATTGCTTTATAAAATTGTAAGACTTGAGTAACTTGGATAAATGCCATTACTTGAATTCATGTTGTAAGAGTAAATTATTTAAGTGAATGTTGACAGAAATGCAAACTAGTTGTGCCAAATCCAAACAGTGAGACCAATAGGTGCTACATGTCACTAGTTGTTGCATGCCACATAGGAGAAATTTGAGAAAGATGCATCTTAATGGTTTCTAGTTTTAGCATAGTACATGGGTTTTGAAGAAAATTTTGACTAAATTTTGGCCTTTCAGGCCAAAATTGGGCACCCCTATTTGCAAAAAATTGTCTAAGTCTATATCTTTGGTCAGGTCTAATACTTAGCTTTTCTTTAGAAGGAGTTTTCTTTCACAAGCCACATCAAATTTATAAGTCTAGTTCTTTTAGAAGGTTTGTTTTGGTCTTTTTCTTAGTTTTAATTATTGGGAGTCTTATTTTTGGGTTTTTTTTTTAAGTGTCAAAATTCTTTCAGATACATTATCTGAAGTAATTTTCTTGAAGGGTTATTTTTCAGACTTTTCATTTGGTATAATTCCTTCAAAAAAATTATATGAGGCAAATTTTTTGAAGGGCATGTTATAAATTTTTCACAAGGTATGTTCCATGTTTTTCAAAGGGTATCTTTTGTCAGGAAAAGGTCCACTTTAATTTTTCCAAAAGGTACTTTGTAATTTTTTTGAAAGGACACTTTCAATTTTTTGAAGGACTTTTTCAAGCTAAAAGATCACTTGCAATGTTTTCAAAGGGTATGTTACAATTTTTTTGAATTGTATCTTTTGTTGGAAAATTGTCCATTTCAAATTTTTTAAGGGACATTTTAAGGCTAAGTGGACACTTTCAACTTTTTCGAAGGGACGTTTTCAAAAATCCTGAAAGATTGTTTGTATGAGAGAGTGGACAAAATCTGAAGGGTATTTTCCTTTCAGAAGAGACACTTACAACTTTTTTGAAGGGTCACTTGCAGGAAGCTGAAGGGTATGTTTCTTTTCAAAAAAAATGTATTTTTCACTTTTTCAAAGGACCAAAAAGGGCCAAGTAGAAAGTCTGAAGGAATTCATTTAGAGAAATTGTGTAAGGAATTCTTTTGAAAAACTTAAAAAGGTGCCAAAGTCTAATTATTTTGGACATTTTATCTGATAGAAAGAAAACATGATTTCCTTCTTTATCCACATAAATTTTTTAAGGCATAAAGGACCAAGTGAAAAGCTGAAGGAAAAGAACAAAGGAAATAAAAGACCCAAATAAATTATTTTGAGAAAAGTGTTGAGAGAAGAAGTTTGAGGAAATAAATGGCTGAAAGAAATGCTGAGGTGTGACGACCTGCAACACATCAATTTCAAACTGTAGAAACTAGCCATTGGAGTTTAAAAGAAAGGCTTGATAGGAACTAGAAAGTGAGGACAAAGGTAATAAGTGGTAAATATAACTGAGGCTTTGGTTCAATTGTAACAAATGTAACTAATGATTTTGGTTCAAATATAACTCATTGTAACTGACCCATTTGGTGATATGGCATATCTCACTTACTTCTCTCCCACATGCAAATGTAACTGATTCTTTCAAGATGACACATTTCTAAGTGAATCTTGGACTCCCTTTGCTTGACCTCTCTCCCAAAGGCTATAAAAATGGATTCTCTTGGCTCATTTGAGCATCTCTTTGCCTGGTATGGCAAAGCCCTACCAAAATTCTACCTTGAATCAATAAAGACAAGTGTTTTACCTCATTCAAAGAGAGCATCAAGTGTACATGATTGGTATTAGTCTTGTGTAAGTGTAATTTATATTCACTTCACATGTTAATTCCATTAGTACTTGGTGTATTATGATTTCCTTCTTACAGGTCAACAAGAAGTGTCTAGAAAAATTATAGATACATTGAATAGCTAATTCAATAAAGTGTCTTGGAAATCGTAGTGCTTAATTTTTCCTAAATCTATGCCATCTCTTGGACCCCATGTTGAAACACTGATGTGAGAGAGAGAGAGTCGATATTGAGTGAAGTGTATATGTAACTTGTCCTTGTTTCAAGTGTATGTTCAAGGTATGAGTAGAGAAATTTTTTTGGTGCATCACCCCTAGTAGAATAGGTTTAAATTATATTTATTTTAACCCTTTTCATCCCCCTAAGTTTTTAATAATAGGAATATGAGATTTAAAGGTGCATCAAGGTGAGCTAGCCCCTAATTTAGAGATTCATCTTAATGAAATGGTCACCCACAACAAGAGAGATGATTCTATTTTGTCACTTGGATGAGGAGAGTTGAGCATCTTCTCAAGGCTAAAAATCCAAGTGTCAATAGTTTTTGGCACACCCAGTGGGACCATTTGTCCAAGGAGTTGAATAATTATTGGTGTGTTCTTAAATCAATCAAATTTTTGGAGGCATTTCAATCAACACCAATGGTAACTCTAAGTTGAATCAATTGGTCAAGCAGTCCTAATGCATCAATAAATCATATTTGTTATGTATAATCCTATTGTTAAGCAATATGGATCTTGTGTTCCTTCATATAGTTTTGATCAAGCTCATGTTGTTCATGGAATCACCTCAAGCTACCCTCGTTACTGTCCTTCTCCTAGTGAATCCAAAAGTGCTAAGGAGATAATGTTGGAGTTTGAGAAGCAAATTTTGGAAATAGATAGGTTCAATGAGTGAAACAGATATTATCAAGAGCTTATGTACAAGGAGGAATGCTTGTTTAAGAAAGCTCAAGTCATGAAATCTATGGAGGAGAAACTAGTAAGGTGGAGAAGTCAATCCACTCAAGCCAGTCAACCTTGTACCCCTTATTCCATCCCAAAATAGCCTTCTCCTATACAAAATAAACCCTCCCCCTGTACACAAAATCCTTTTTATCAAATAACACTTTCTCACCAAAATAAAATGAGCCAACCTTCTAACCCATCTAATGCATTAACTACTCTTGTTGTTAATCCTTTTCACCTAAAAATCTAACAACAAAGGACATTGGAATGACCTTCTAAGGAAACTAATTATTTTAATTCCTTAGATTGTGAGCCCTCTTTTGAAGAAAATCATCCTATTTATTTTGGAAAACAACACGTCCATCCTCAAGCAACTTTTCCTATGCATGTGCAAACTCTTCCTATTCCCCCTCAATATTCTCAAGCCCTTTAGCATGATGTCAAGATTCCAAGTTGGAGAAATGTCTATCACGAACCAGCTCAAGACCTTGAGAAAGATGAATTTGCTACCTATCCTTAAGAAGAGAGTTCCAATCCTAAGATCATAAGTTGGAATGAAATAGTGGAATCATAGGGTAAGAAATAAGAGAAGAGTATTGTTCAAGAGTATGAAGTAGAAAATGAAGTTACTCCTCCTCCTCATGATGATGTGCATGATGTCCAAGAAAGACTCTTCCAAGAGAATTTAGCTAAACAGATTGAAGAATTAGAGTCAAGAATAAGGTTCCTTAGTCAAGGTGTAATTGATGGTTTAGACCCAACAGAAGATCCCATGTCTAAGCACACCCCACCTACACCCCTTCAAGAGAGTTATCAAGATATATATGATGTGGATGAAGTGCTGATCAAGTAGAAAAAAGAGAATCAATTGATTTTAGCCTAAGGTTTACCTCATCTTCCTCATGAGTTTCTCAAAGAAAACCCACTTCTCATTCCCAATCTGATTTTCAGCTCACTAGTGCTTTCCTCTTTTCAAAGTCCATTCCTAAGTCCTCTCCTTCATCCCATACTCCATTTTCACTCCCTTCACCTTTCATTACCTTCCATACTCCAACTCCTACATTTCAAACTCATGAACCTATCCATTCATCCTTCATTTTATTCCATCCTAAAGAGGAACCTATTTTAAGGGAGGCTAGTGAGCAAGAGAAAATGCAATTCTTGGCTGATTAAGAGACTATCATGAGTGAGAATGAGGATGAGATCATCATAATTACTCCATATAAACATCATTATGGTTATTACCATCTTCAACGTGAAGTGGAAAGCATTATCAAAGATGAAGAACATGGTCAAATCATATCTCAAGAGGTGGTTGTTAGAGGAGGTTTTCATGAAAATAAGGTTGAAGAAGTGGCTTTTAAAGGTGAAATGATTCAAGGAGGAGATATAAGTCACACATACATGAAAATGTTCCAATAATATGAAGATGAGATTGACAAACTTCACTTGTCCATGTTAGATGGAGAATGTAAGCATGGTGAGCTTTCTTTCCCTTTGTTTGATGAATCTTCTTGTTGCTTTGATGAAGATAATGACTAAGCCATGGGACCTAAGTTGACTGAAGTTCACGAGTATGTTGTTAAGCAGCTATAGATCCTTATTTTTGAGTAGTTAGAGACTTCTATTTTTGAGCAAGAAGGAGAGAGTTCTAATTGTTTTGATAGGGGATTTGAAGGAGTTCTTGACTGATAAAATGATGATTTCTAGAATGAGCTAATTTTTTTTTGTCTCAGCTCAAACATCACACCATCCACCCTTCTTCAAGAGAGCCATGATGAAGAAAGAGATTAGTTTGACAAGTTTCTCAAAGAGATAGAAAAGAATGAGTTGGTCCATGATGCATACCAAGAGGGCCATGAGCCAAATGAACCCTATGATGATGAGATATCAACCATTGATCCATTGATGGACTAAACTAGCACGAGACATTCTTCAAAAATCAAGATGAGTACATATATGTTGGAGACATGTTTGAACCTGATCCACTTGAATACATGTTAATTAAGGTGGCAAGGAAAAAGGATGACTCACCAAGCTCCTACTCCAAGCAACCACTTGTCTAGCATCATGATGTTTCTTGCCATGGAAGAGACTTAAGAAGTTTCCCCTTTGATCCAAGACGGGGAAGAACATATCTAGTTAGATGTACATAATTAGTTTTCTTTTTATTGTGTCTTATCTTTTCCTAAGTGCTAAGTAGCACATGTGTGTTTGCTTTGGTCTTTATTGTGTGTCTCTTTCTTTTGTGTGTTGGAGGTAGTCAATGGATATCTTGTTGATAAAGTTCTAAATCATGGTCAAGGTTTCTAGTTTATTTTAGTTCGTAATTAACTCCATGCCCAATAGACTATTTAGGCTACTAGTCTGGTTAGTATAGTAGGCATACTACCCCTATGAGTCACCAATTTGTTGACCAAAATTTGACCCTTCAGGCCAAAATTAGGCACCCCTATTTGCAAAAAGTCATCTAAGTCTATATCTTTGGCCAGGTTTAGTACTTAGGTTTTCTTCAGAAGAAGTGTTCTTTGACAAGCCATAACAAATTTACAAGTCTAGTTCTTTTGGAAGTTTTATTTTGGTCTTTTGATAAGTGTTAATTCTTTCAAAAGTCTTATTTTTGGGTTTTTGTTTAAGTGTCAGAATTATTTTAGATAAATTATCCAAAGTAATTTTCCCAAAGGGTTATTTTTTATACTTTTCATTCGGTAGAATTCATTCATAAAAATTTCCCGAGGTAACTTTTATGAAGGGTATGTTCTATTTTTATGAAGGGTATCTTTTGTTGAGAAAAGGTCCACTTCAATTTTTCCAAAAGGACACTTTCAATTTTTTGAAGGACTTTTTCAAGCTAAAGGATCACTTGCAACTTTTTCAAAGGGTATGTTACAAATTTTTTAAAGGGTATCTTTTGTCAGAAAATTGTCCATTTCAACTTTTGCATGGGACCTTTGTAGGCTAAGTGGGCACTTTCAACTTTCGAAGGGCATTTCAAATTTATCGAAGGGATGTTTTCAAAAATATTGAAAGATTGTTTCCATGAGAGAGTGGATCATTTCAAAAAATTTGAAGGGTATTTTCCTTTTGAAAGAGACATAACTTTTCGAAAGGGTCACTTGCAAGAAGCCGAAGGTTATGTTTCATTTCAAAAAAAGGTTTTTTTCACTTTTCCAAAGGGTCATTTCATAGAACCAAAATGGGCCAAATAGAAAGTCTGAAGGAATTATTTTGAAGAAATTGTCTGAGGAACTCTTTTTTAAAACTTGAAAAGGTGTCAAAGTTGAATTCTTTTAGACATTTTGTCTGATACAAAGAAAACATGATTTCCCTCAGATTTTTTGTCCACAAAAATTATTTAAGGCATAAAGGATCAAGCAAAAAGATAAAGGAAAAGAACAAAAGAAATAAAAGATCCAAATAAATTCTTTTGGGAAAAGTTCCAAGACAAGATGCCTAAGGAAATAAATGTTTGAAAGAAATGCCGAGGAGTGAGGACATGCAACACGTCAATTTCAAACTACAAAAACTAGCCATTGGATTTTAAGATAAAGGATCAATGGGAACTAGAAGGTGAGGATAAAGGTAACAAGTGGCAAATATAACTAAGGCTTTGGTTCTGTTGTAACAAATGTAACTAATGTTTTTAGTTCAGTTATAACTCATTGTAACTGACCCATTTGGCGACATGGAATAGCTCACCCACTTCTCTCTCACATGAAAATGTAATTGATTCTTTTAAAATGACACAAGTTTAAGTGAATCTTGAACTCCCTTTACTTGACCTCCCTCCCAAAGGCTATAAATATGGATTTTCTTAGCTCATTTGAGCATCTCTCTGCCTGGTATGGTGAAGCCCTAACAAAAATTCTACCTTGAATTAATAAAGACAATTTTTTTACCTCATTCAAAGAGTTCATTAAGTGTACATGCTTGGTATTAGTCTTGTGAAAGTTAAATTTATATTTACCTTCACATGTTAATTCTATTAGTACCTAATGTATTGTGATTTCCTTCTTGCAAGTCAACAAGTAGTGTCTGAAGAAATTGTAGATATAGTGAACAACTAATTCAATAGAGTGTCTTGGAATGCCTATTGCTTATGTCTTCTTAAATCTATACCATCTCCTAGACCCCATGTTGAAACACTAATGTGAGAAAGAGAGAGATTCAATATTGAGTGAAGTGTATATGTAACTTGTCCTTGTTTCAAGTGTATGTTTAAAGTATGAGAAGAGCAAATCTTTTGGTGCATTACTCCTAGTATAATAGGTTTAAATTTTAGTTATTTTAACCCTTTCCATCCCCTAAGTTGTTAATAATAGGAATACAAGCTTTAAAGGTGCATCAAGGGGAGCTGGCCCTTGATCTAGAGATTCATCTCAATGAAATTGTCACCCACAACAAGAGAGATGATTCCATTTTATTGCTTGGATGAGGAGAGCTGAACATCTTCTTAAGGGTGCAAATCCAAGCATCAACAAGAATTATTTCCTATTTGAGTTTGGTATCTATTTTTGTATAAATATAAGCCTAGGTCAGCATGCCCAAGGGATGATGATAATTTTTTCATAGTATTTGTAACTAAAGAAAAGGAGTTCAAGCAATCTAAAACTTTGTGTTTAGATTTTTGAGTTTTTCTTTTATAAGAAATTGGTTTAAAGTGAATGAGAAAGAGGTTGTTTTCTATGGAATGTTGTGTCTTAGGAGATCATTTGGTAGATTTGTGGAGATTAATTTGGTAAACTTTGTGTTATCTTTAAATTTGAATGTAAATTCTAGTCTTTTTTAGTCATTTTCTAAAAATATTATCATTTTTGAATGTTTATTTACTTGTATGAATTTAATAAGATCTATAAAACTGCTTATTATGAAGTACAACTCCTTTCTTCTCACACATTATAGTCTTTCATTCTTAATTTCTCAAAACTTTCTTTACACATTCTCATGAAACAATTGCTTATTTACTATAAAATCATCTTGTTATGGTTCATGAAGACTGTGATTAAAGTAATACCCTAAAAAATAAAACAACTTACACAGAATATGTATAATTTGTGAATAACTGTGAGCACTAGATAATTAGAAATAAATAGACATAAACATACATGAGCTTCACCATTAAATGAAGGGGATTGAATCCCATGATTGCATATGTACTTTTGTTAGCTTATAAAATATCTACCCAACACAAGGCTACCAACTTCAATCTTGCATCAAATTATTTTATACTAGTACAAGGGCTTTGGATTGGGAAGGAACATTGGGATCAATTATAACATATGTTTTGGCTAGTGTAATGACTC
The DNA here is from genome assembly GCA_037957365.1 of Torreya grandis. Lineage (NCBI taxonomy): Eukaryota > Viridiplantae > Streptophyta > Pinopsida > Cupressales > Taxaceae > Torreya > Torreya grandis. Next base: position 1,860,716 of record JARHVA010002970.1, read on the forward strand.
CTTGAGCTTGGTATAGATGCATATTATCTCTATATCCATTGTAGGGAGCTCTTTATTCTCTATAGGACTGATATGTGGGTTGATTAGGTGCTTGATATGGCCTATTTACTTGATATTATTACCTCTTCAACTGATCTATCTCATTATTAAAGGATTGAAATATATCTTATAGTTCACCAAGCTCACTAAATTAATTATGAGGAACTTGAACATGACCTTGAGGGGCTTGAATTGGGGTTACTGATGGAGCTTGAAGAGTTAGAATAGGTTGTGTTTATTGAAAAATTGACATTAGGGCCCTAGGTGAAAGTATACCATCTTAAATTAGACTATTTTAAACACTAATGGAAACCTCATAAGCATCTTGGAATGTCCTACCACCCATGGAATAAATAATAATTTAAATATCATAATTCAAGGCTCTCAATAATTATAAGAAAGCATAATTAGGAGATCACCTTATCATGGGAGTTATTTTATTCCATGTTTTCTAAAATCTAAGATTGTAATCAATCATAAATTCATGTGGTTATTTCTTTATCGTAGTGAGATTATTAACAAGGGATAAATGGTCTGATTTATCTTCAAATTGTCTACAAAATACTGCACCTAAATCATCTCAAGTGGTAATGGAGTTCAAAGAAAGGTTCATATACCATTGTAATTCCTTTCCCTTGAAGGATGTAACAAGTGAATAAATGGAAACATTCTCTTGGTTAACATGGTATAATGAACTTAAGTTAGCCACATCTTTGATATGTTCTATGGGTGTAGTTTGATCTTTACTTGTAAAATATGGTAGGCTTTTGAGGGTTGAGGATGGGATATCATCATATTGTACCAAATTTAGATGGATTCCATCATTGAAAGGAAAAAAAACCTAGTTCCTAAGGACAAACATGTTGATAATGGGATTTGAAGTTGAAGTGGTTTACACAATAGGATGATTTTGTGACTAAAATAGCCTCCTAAGATATGGATTTGTTCTTAAAAACCTTATTCTTTTATTTAAATACAAAGGTAATTCAATAAAATCAAATGGTATATCTATAATTATAGACCTTGTATTGATATTAGGCATGAAACTAGTACTTCTATGCTATTGCAAATGTCTTTCTCTAGCTTAAAGTTTGATCCCACGAGGCATGCCAAAAATTGTTATCACTCAGAAGTGCACCCTTATAAGAATGTGTGCTTGTTGTCATTTATGTTTATGTAATGTATAATCTCCAAGGTGTGGGTGGACTTATATTGGAGATAATATCTAGATGAAGGGATGGTTCCCTTTGGTACACTCACCTACTTCTCTCTAAACTCTCTAATTTAATGATTTCTTAACTAGGAAAAGGGTAAAAGGAGTAATACTCAAACTGGAATGAACATGAAAACTAAAAATTTATGGTGATGCACCAATGTTATATTGAATTATTCTATACTTGACACACTTATAAAGATAAAAACTTTCACATATTCACTTCATCTTCATACAATGACTCTTACATCAGTATTTCATATAAAGGTCTTGATAAATATTCACACTAGTATGGAAGGAATGAACATTAGATGATTTTAATTCCAAATTAGGTAGAAATTAGACTTAGATACTTGATATGACTAGAGAAAATTATAATTTTTTTCATAAAGGTGAGAAATTTAGACATAAACACAATAAAATTAATCATTCACTAAGATATAACAATGAACATGAGGCACACACTTCATGAACAACCTAAAAATGATAAAAATCAACTTATTATTATTTCAAAGGTGATGTAGTAAATTTTTTGATAGAGTTTATGTATATCCAAAATCATAATATGATTTATTTATATATAAAATGAACATATACATATAAAAGGAAAGAAAGAGAGGAGACAAAGCAGCCCCAAACTAGGGATGAGTCATCATGCCTAGTCATCCTTCACTCTTCCTTAAACTCAACCACCAAAATCCAAAATATTACATAGTACATCTTGAGTTTAAATTTATTTTCTTGGAACATGGCATAGCAGAGACATATAAGCTTGTTTGATTGTTAGTGAAGAAGTCCTAGTTCCTCATTCATGACCTATTTTTAAGGGAACTGGTATCCTTGCATGATTTGATGGTTTTCAATGATTGAAGAGGTGTTGATAAACTTAATTAACTCATTTTGAACATATAATTAAATATCCTTGAGACTCTCCATCTTTATATTGAGTGACTTCATCTATCTTCCTTGTATGTTGGAGTTTGACCCACCTATGCACCTATATTCTTGCATGCATGTTTCTTTCTCTTAACTTCCTCAAATTTCTCTAAGGTGGAGGAAAAAGAGATAAGTTTTAATATATATATTTTTTATTAATGATTACCCTAAATTAAATTAGGCCCTCAATTCTTGATTAGTTCTTCAATTTAACTCCTCCATTCTTGCATGTTTATTCTCCACCATTATAGGGCTGATTGAAGGCTTCTTCTTGTTTACTTTGATTTTTTACATAATTATCTTCAAGGTGGAATAGAAGTGAGATAAAATTATTATTAATATTTTTTAAGTCTCCATCCAACCTATATTAAATTCTAAAAACAAACACTTAACCTCTTCTTGATCTCCAAATGGCAAAGAGTACATGTGATTGACTTGGCAAGGTTGTTAAATATTTTAATGCATTGATTAAGCTTGTGGATTGTCTTCTTCCTCTAAGGTGGTGTAGAAGGGAGAGGTTGAATGTTAAATTTTTTTATATCATCATGAAATATCCTTTCTAAAATTTCATTATATGATGAACAATCACATCTCTCCATACTGGTTCTTCTTGAATATGCTCATCTTCTCCATTTTGACAAGCTTGTTAAATGCACAAGGAGAACCTAAAATTTGATGAATTTGAATTGTTAAAATAGATAAGGATTATAAATAATATTTTATCATCATATCCATGCTTTTACATACCTTCAAACAATTTTCTGTCTCCAAACTCCACCTACAACTTCAAAAAATGCTCTCTTGTGCTCTCTAGACCTCAAGAAACCTTTATTTAGATTTGGGGGTCTAAAATGATTTATAGGTCTCACCAGACACTTATAATATGATAATTATATATTTATAAATGTTTAATTCCTATAAATTTTTTAAAATATTTTAAAATATTCACCAAACTCTCAAAAAAATTCACAAAAAGTGCCTACATGTTGCCCACAAGGTCACTTAGAGATGTTTTTCAATGATCTGAGCCTATTTTTCATTGAAAAATCATATATTCATACATTTAAATTAATTATACACCATATTAAATCTTTTAAATGCATTTTAAAGATCTAAAACACTCATTTCTAACTCTATTTATGAGTTAATTAGTCAAAAACCCTGATTTTCTTCATGGTGAAAACCTGTGTTTTTACATTTTATCCCTAATAAATTACATTAAAGACATGGAATTTTTTAAAAAAATTTAATTACATGAAAATATACCTCCTTGTCAAATTTCAAGGGATGTCATTTAGTAAAACTCAAAATATGCACTTTTTAGTGCTTTCTAGCTTGCACTTTTTCATTTTTAAATACCTGTAGGTCTATATTTTGGAATTTTATTGAGTTTTATTAGGTTTAAATACCTCATTATTTTTTAATTATAACTTATAATATCAAATATAATCATTTCAACCATTAAATATAGTCAAAAAATCACTTAAACCTCTTTAAAAATACTTTTTTGATTGTCTCTCTTGCATGTTTAAAACCCTACAACCTGTACCTTTAAATTTATATATTATTTAAATTAAATAATTTATTTATAAATTTTCAATTAAATTTATTTAAACCACATACTATCTCACACAAATTTTCATTTTCAACAAATAACTAAAAAATGCAAACATATTGCCTAAAACCAAGCTATTGGGGTTTTAGAGCGCCTTTCCTTCTTAATGATTGTTCATAAAGTTAAAAAAATGTAACCTAAACATAATTAATGTAATATTTATTTCATAGAGGAATAAATATTACCCTAATATAATTATAATCAAATACTCTTCTCTTTCATGAACCAAACATTTGAAAATTGCCCTTACTAGCTTGTAACTAGCTTGCTAGAAGAATAGAAGAAACCTCTATCAAAATTTGAACCCATGAGTTGTTCCTGAGAAATTTTTTGGATTGATTTATATATATATATTTTTTATAACTTCATGATTCCTCACTCCATGAATGGATTCTTCCTAAATACCTTCACATAAGTAACCTTGACCAATGGTAGAAAATTTTGTCAACACATACTATAGAAACTATTTGTAGATCTTTTAAACCATCCATAGAATTTATTGAATAAGACATGATTGAATATGAAATTATTTTTTTATTTTATTATCTACCTTATTTATTAAAATTTCAATCAATAATACCTTTATTCAAAAAGTCTTAGTAGATGAAGGATCATGAATTAATGTTACCTCTCTTTGGTAAATACAACAGATTAGATATACCAAAGATAACATTAAAAAAAATCATCTCACATGTAGAGGATTTGATTAAAAAAATAAAAAAAACACTTGGTATTATTTGTCTCCTAATCACTATTGGAACCAATACAATGCACATTAAGCTCATGGTTCTTGATTTACCATTATATTACAATATACTCTTAGGTCACCCATGGACACATTGTATGCAAGATATTACCTCCTTAGGTAGTAAATGCATTAAATTCATACATAATATAAAACACTAAAAACATGAGTCTAATCACAATCCATAGAGTATAAACTACCGAATCTCAAATCTCAATATTGGATTCTAACCATTCCACTAATTAACAATGCACCATTACTTGAATTTATTAATGTAAATCCATATTTATAGGCCACTCTCACTGATTTGTATGATGATGAACCTAATGAATTAAAAAATACTTGTAACACTAACAAATTACCTCTTTACATTGTGAAATGGCTTCCTCCTTTACTTTCATGTGATTGTACCATTCCTCTAGTTGATGATATTACTAAAACTCCTCCTCCATGTAATGCATATTAAGCTTCTTACATAGAATATGATTTCACATGTGATAAGTATGGAGTGGAAAATTTATTTCAAGATCCTTTTAAAATGTTTCCTTGAAAATTTATCAAGTTAGGCACACCCATTTCTTATTCCCTCACATAAATAGATGTATGCACTATTTCTCACACATATGATGATAATTATATCATGGCTTGAGCCCAATCACGAGACTTAGATGTACAAAACTATCAAAATACATTACCAAAATACATGACTTAAATCATGATATCCATGTCATTCATATATCAATTGATATTGAATAATAACTTGAAGGTTATATATCTCCCCTCAATCCTTCACTATTAGATACCCCATGGGTACTTGATACCACTGAGGCTATCCACCTCAATACGATTGAATATTAATATATGATAAAAACTAACACACCTATCCCTCATTTGGTTGACTCCACTCAGCCTAATACCCTTCAAATCAAACCTACACCTAAAATTAAATTAGATGCTAAATCCACATATATATGACAAATACATTCTAAATATGATCATTATGGTAATCAAATAAATGATCTCAAAGTATATGTTGAATACTATGGACCATCACCCATGATTTTTAGTGATGAAGCTATAATTGAACTAATCCATCCTCGAGAACCTCAGCTTCCATGATAACATCATAAAATTGGAAATTTTATGTAAAAATCTACTTGTTTTAATAATTTCATTGCTAGTGTGGATCATATAACAAATACTATTTATTTTATCCCTCTTAGTCCATATCATTTCCAAAAAAAAATGCTTTGATCATTTAAGAGACCATAAAAATATAATATGGTACACCAACATGTCCTCGACCTATTATTGTATCTAAAGAAATCACTCCAGAAGAGCATGATAACTTTAGTTTGCTCTTTGAAAAATATCATGAATCATTTACTTGGTCATATGATTATATGCCAAGTATTGATCCTAGCATTATCTTACATCATATTATCACTTACCCAAATGTCAAACTTGTTAGATAAAAATAATGAAAATTCCACCTGAATTTTTTACCTTATGTTACAAATAAATCATTAAAATTTTGGATGCAACATTTATCAAACCCATTGAGTACTCAAAATGGGTATCAAACATCATTCTCATTCATAAAATAATCAAAATGGTTATTCATATATGCATTTATTTTTGTAATCTTAACTTATCATGTCCAAAAGACAAGTTTCTCTTACCTTTAATAAATATGTTATAGTCAATTCCATCACTAGATATGAAATGTTGTCACTTATGGATAGTTTCCTACACTATAACCAAATTCACATAGATTCTTAAGACCATCATAAAACAACATTTAATACAAAGTGGGGAACATATTGTAATGTCAAAATTCATTTCGATCTTAAAAATGCCAAAGCAACCTATCAATGTGCAATGACCCACATTTTCATGATCTTATACACAAGATAATTGAAACCTATGTAGATGATCTCATTGCCAAATATAAAAGTCTTACAATGCAACTTACCAATCTAGCTATCATTTTTGATCAAATAATTAAATATAAAGCTAGACTTAACCCATAAAAATGTGTATTTGGAGTTACATTTGGTAAATGTTTAGGTTTCTTAGTTTCTCTTTAAGGCATTGATATCAATCTAGCTAATAAAATAAATGCCATCATCAACATGCCTATTCCTTGATCCATTAATAACATACACACTTACCTTAGAAATCATGGGGTAATTTGATGGTTTGTCCCAAAAATGGCTTACCATATATATTTTGTTAAATCATTTATTAAAAAGGGTAATTCTCTAGAATGGACAAATTCATGCCAAAAATATTTTGATAGTATGAAGGAATCTTGGCTCCATCCTCCTACTCTTTGACCAACTTTAAATGATTATCCATAAATTTTATATACCTCATCTTCCCCCATATCAACTAGGGAAATGCTTTCCAAACAAGATGATACTATTAGAGAGTACGCTATTTATTACATTAGTTAAGGACTCATTTATTATGACAAACATTGTACAAAGTAGAACATGATTGCCTTGATATATATTTTTCAATTGAAAATATCCATTATTATATGCTCTACTAGACCACTCAGGTCATTTTTTATTTTGATCCACTTCATCATTTATCATCCAGATCTTTCTTACCTGGAGATAGAATTGTCAAATGGATGGTCCTACTGATGAAATTTGACATATGAATTGTTAAACAAAAATATGTCAAAGGACATGTCATCATAGACTAACTTGCATCAGGATATTTACCACCCACAAACCACCTTCAAGATAATCTCCCTGGTGAAGAAATTCTTTATATTGAAGGTCTTAACCAAGCTATCTCTCTCAAAGATTATTTTCATAATTTCACTACTGATTTGGAAGTAAATAATCAAGAAGATATTGATATCAATCTTGTTACTACTAGACCTAAATTAGTTATTGAAAAACTACCTAAAGAAGACACTTGGACACTCCACTTTGATGGTGCCAAATGCCTCCAAGGAGCTGGGGAAAGATGTATTCTAACCAACCTGCATGGTAAGATCATACCTTTATCATTTCGATTAACTTTTGATGTCACTAACATGGCTAAATATGAATCTCTAATATTAGGCATGAAATCCACAATCGACTTAGGTATCTAATAAACTTAGATAATTGTAACTTATCTATCACCAACTTAATGGTGATTATGAATGCAAAAGTGAAAATTTAATCACATATCATCATGTAGATACTGCACTCGTAAAAGAATTTATTTTTTTAGAATATAACTAATCCTAAGAGATCAAAATGTCATAGCTTATTCTCTTACTTCATCAAAATCTTTATTTCACCCTCATCAAATACTTCATGATTCTCAATTTCTTATGCAAATAAAAAAATCAACTTCTTTAATAAAGCAAAATGATTCACTAATTTGTGGCATTGAGGTTTTCACTATTTGACAAAGACCATGGTATAAAAACATAATTCAATTTCTTAGACATCAAACTTACCCTCCAAACATGGATTCTTGTGAAAATACTCAAATATGTAAACAATATTTAAGGTGGGTGTTTTGATACAACACCCTTTACTACCATAATGTAGAAGGATCCTTACTCCATTGTGTAATGCAAGAAGAGGTTTCTAATTTGTTAGAAAAATCACATGGGGGCATTTACAGTGGTCAATGTAATAGACAAGTTAAAGCCCAAAAATTCTTGTATATGGGTTAATTTTGTCCTAATATAGAAAAAAATGTTATTAATTATGCTAAAAGGTGTAATCTTGGTCAACTCCATGATGATCTAATCCACTCATGACTAGCTGAGATCAAACTAGTGGATTCTCCTTGGTCATTATCTATGTGGGGATTAAATATCATTAGAAAATACCTCAATCCTAATATGGACATGTAATATTTATTAATATTGTTGAATATTTTATCAAATGGGTAGAAGCCATGCTTATTGTTAATGTCACAAAAATTACTATTTCAAAATTTATTATTAACCAAATCTTTTATCATTTCATAATTCCCCATACAATCATCTCTCATAATGGTGGAAATTTTAAAAACAAAGACATGAAATAATTATGTGCCAAATTTAAAAATTTTCAAAAATTCTCAACACTTACCATCCTCAATGTAATGGCCAAGTAGAGGATACTAATTTTTTTTCAAATAAAATCTTACAAAAAAATCTTTGAGAAACTCATACTGATTGGCATATTTATTTATATCACACACTTTAGGATTACCGTACTATTATACATATTGTCATTGGGGTAACACTGTTCTCACTTGTATATGGTTCTAAATTAGTATTACCATTAGAATTTGAACTCCCATATTTACATATATCTCTTCATGGTATAATCCCTTATGAGTAATTACGTAAATCTCATCTTTATGCTTTAGATTTTCTTGATGAACACCATGTGGCCAATTTAAAACATAACCTCCAATACAAGGTTCACATTGTTAAACAATATAATAAAAAGGTCAAAGTATGAAAGTTAAATTTTGGAGATATAGTCTTCCAATTAGATTATACACGTGACAAAGAAGGAAAATATGCCAAAAACTAGTGGGGCCCTTAGTAAAAGGCATTCTTGGTCCTAATACTTATCATCTACAAACTAATGAAGGACATGTTTTCAAAGAACCCACCAATGTGTAATTTTTAAAGAAATATTTTGCTTAATTATGTCATTTATTTTTGTTTTAACTTTTTAGGACTTAGTAAATTTAAATCCTATGTTGTTAAAGGGTTGAGTATAGTAAATTAGGGTAAAAATATGCAATAAATATAGCCAATGATTTGTTATAGAATTAACTTAGTTTAAACTTTCTAAAAATAATAGTAAATAATGTAAACAAGTACTTAACTAGAAAATGATTGAAATTAGCAATTTGGAAGCTTCAAAATGAGATAGAGGTTGATCTAAATGTCATAGATAAGATATAGGTGTCAAAACCCTTCCTAAATAGTATCACCCTAATTAGACAATAACACCATGTGGCACTAGTGTTCCTATTTTGGAACTAGTTTCCTTTTTACAGAAGTATTTCAAGCTTTTGGGTGCACCTATGTCTGGGTATGCCCAGCCTCTTCCTATGCACATGAGTTTTGGATCTCTGGAGATAATCTATTATGACTAGTTTTATATATAAACCCTAAACCTCCATGTTTCTATGAAATTTGGTTGACATAAGTAGTAAATTGTGTTTGTTAGTGGGGTAGGCTAGCCATCTTCAACACCCCTCTATGATGAGAGTTTCCTACATACCGATACTCTAAAGAGGAATCAATCTCAATGTAGTTCTCCCCACCCAAGTGTTGGTAAAATCATAATTGAAGCTAGTATGAATGTTGGCTTAAGTGATTTGAATATGCTTGAGATTAGAGACTTGAATAATATGAGTTTTAGAATGTTATAGATGGTTATATGCATAAATAGAGCAGAATAGGGATTGATAACCTTGATTGTGCACAACTTATTCTAATTTTATTTGTGTAATTTGCATCTGATTTCCATCTAATGAATAAAGGGCTAAAATTCATGTATATATATTATTCTAATGTTTGTGTGGGTCTTGAAAGAGGTCTACACCAACCCTAGATAGTTACTCATTTTAAATTATATTTTTTGATAATAAAAGGAGGGAAAAGGATAATAGTTCCATAATTGGGACACTAGTGCCATGGGACATTACTATCCAAATTATGGTGCTAGTGTTTAGGTGGTAGAACCTGGGGCACTAGGGGCTAGGATGCTAAAATGAGGGTCTAGGCTAGATAAGTGTCTAAATAGGCCTAGGGCTAAGCTATGGATGGGTGGTCTCACATAACAATCTTAACACTCAGGTTTCATTTTTAAATTATTATATTTCCCACCCTTTATTCTAGAAATGCAACAAAGTGAAATGACTAGGATAAAGGAAAACGAAGCATACCTGGGCTTATCAAAGAGGCAAAGCCCATGAAAATGGATTTGAGTATTTAAATCATGTTCTATTACATGTCCTACAAATGAAATGTGCATAAATTTATCCTCACTTAAGAGATATCATAAACAAAAGATAAAATTGAGTAAATAGACAAAAGAAAGGAAAGGAACGAATATACCTCACTATGTACATGAAAAAATGCATATAGATAGTGATAAATTAGTGAATAACTTAGACTGAGTTGATGGCTTGCTCAATTCGCATGTGTGGGTGTAAAAACTCAATCTAGTTTTGACTCCATCACTGCCTACCCCTACTTGGTGGATCATGACTTATGAACAGCTTGGATTGGACTATTGGTGTGTCCAACCCTATCATGTAGGTGGCTCAAGAATTTAAGTAGAATATGACTCCATCATTGCATACCCATGTATAGTAGATGCATCTAAAATTGAAATTGTGCAATGTAACTAGACATGTGTAACTATAATTAAAACTGTGTATATTAGCTTTGCATCCACTCAAGAATGCCAACCACTAAAAATGGAGTAAGGCATGAATTTGGTGTGTAGCCAAGAGCATGGTGTTTAATTTTTACAACATAAATAATGACATGGATTTTATCATTCCATCTGATCAACAGGTGTATAAGTGAGCATAAAAAAATAATGTTCCACACACATGACCCCAAATCTAATATCTAAGTATATGGATTCTAGATCAAGTTGCAATAATATTTATCTTAACATCTGAATTGAAATGAGAATGATCATGCCATGTATGATTCCCCTAATTTTAATAAATTGGTATGAATCTGAGCTAAACCAAGCCAAAAATTTTAATCTAGAATTGAACTTGTGTAAACTTGGACTATACCTACTATACTTTTCTATCCAATCTATAATTTTATAAAATACATGCTATTAGAAAATAGTATCATATCTTGGACAATAGTGTCATGTAGTACTAGTGTCCTGATTTGGGTGCTAATGTCCTATTGTTTTGATTTCTTTGTAACTATAACTAATCTTTATGTTACTATTTCTCATTATGTTTTCCTAAATCTAATTTCTATATTTTGTGCCTGTGTGATAAAAATGTACTCTAAGTGCATTTAAATAGCCTGATCTCTATGACAAACCTCGAAAAATGCCCCCTCTTTTGAGGGGAGTTGTGAGACCTATGCAAGATCTATCTTTAAAATAAAAAGATCAATAAATTGTGTGTTAGTTGGAGCATATATGATATCTATACAATAAATAATTATAATGTACATATATAACATCTAAATTTAAGATAATATGAGCATAAATTTTTAGTGTGAGAGGTTTGTTAGGTATATCATTCACAAGGCTATCAAGATAGATATAACAATGTATATGAATGCTAAATCTGAGTAATAACTAACTAGCTACCTACAGAGATGGGGTATGATTTCCATCACGACACCCAAGTAGGAAGGGAGATACATGAGGTCCCTCATGGCATATAATACTTAAGTGTGTAGCAAGTAAGAGACAAGTGTCATGGCCATGATGCATATGAGAAAGCATACATATAACACACATGAGACATGCAAAGTAGGCCAAGGGGCCACAATACAAGGGACATGGGCACATGTCACTAAATATAAGAAATTAAGACATATAAGGACATGTTCAATTGTTTACATACACAAACAACAAGCAAGTTGGCTTAGATCCACATAGAAGGACATGTTCAAATGTTTGTATACATAATCAAAAAGGCACACATAAGGACATGGGCACATGTCTAATGCATACATACAATGAAAAGAAGTGGTGTAGATCCATATATAAATGGAATATTGAAATTATGTCGAATAGAATAATCATAGAGACACAATCAAGTCTAAACTAGGAAAGCTAGAAATGAGAGTATGCATAAACATGTGGTACAAATCTGTATAAGAGTTAAAATATACATATGTTGAATCTAATGTAGTAGTAGTAAAAAGAATGAGTAGGTGTCAATATTGAGATATAAAAAAGATAAATACATGATGTATAGTTTATAAATATATAACTTAGTAATTGAAATTATGTATAGGATGCCTCCAAATGGGTGAATGTATCAAATGAGGAACCCATATATCTGTGTATATACCTCTAGTGTGTAGATAGTAGAAAATATGTATTTGTGTAGTAGAATTGGGTCCTATAATTAATTTTTAAAACACTAAACAAGAAAAAGTAAAACATATATGTATGATTAAAATTTACTATACTAAGATAGCTAACATATGTATACCTGGTGAGTATAATAAATGTAAACATGGTAATGCATACAATCTATAGTTTGTATTTTATGAATAAATATTTGAATGCATTTATGTTTGGACATATTATATCATTTTGTATTTTTTTGATATAATCTATGTACAAGAAACATGAAAATGAAATTATATACAAGGAACGAGAATGAATGAAACTATGTATAATTAAGGAGGAACATACTAATTCATGAGTCTTGCAAGAGACTCACTATCAAGATGTCCTATGTTAAGTAAATGAATAATAATCATGCATGTTATGTGAATATATGCCTATAGTCTAGGGATTTACTATTATGAGTGATTGATAGATAACATTGCTTGTGGAATAGGGCTAAGATTGTAAAAATTTGATTAAACTAGCTTGTGAACTATGCTATGAATATGTGAAGTTTGATGAACTGGTTTGTGGACTGTGGTAAGAAATATCTAAACTTGAATGGCATGGTGAATAAGTGACCACATTTTTCATACTATATAGGTTTATAAATAGCCTTTGGAACTGATATTCATTATGGTGTACTATAGGTAAATAGATTTGTAAACTCTATAGAAAATATCTTGATCAGCTATTATGCTGAAACTATGTTCTATTGTGTATCATGTCTTGAAAATATCTTAATTGGTTGTCAAAATAAATTTGTGATTTGATCTCTATGATATTTGAAAAATATATTCATCATTTATCATACTGGGACAATGCTCTAATCTTTCTGATTGTTGCCAAATATATTAATTGGTGATTGAATTAAAAATTTGCTTTGATCTCTGTGATTGTTACCAAATATCTTAATCAATGGTTGAATTGAAAATGTGCTCTAATCTCTATGATTATTTCAAAATATATTAATTAGTGGTCAAATTTAAACTATGCTTTGGTCTCTGTGATTTTTTCCAAATATATTAATCAATGGGTGAACTAAGACTATGCTTTGATCTCTATGAACTAGCTGCCATCTCTATTGATTTTACAGTGCATGAGATCTCACATAATTAGGTGTACTATAAACCACATGTCTCATATGATTATTAACTAATGGTTGTTTAAAAGGAACATCTGGGATAACTCACTCATAGTGAAGTGTGATCTAGAAGAGTGTGGAGAATGAGATCTTGATACCCCCTATGTGAATGACATAATACCTCTATCAACACACTAGTCAATACAATTTTTTAGGGTAAAATAATTATTATCCTAATGCTCATTTATTATATGATAAGTGTAATATTTTTTGTTTATTATTATTTGAAAATGATGTTCTAGATGATATTGAGCTGGAGGAATGGTGATGATCCCCCTATCTAGTAATATGAATAATATGTCATGAGTCCTATCTTTGTCTAAGAACTATATGGCTCTACTATTGGTGTCCTATGATCTATCCACTTTAGGAGATGATATTTAAAGTGGCTCTTTACTTTTTTTTGAGTATCTTGACTAGTTGTTCTTGCTCCATTTTTTCCTTAATCATAAGTGGATTGGGTAGTTATACCATATTAGATGACTATGACTGTGAGAGATCTAAATCCAAATCTGTCTTTGAATATATCTCAACTAGTCCAAACCTTTTATCTAATCCAAAATCTATGTAACATAGATGTATTAATGATTTGGATGTCTTTTATAGCAATTTATCCTTAAGAGGAAGAATTAGGACTCTATAAAAAATGTATTATACCTCTAAATCTATTAGTTGGTAGATCAATCGATGCATACAAGTTTTGGATCTTATACTAGCCCCTGGTGTAGTGAAGTAAACCTCTCATATGTGACTCAAGGTCCCTTGTTCTGAATATAATGCATAAAAATACCTCTTCTAACTCATCAAATGTGTATAGTGATCCAATAGGAGTGAATGATGAAACCAATCTATTAATTGGCCCTATAGAGTCCTAGGAAATAACTGTAAGAGAATCAAATTGATACTGACATGTGCCATAGATTTTTTTTAAGATTCAAGGTGTAAGTATGGATCTCCATGTCCATCAAACTTTGGAAATATTGGTATCTATAAATTTTATGGTGATGTTGCATTAAAAATTCTACGTGGGATGGGATTATTATGGATGGAATTTGAATCCTCCCATGAGTGATATGCTTTACTTAACAATGTGAAATGGTCTACTAATTATTGTAAATCACCCATAATATGTATCAAGTAAATTACCTATTGTGAAGGTATATTAGCATCATCAAGAGGTTCGTTTAATTCTTAAATATTGTTATTAATTTTAGCCATTGGTACACTGCATCGAGGACCTTTGTTTTTTTATCATTGTAGCCTTTGGAGGGGTGATATCTTGAAACTGGTGAGAGGGAAATGGCCTATCACCCTCATGGAGGTTAGGATGAGAAACTAGTTTTAATTTAGTAAGGGGCGTTGATGGAGATTCATTGGTATCTCTTATTTTGCTAATTTACAAAGAAGTATCACATGTTAATGGAATACAAGATACATTATTATCATATGAATGTAATTTATGTAAACTATAAACATAAACATAAGTCCATTTATGTTTATCAATAGGCATATTATCATTTGAAATATCATTTGATAATTAATAAATTTGAACATGATATATGGGTGAAGTAAAGAGAGAAATAGAAGGACTAGACTCAATTTATTCTTCACGAAAAAACTAATATTCATCATTATTCTAAGGTTCATCAAAATCAGAGTTTAATTCACATATTGAGGTAATTAAAATAATTTTCATTCGCATGATGACTAATAGAGAGATTATAATAAGATTTTAAATTTTTACTACTATGAAACATATCATGTGTAGGTGAAATGAAATGCATGTCTTCAATCTTAGATTCAAGGGTATAAGAAGTATCAATCATGTTTTCATTTCAAAAATTATGAAATGTAAGAGAAGAGTTAGAGATATTGGAATTATCTAAATTCTACATAGAATTATTGTATTGGGCTTGACATGTAAAATAAGGTGATAAAATAATATCATCCACTTTAGTTTGTTTATTGGTAAAAGGTGTAATATCATTTGTACATTTTAAATTGAATTGAAAAGGGTAAAGAGTGTGCATTTTGCTTTTCTATGCTAGGAACATCATGTATAATGTTACTTGAACTATAAAATGGTAAATTTATTTTATAATTTTTGTATTGATTTAATTTGAATAAGGATGTATCAAAAGTGGTTGAAAATATAGTATTACATTGAAACAAATCACTACCAATAAGGGGTTATTTTGGCCTATATTATTAGTTTGCTTTTGAGAAGTAGGAGAGGAGAGAGGAGAAAGATAAGAATATGAATATATGATATCCTCATTAATACTTTCATTATCATGATCATAGTAATCATCATATCCATCATTAAAACAATAATCACCATCATCATTATAAATTAAATCATGTTCATTATCATGCACTAGTGTGCAATCTTGAAAATTTATCCATTCATTTGTATAATTATGTGAAAAATTTAGAAATGGATCAACTAGGTGAGGGGAAAGAGGCTTCTTGGATGTAATTTTAAACTTTCCAAATAATATATTGTAAATAATGAATAATAAACACACACTAGGTATAATGTAATCTAACATAGGTATATGTGCAAATTTGGGAAATATTCAGCGCAGTGTATAGAAGAAAATCACAATTTTATTTGAAACACTAAGATATAATTTTTAAGTGTATGATGACCTAGTATGGATCAATTATGTTGTGAAAAAATTAGGAAAAAATAAAATTTAGTAAACCGTAATTTATTAAAAAAAATGGAGAAGCAAACCCTAGGATAAAATGAGGGATTTAAAGCAATATTCAAAGTAAGTTGGGTTCACTAAATTATTTAAAATTTTAGGACTTAGTAAATGTAAATCATAGGTTTTTAAAGGGTTTGGTATAATAAATAAATATATAAATATGCAATAAATATAGCCACTAATTTGTAACAAAATTGACTTAGTTTGACCTTTTCTAAAAATAGTAATAAATAATGTAAATAACTACTTAGCTAGAAAATGACTAAAACAAGAGATATAGAGATTACAAACTGAGACAAAGGCTGATCAGAGTGTCATGAATAGGATACATGTGTTTAAACCCTCTCTAGATAGTAACATCATGTGGCACTAGTTTCCTCTATGTAGAACTATTCTAAACTTTTAGGTGCACCTATATCTGGGTTTCCAAGCATATTCCTGTGCCTATGAGTTCTGTGTCTTTGTAGATAACATATTATGATTAGTTTTATATTTAAACCCTAAAAATCCATGTTAACCTATTGTAATAAAGTGTGTTTATTAGTGGGGTAGGCTGGACATGCTCAATACCCCATTATGGTGAGAGTTTCCTATGTACCAATACTCCAAGGAGGGATCATGTACAATGGAGTTTTCCCCACCTAAATGCTAGTGTAAGTGTAAGTGAAACTAGTATGAATGTTATATTTAATGCATTAAATGTGGTTGAGACTATAAACCTAAGTAATATGATATTAATAAAGTTGTAGATAGTTTTATATAGATGTAGGGAAGAATAGGGATTGATAACCTTGATTGTGCACAACTTGTTCTAAGTTTGTTTATGTAATTTGCATCTGATTTCTATCTAGTGAATAAAGGGATAAAAATCAAGTATATATACTATTCTAGTGCTTATGAGGAACTTGAAATAGGTCTAGGACAACCCTAGATAGTTTCTCATTTGAAAATATATTTGTTGGTAATAAAAATAGGGAAAAATATAATAGTGCCAAAACTGGGACACTAACACCATGGGGTGCTATTATCCAAATTATGGTACTAGTTTCTAAGTGGTAGAACCTAAGTCAATCGGGGCCAAGATGCTCAAATGAGGGTCTGGGACTACTTTAGGGATGTTTAGGGATTGGTGTGGCCTACACAAAGGTTGGAAAAGTGTCTAAACATGCCCTATGATTGGTTTAGGGCTAAGCTAGGGATGGTTGGTCTCAAGTAACACTCTTAGCACTCAAGTGTCATTTTTATGTGATTACACTTGTTAGCCAAAATTTGGATACCATGAATGATGATCATTTGAAACTTTGAATTACTTGTTCTTAACTTTGTTGATAGCCATTAAGAAGGTCTTGTGTTAGTCATTAATGATCTATGATGATAGGCAATGTGTCTTCCTTGGCAGCTTACAAGATCATTTAAGATGGTCTAGTTAGTATCTGAGTCAATTCATGTTATATGGTCATCAAATGGTCATTCCTCATGGTCTTCATTGTGTTAGCCTTGTTTAAGGTAAGTTTTATAAAGTTAAGGTTAGTTTTAAATCAAGTCAATGAAGAATCAGTCTTAAGGAGACTTAAGATAGGGTGGTAAACCTTCAAGGAATAAACATGGTCTAAATCTATCCAAATTGGTCAAAGAAACAAAACTAGTAAGTTGATTACATTGTTTTTAAAATAATTTGGAGAGTTTAAGGTATTTTTGACAAGAATAAGGTATTCTACTACTTTAGTCTCGTTATGATTTCCAATGTTAAAGATGACACTTGCTAGTCATGAAATTATATAAAGGTTTTATCCTTGGAAAAGAGATGTTTTAAGTTATCTAGTACCAATATCATGACATCACGTTGTCCCTGATTGTACATATCCTCCAAGGTCTTATATAGTTACTTTCTAATGTTGGAAGTATTTTCATATCTATTATTCATTATTTTCAAAATTATAAATGAAGATTTTTTTAAGATATGTAGGAAAAAATGGTTATCAAACATTTTATCACTCTCTTTCATGTCCATAAAATTTAGGGGAAGATGAAAAGTCACCTGATTCACCATCTGTGGTAGTTCTAAAGGGTGGAAAAATTAGAATCTAGTGAAAAACATGATTTTGGTGGTCTTTTCCAGAGGGTTTCTATCAGTGGGAAATGTATAAACTCTTATATATGTCCCCATGGTCTTCTCAAACCCAAATCCATGTAGGAAGTGGAACTATAGATCTAAATAGTGCAAAAACCCACTCTATTTCTTCATCAGTCTTCTTGGTGGCTCAAAACAAGCAATAAGTTTTTACTTGGTAATTAGAGAGAGAGACTTGGAGTCTAAGATGTTGGTCATAGGATGGGAAACTAATGCCCTTAAACTTTATGGCATTGGCTATCTGGTTAATCCCCTTAAATCTATGAACAATCATTAAGAAGTTAAGGATGTATAAAGGTGACTAAAAACCCCATCAAGGTCAATTTTCTCCAAATGTATGGTTTTCAAGTTGAATGAATGCATGAAAATGTTTGTTTAAGTTATTTTAAACAATCATATACCCATAAAATATCATATTTTCTCAAGATTTCTCATGTTCCTATTTTGAGTGGTTCTAAATAGACTTGAATGGCTAGTTTAAGTATGACAGTCTTGTTTGTAGAGAAGTTGTGGAGTGTATTGTGCATGAAATGAGTGAAATTAATTGTTAAAAATTGAATATAATGGCATATATGGGGTGAAAAAAATTAATAAAATAGTAATTATGCATGTATAGGTGGGTGATATGAGTTTGCAAGCATAGTTGAGGTAATTTTTATAAGTTTCTTCATTGGGAGGATCCTCAAATAGGTAAAGAAATATCCATAAGATTTATAATATCACATTAAAGGATATATTTCAAGTGAAATATCTTAAGAAGCATTGTCTTAGTGTTCTCCAATAAGGTCTTAGATGTAAAGGAGCCAATGCAAGACTGCGATATGAAGAAAGAACATTTGGTCTATACAAGTGAATCCCATGGTTAAATAGGATATTTAAAACAATATAAATGACCCTGAATAGATCCTATATATACTTCCATATATTATGATCATATAAAAAACTTTGAGGCATGCTTCAAAGATAGTCCAAGAGGAAGTTTGTTAACATGTAGTTCTACAAACCTGTAGGTCAACATTGACACCAAATGGATTCCATTGAAAAGAGTGATCATGGCCTATTGAATACATGGTATATGTGTCTTATTACTTATCCAAATATATAAAATTCCTAAAACCAAATTTCTCAAGACAAGCCCAAGAGAAGGAGGTTCAAGTCCATTCAAGGTAATGCAAACACCACAGTTAGGTTTCTACAAAGAACTAGAATCCTTTTACTTTAAAAGAATCAAATTCAATTTCTCAAGCCTCCATATGATCTATCTAATCACCATAAAATAGATATTAGGGATCAAACTTCAACCCATTTTTCACTCAAGAGGATTATATAGGCTAAATAGGATTGTGTAAGCATAGGGGAAGACTATGAGAGCTCCAGGGGAATGTCTAGTGTGATTTAGACCCAATAAGATGATGGAGAAGAATTTAAAGTAATGTTTCATATTAATATATATTTACCTCATTAAAAATTTAGGCTCAAAAGTCAAAACAATAGATAAAAATAAGGTTTTTGGGCCCAAAAGATAGACTACATGCCTGTCAACAGGCAAAAGGTAAAAATGCATGTTAGTGTTGGTAGTTTTGAGGGTAAAAAAGGATGTTAAGGGTAAAAAAATAAAAGTGAATGAAGGTTCATCTATATAATCACCTAAATAATTTTTTTTTTATCTTTGAGAAATGTATGGTTGGTGACTTGCAATCAAGAGAACCTAAATTACCACCTATAACCTTTGTAGGCAGTGTCTTCAAATGCTATATCAAGAAGGTGAGATGCAAGGTCAAGAGGTATATAGGGAGGTGAGGAAGAACATTATTAAATTTTACAATCTTTTTCAATACCACAAAATTACTAGGAGTCCAAAAGGATAATTAAACTCTTAGATTACAGTCAAAAGGTATAATGCATACCTACAAGCCTATCAAGTAAAAAATGGGAAGGATGCCTATTTCTTGAGTCAAGAAGAATATAAGGTTTATATAAGCTCAATAAGATAATGATACATTTTATATCATCATTTATAAACACTAAATAACCAATGTTAAGAGGTTTCCATCTTAGACTTGTAGTTAAGAACCTAAAACCCCACCTACAAGTCTATTTATGAGACTTCAAGATAATTGTGGTTGTTATTTAAAACCTTAAGGTATATGATGTGAAATATAAATTATAAAATTTAATTTTAATTTCTAATATGATCTTCATAGGGTTTTCAAGTTGATTGGAGGTAAGATAGAGTCCTAGAAGGCCTAGATCTGCACACATAGGCCTCCCTTTAAAAGAGTGAAGAAGTTTGCTTATTTTGGATGAAATTGAAGAATGAAGACCTAAAGGAGGTTTGGAATGCATTGATGAAATATTTTTAAATTTTTAGACTCCTTCAAGGGTGAATAAATGGCAAAACAGTGACTTTTAGGGTCACTAACACCAAACTGCTCTTAAACCCTAGTCATGAGCTTATGAAGGTGACAATGGATCTAAAGGATGAAATGGAGTAGATAATTATTGAAAAAAATAAAATAATGTTTAACATATCAAAATGAGGAATTATAATCCAAAACTAAGGACTTTTACACCTTGTCATACAAAACCACCCTTCTCGATCTTTGAAGTAGGCCTAAAAATGAAAAATGGTCTTCTTTTGCTCATAAGTAAAAAATCAACATGCATGGAAGGAAATAGAGTTTAGGGATGTTGAATAGGTCTATGGAATTCAAATTTATATATTTTTTTCTTAGATAAATGTCCATACCATTATGAATCATTGTTAATAACTTAATCACTTTTAAACCCTACTTAAACCCTAGTAAGAGCTCAATTGGAAAGAAATTAAAATTTATGGATCCCAATGAATTTATTTGACCTAAAAAACACTTGAAAAATATTATTCACTCCAAGAGGGTCCTCACCATCCAATTTTTTTTACTTTAACTTATACAGATGCATTTAAAGCTATAATTTTGTAAGGGTTTATGCTCAAAATAGGGCTTTTGGACAAATGAACTAATGAAAACCATTTGGGAGCTTCATGTGGAAGGTAATATATATTATCATACCCAAAAATACATTTTATTTCTTTTGAAAGTGTTCCTACAACTCCAATTTCCAAAGGCAATACATAAATTCTTATGAAAAGGTGATATGGTCACCTATGAGAGATAAAATAACAAGTTTGGATTACTTTGAAGCTATAATTCATACCATAATATGGTTTTAAGCTCTAAAATATGCCTAAACCTTTTAAAAATTTCTCATGGAGATCTTATTTCTATTCCAATGGATTATACCAAGCAAATCAGACCTAATGGACTAACAAGCCTATGTGGCCAATGAAAAAGGATCTCTACCTTGGCTAGGTGTGAAGGGAGGTGTCAATTGAAGAACATAGCACATATAAGTGTTAAAGAGGGTAAAGTGTAGTTCAATTTGAGTTAAAAAATCAAATGTAACTTATCATTCCTTAACTCCAATCATGAAGGCAGTTTCAAATGGGGTTGATGAGTTATCAAAGAATTTGAAGAGTCTCTTCTACACCATTCCTCTAGAAGTTTATCATAAAAAAAATAACACATGCCAAAGAGATGAGTAAAAATAATCTTATAATCTCTTATTGGGTTGTAACTGAATTGGATAAAGTGACACTTGTCATTGGAGTTACTCCTATTCCTCTCTTCTCTCTCTCCTTCTTCTCTCAATCTCTTATTGGGTTGTAACTGAATTGGATAAAGTGACACTTGTCATTGGAGTTACTCCTATTCCTCTCTTCTCTCTCTCCTTCTTCTCTCCTATATATATTGTCTTGAATGGCTTGTTATGGATATTTTGGCTAATTATGGTGAATCCCTACTCAAATAAACACTTTTACTATGAATTTAAATGTTAAATATATATTTTTATTACCTTATCAAATGCTTGCAACTAGTGTACTTGTGTGATTGTTGATGAATGCTAGTAGTAGTGTCTTCACTCTCTATCATTTTTACTCTCCTACCTATTTAAAAATGGATTGTCTTCTCGTAAGTCACATGTGTTTGGTCATTTATGATCCACATGGTATTTAATTAGTTTATTTATTATTTTAGTTTTTTAGATTAATTGCTTTTTAGTTATTTAGGTTAGTTGAAACCCGTAAGGTAGTTATAACTTCTTGTGAAAGTTTTATAAGCTTTTACTGTCTTTGTAAAATCATCTCAAAATAATAAATTATCAAATTTTGTGTGTAAGAATTTATTAATTATGTAATTTTCAATTTTATCTCTTGTTCCTAGAGCAAAAAACGGTATTAGAGCTTTGGAAAATTGAAGAGGAGATTGAGGAGTGAATAAATATGCAAAGCCACATCTTGGAGGAGGCAATGAATTTGAAGGTGGAAGGAGAGAGAGTTTTGAGTGAATTTATCTAAGAAAATCATTGTCAATATATGGCTCTTCAAGACATTGAAGACATTTGAAGAGATAAAGTTACACAATAGGATTGAATAATGATATTTTTTTATTGAATTTTAAGTTTTCAATTCTAAAACTTTAGATTTCTGCCCCTGTAAACAATTTGTATAGTTTAAAATGTCTTACAATTATTTTGATTCAGCAATCTTCTAGACCAACGATATAATTTTTATTTTTTTAAGTTTGTGATCATTTTCCAACTATTACAATGAATGCTAGAGAATAGGACATGTGTTCTTTACAGTAATACAAAACATGTATTTTGGATAGAATTTGGCCTTCTAAAATTTGATTAAAGAACTGATTTTTTAATTTGTATGGTGTTAAGATTTTCTAATTCAAGTTATTTCATCCACCGGTATGGCATGTAAGGAGTATTCACATAGAGAAAATATGTGGCATGTCTATAATTGAAAGAGTAAGTTGAAAGCTTAGATAGTGAAAAACATAGTAGTACGATGCTTGAAGGCAAATTCTATGTAGGAAAATATGGCATTTGTATGCCTCTATGGCACAACAACGAATTAATTCCCTCCTATTTCCATGGAGCAAATAAACTAGAAAATGACAAAATAAATTAGAAGTGGTTTGGATACTTCTACGAGAACAAATATGGCATCCTTGGTGTAAGCATGGCAAAATAAAAGCTTTTTGGAAAATAATTTTGATAAATTTAAGGCATCTAAATTGTTTGGAAAAAAGTTAGGTTTTTCTTTAGGTCCCATGGAAGACAAGTAGCATAAAGAGAAGGTTTTTTCATGTAAAGAAAGAAAAGTAAATTATATTTTACATGCCCAGATTTTTTTTAAATTTTGGAAAATCTGAGCATATGCTATTCAAATATATTATCTTGTAAATAAATATTCATATTGATTGTAGTGGAGTTAGAAACCAAAGTTTTGTCAAAAGGAGAGGTTTCAAGGTCAAACTCTCCAACTATTATTTTGGTTAAAGGGAATATTTTAAGAATATTCTATTTTATAATCGGTCATATAAGGGTGTAGTTATAGCTTCTTGAGTCAATTTTTTGAAAAGTCAATATTTCATGTAAAGGTGGACATTTGACCAAGCAATTCATAGGTTTTCAAACATTCTAAACACAATAGAATAATTTATTTTATGATTTGACATTTACATATATGTTTTTGTAACCAATCTATTTAATGATGTGTAAAGGTGCATTTTTGGTGGAAACTAATACCTTTGACATGAAAATTATCACAATGCACCTCTTTTTTGTGTTATCAGTAAATACACCATCCATTACATGTCTAAAGATCCTTTTGATTGAAACCATCTAAGTGACAACTAGAGAGTGGAGGACAATTACCCTCTCCAATTAGTTATTCACTCAAAGTATGGGTTTAATGCTTAAATGGCAAAATTTGGCTTGTGTTCTTGCTTTCAGTTTCATTTTTGTCTTTCTATATCTAATATTAATGACATAGATTAGATAAAATTAGTTATTTTTTGTTTTTATCAATGCATAATTTTTCACTTCTCACCTAATAGGGGAGAAGATTTAGGTATTGGTTGGACTTTAATTAGTTGTCAATGATAGTACACATTGATAGGGGTTTCTAGCACCAGTAGTATTGAGCAAAGGTTGTTAGCATTTGTTAGGTATCATGAAGATGTGCCATATAGAGTACAAGTTTGTCACTTATATAAGTTCTTATGTGGGTCGATGTAGTTGGACATGCTAGATCATGTTCTATTATAGTAAAATATGATGATCATTGGGGATGAGCAGGCATTGATCATATTCATCAATCATTTTTTACCATAACTCATAGGGGTGGGCTTATTTATGGAGTGGCATAGTTTTTGGTCAGTGTCAGAGGTATAGTTCACCACTTAGATTTGTGACAGATATACTTTTATGACTTTAGATTCATTGCTCTAGTTCATTTATTTGCTATACCTCTTTAGATGAAGGGGAAGTTTGTTGGGTCATTTATGATCCACGTGGTATTTACTTAGTTTATTTATTATCTTAGTTTATTAGATTAATTAATTTTTAGTTATTCAGGTTAGTTGAAACTCTTAAGGTAGTTGTAACTTCCCATGAAATTTTTTTAAGCTTTCATTGTCTTTGTAAAATCATCCCAAAATAATATATCATCAAATTTTGTGTGGAAGAATTTATTCATGATGTAATTTTTAATTTTCTCTCCCATTTTTGGAGCCAACAACATGGTGAGTTTGGATAGCCTTGCATAATCTATAAGTTGATTTTAGTCATTAGTGTCTTCTTTAGGCCTATTGGTTATCCCTTCCATTTAATACATTGTCTATGACCTCTATGTTGAAATGCTCATGATTGAAGGGCCTTATTGAGTAGTGTGATTAGATTCAAGTCTAATTCATGTTCTTAGTTAAATATGGTTAAGTGGAGGGTTTTAATTTAGTGCATTTCCTCCTTAGTCTAGCTTACTTTCAGTTATCTTACCCTTTTCCTTTTAAAGCAATAGGTCTAGTAGTAGTTTTAAGGGTGATAGCATCAAGGGAACTATCCCTATCTAGAGATTCACCTCATTGATTATGACACCCATAGCCTAGATCTGTCCCCATGATATCACTTAAGTGAGGAGGCTTGAACAACCTCCTCAAGGGTGTAAACACATCAGCCTTTAGAGGCATGAACACAAGCATCAGTGGTTATTTCAAGTGAATCTCAGCTATTTTAAGCATCCTAGATGTCTAAAATTATAAAATTGGTATGTATTCTAATCATTCTTTTGGTCAAGATGCATACTATATGCCTTCATATTCTTCATATTAGGTTGATGACATTCATGGCTTTACCCCCAAATGGATCTCAAATAGTAGCATGTAAACCTTATCAAGGTTATTAATAACCTTATAATCCCCCTCTCAATCCAAATCAACCTCTTTGGTAATGTACTCATCCCTCTAGTCAATGTTGTCAAAGTCATTTTACTTCTATTCCAAACTTTTTATACTTCAAACAAACCCTTTTAAGTTTAGAAATGCAAATGAGGGAAAGTGATAAAGATAAAAAACTTGCCTTGATTATCTATAAACCTTCTAGTCAAAATGAAAACACTCAAATGATGAAGAATATTGTGCATTTACTTAAGACTAGGTGGGAAACTATTAAGAAAGAAAACCAACATTTGCCAATTGGTGAAGTGTTGAAAATAAGAGGTTTGATTCAATGTGTAGAGAATATATTAGTACTTTAAGAGAGGTAGTAAATTCAATACATTCAACCTTGTATGC
Source organism: Torreya grandis (assembly GCA_037957365.1). Taxonomy (NCBI): domain Eukaryota; kingdom Viridiplantae; phylum Streptophyta; class Pinopsida; order Cupressales; family Taxaceae; genus Torreya; species Torreya grandis. The sequence goes on from JARHVA010002970.1 coordinate 1,887,022, forward strand.
CTTTTCCCATTCTAAGTCAACATTATTTTACTCCAAACCCAACCCAATTTTCAATATGTCATCAATAGAGGTCTATGCCTATGAAATCTTCACCCACTCTTCCTCAAGAGTATAAGACCATTCCATCTCGGATACCTTATCAGAATAAGACTATTGATTATATCATGCCTACTCTTGAGAAAGAACCTTCTCCCATGCCTATCCAAAGTCAAAAAGAAGATAAATGTATGGAGTTCAATTCAAAATATCCCTTAATTCCTTTAAGCTCTTCACCTACCCTTCAAGTTTTAGTCATCCATGAAGTTAGAGACACCTCAAAGTTTGATAGATCAATTGAATAATGGAAAGAAAATAATAAAATGCCATCAACTCAATTCCCTTCTCCATTCCTTTAAAAAATCATAATCAACCTAGTAGTCCCAAAGTCCTAAGTTAGAAGGACACTCTATCAGGTTTCAAGAAAGCCAATGAAATATCTTTCCCTCCTACCCCCTCTTTTTTTAAAGGAGAACTAGTTAAATTGATGGTAGAAGATGGAAACTCATATGTGAAGGAGAGCTTATCAAATCTAGGTGATGAGGTAGTAGTCCTTGGAAAGAAAAATCAATCAGCTACAATTGAATCTTAAGAAGGTTATGAAGAGAGTGTTTTTAGTATATATGATGAGGAAATATTTCTTAGCTCTTTGTCAAGAAGGAAACAAATTAGTCTTAAAATAAGATGATAAATATGGTCTTGATGGAAGAGTTCAAACTGATATAATAATCTCTTGTCAAAGTGTTCCATTAAGAAAAGTGAAGAAGAAGATCTTGATTAGGCATGATAACAATTGTACCTCAGTTTCATGGAAGAAATTGACTTTATTGGAAAGCATGTGACCCATTTAGAACATGAAGGTGAATTTCATCATGAATTTACAAAGGTTGGAAACCATCTAGAGGAAGATAAATTAGGTTTGGCATAAGAGATACATGATGAATTGGACCTTGAATTAGCAAATGAACTTCCATTCTTCATGGAAGAAGAAGAAGACCATTCTAGTTATCATGGATTGAGTCTTAATGAAAAGAAAGGTGACTATGAAAAAATTGAGCAAGTTACATCTAAACATGAGGTAAGTCTTCTTGAAGATACATTTTCTATTAGTCTTGTTAAACCTCATGAACAAAATATATAACTTGAACAAGACAACTTGCAACCATGTCATGAATATATTCAAGAATTTGACTAGCATGTTGTCCCTACAGAGAATGGCAAGATTAAAATTGAACTTGGCATGCTTTCAAGTTACCAAGAAGAAGCTACATTTTAGGAAGAGATATAAATTTTTTTCTATAGTTTGGATTGTGAATCTACATCCCATGAAGAGAGTGATACAATTGTTGTCTTGGCGTGAATGTTGTGAAGACATGCATGATAAGGCTTTTGAAGAGAACACCATGGTTGATGATCTTTTTGAGTTTCATGAATAAGTTCAAGGGGACTTTGAGGACATGTGGTAGTCCTAATTGTATATGTTCAAATAATTTGAAGAGCATGGTAGGTTAGAACTTCAATAAGAATAAGATGAAGTTGTTGATCAAAAGTACAAAACTCGTAACAAACTAACAAGTTCTATAAGCCATGAACAAGGGGTTAAATATCATGATGTATCAATAGATGATGAATATGATTCTATTAAAGGTGAGAAAGAGATGGAATTTAAGTAGCCAATAGAAGATGAAGTTGTTCTTGCCGTTATGAATCAAATCATGGTCACTTTGGAGATCTCTCACATTGCCAAGGATAGACAATAACATGAGATAAAAATTTAAGATAAAAATGAATTGGTCTTTATTGGATACATGTTTTCTACTATAGATCCATTTGATATCAATCCAAATAAGGTGGTGTAGAATAAAGGAGCCAATTAAAGAAGAATAAAACTTGATCAAAAGTTTACACATCATCCTTGTTCATCACATGAAGGTGACTCAAGGAGATTTCCTTTTTATCCAAAAGGATTAGTTATGAATGGTTAATTGTATATATTAGTTTCTTGTCTTATATTTTGTCTAAATGCTTTGTATCACAATGTTTTGTATTATTGTTTTGTTGGGTGTCTTTTGCTTGGGTGTGCTTACTTTTGTCTTGTTGTGTTGGTGAAGGCAATCAACTGTTTTAGTTATTTCAAGAGATTTGAAGTCAAGTGTCAAGTGTCAAGGTCAAGTCATGTTTTGTGTTAAGATGGGATTAATCCATATCCTAATGGATAAACTAGGCAACCATTCTAAAGTGCATAGTAGGCATGTAATACTAGGAGGTTGCCAAAGATGTTAGCCAAAAATTGGCTACCATGAATGAGGATCATTTGAAACTTTTATTTACTTGATCTTAACTTTGTTGATAGCCATTAGGAAGGACTTGTGTTAGTCATTAATAATCTAGGATGATAGTCAATGCATTTTCTTTGGTAATTTACAAGGTCATGTCAAGTATCTGAGTCAAGTCATGTTGTATGGTCATCAAATGGTCATTCCTCATGGTCTTGAATTTGTTTTTAGCATTGTTTAAGGTAAGTTTGACAAAGTTAATGTAAGTGGGAAATAAAGTCAATAAAGAAGCTTGCTCAAGGACACAGGGTGGTAAACCTTCAAAGAACAAACATGGTCTAAATCTAGTTAAATTGGTCAAAGAATCCAAACTAGTAAGTTGATTACATTATTTTTAAATAAATTTGGAGATTTTAAGGTATTTTTAACAAGATCAAGGTATTCCTACTACTTTAGTCTCATTGTGCTTTCCAATGTTAAAGATGACACTTACTATTCATGAACAAATAAAAAGGTTTTGTCCTTGTAAAAATGGATGTTCTAAGTTATTTAACACTAATATCATGAGATCATGTTGTGCATGATCGTACATATCCTCCAAGGTCTCATATAGCTACTTTCTAACATCGAAAGTCCTTTTATAACTATCAGTCATCATTTTCATATGCATAAATTAAGATTTTTGAGATAGATATGGGAAAATAAGGTTATAAAACATTTTTTCATTCTCTCCATGTCTATATTGGTCAGGGGAAGATGAAAATTCACTTTTTTACCATCTCTGATAGTTTCCAAGGGTAGAATAATCAGAATCTAGAGAAAAACATGATTTTGGTGATATTTTAAAGAGGTTTTATATTGGTGGGCAATGTATAAAATCTTATGGAGGTCCCAATGGTCTTATTAGACCCAAATCCAAGGAGGAAGTGGAGATACATAGACAAATAGTGCTAAAAACTACTCCATTTTTCATCAATCTTCTTGACAGTGTAAGACAAGTAACATGTTTTTACTTGGTACTTTGAGGAGAGAGAGAGAGAGAGAGTTGGAGTCTAAGATCTTGGGTATATGAATGTAAAGTAATGCCTTTAAAATTTAATGTATTGGTTGTCTAGTTAAGACCCTATAAATCTATGAAGTAATGCACTTTAAGAATTTAATGTATTGGTTGTCTAGTTAAGACCCTTAAATCTATGAATAATCATACTTTTTAAGGAATGGGCTGATAAACCTCTAGAAAAGGGTGTATAAAGGTGACTAAATATGAGCTAATTTTTGTAGGTTTTTTCATTGGGAGGATCCTCAAATAGGGAAATAAATACCCATAAGGTTTTTAATATCACATTCAAGGAGATATTTTAAGTGATTGATCTTGATAACCCCATCAGGGTTGGTTTTCTCCAAATTTAGGGTTCTAAAGTTGAATGAATGCATGAAAATGTTTGTGTAAAGTATTTTAAACATACTCTACCCTTGAAATATCATATTTTATTGGGTCCTAAGGTTTCTCATGTTCCTATTCGGAGTGGTGCCAATTAGACTTGAATGGCTTGTTTAAGTACAACAATCTTGTTTGCATAGAAGCTATGGAGAGTCTTGTGAATGAAATAAAGTTTTACATAATATATCATATGTATTAAAGGTAACATCATGTATTAAAGGTATATCATACTTTTTAAGGAATTAATGGGCTGATAAACCTCTATAAAAGAGTAATTATGCATGTATAGGTGGATGAGGTGAGCTTGCAAGCATAGTTGAGCTAATTTTTGTAGGTTTTTTCATGCAAGCCCACATGAAGAATGGAGTGTTCTTGATCGGAAGGCTCTTGGTTCCATAAGGTTGGGAGGATCCTCAAATAGGGAAATAAATACCCATAAGGTTTCTAATATCACATTCAAGGATATATTTTAAGTGATAGATCTTGATAACCATTATCTTATTATTTTCAAATAAGGCCTTGCGGAAAGCAGAGGAAGGCAAAAGGAGGATTGTAAAGGAGCCAATGCAGGACTATGACATGAAGAAAGAACATTTGGTTTGTACATGTGAATGTCATGGTTAAAGAGGAGATTTCAAACAATTTAAATGACCCTCAAGAGATCATCTAGATAATTCCCTAGCTAAGAAAGTAGGTTCTCTTTATCTATCTATGATGATCACTTCTGGTGCAGATTCGAAGATGTGGTCTATTACAAATATAAAACTTTGAGGCATGCTTCAAAGCTAAGCCAAGAGGAGGTTTGTGTTGACTAATTTGACCCCAAGTTAGAGTAAGTCAACCCCCTATATGGTTGAAACTTGTTATAGGGTCTCATAGGTTTAAAATGTGTGCCATGGTCTTAATTAGGTCAATTATTATGTTTTCACCCTTGTCACATTTGTATATTGGGTCCTATGTCATCTAAGGTCATCTTTTTGGGTCATTAATTGAGTTACTTTTTGTGTGGTTTACATAAGAAGACAAGTATTCTAAAATAATATCCAACATCCCACATGTCATTAATAGCTAGATAAACTATTTTGAGACTTATAAATTATAGGTTCAACATCCATCCAAGAAGATTGGGTAGTTTCAGGTAGTTGTACAACTTGTAAAATAATTATGGGATGTGGTAATACTTTAAAAGTGTATTTTGAGATCCCCTTAGTTAAATTCCATGCTCAAGCAACTTTTATAGGTCCAAAATTTCCAAAAATTGACTTGTGTGGTTTCTAAGAAGACAAGTATTCTTTCCCATCATCGTCTTGGACAAGGTCAAAATAGTTAACGGTTTTCTTTTAGTACGGACAAGATAGGAGGAATTGAGTTAAATTAATTTTTTGAGTGATATTACCATTAATTCACTTTATTTTCATGACAATAGTTTATGTTTTGGTGTAATATTCTCTATGAATAATTACTAATATTGTTGATGACTTTAAACTCCCTACACATCCCTATGGCCTTCAGTGTTCTTATTTATTTACAATTGTCTAATGCTTTCAAGTATTGTAGGTGTATTTTTAGAGCTTACTCTTCCTTTCCATGTTTTTATCATATGTTTTGGAACATTTGAAGGTGAAGTGATGAGCAAGATTATCTCATTTTACTAGTTAAAGACACTATAGAAGTTTACAAACACTATTTTTAGAATTGAAAAACTTGTTTTTGTATTTTGGTCTGTAGAACAAAGGTAATGCATTCGTGTTAAATATATAATTGCATGGTGATAAAAATATCATTTTAAAGTTTATTATCAATAAGGTCATGGTTGGAAGAACATAGTCAAAATTGCACATAGTCAAATCTCCTTGTGACTATTACCTACAGTCAAGTGGAACTAAACCTTGGTTAATCATGTTGATGACACATGAAGGTTTTAAGATTGTGAGGAGAATCTCAAGGTGTAAATATTATGTTTGAGATATCTAAAGGTTAAATATTGGTTGTGAATACCAATTAAATATACACAATCTTATATCATGTGGACCTATAGGCAATTTGCAACAGTGGTCTGAAGCTAATTTAAATGAAACAAAGGAGTGTTTAGATGAAGGTGTTTGAAATAATTGAGACCTTTAATCAGTTTTAAGAGCATTGAGACTATCAAGATGACAATGGTGATGCCATTATATGCAGTCATTTTTAGGTCAAAGTCTACAATTTGAAAATTTTATAATTGCGAGATTTTACCTTAATCTCTTTGAAAGGGGATTCTCCCTCACAAAAATTCATCTCTTGGTATAGTGTCTTGAGGTATGGATAGGCCTAATGGTTTCCATATTGTATCCCAAGCCTAGGGGTATTATATTGACATAATAAGGTGGTTATTTGGTCATGATAATATAATGTAAATAAGCTTCCATTTCAACAAGTTTTCACTGTAGAGCTTTAGTAAGCTACAACACTCTTGAAGCCAACATGATCTTACAACACAATAATGACACAATGGTTATATGAGTCAAGATAACGTAACCTTTTTTGAGTGAAAGATCAAACTAATGACCTTAAGAAATAAAATTAGTTGAGGTATAGTGATGTGACATTAATAAACACCTATAGGAGTCTTTAAATTCTCCTAAATTGTCACTTGTAGTCTAACTACAAACCCACAGTTCAATAGCAGTAGTGAGAGATGATAAGCATATCCCTAAGACATGAATGAGTTAAACCAAGTGTGGAATGGTATTTATCATCTCAATAAGAACTTAGGGCATAACCTAAAATGTTATAATATTCATCACTACCTACAGGCCCCCCTTAAATTCTCTCTGATTGTCACCTAAAAGTGACATAATCAACATAGCCTATGGACTAGCCTAGGCAAATGGAGAGATGGTTTGAAAGGTTGGAAAAGGTTTAAGGTAGGTGAAAACTTTGAAACCAAATTCACACTTATAAAACACATACTCATGATATCCTAATGTAAGGATAGAGAAAAGATAAGTTTCAAACCTCAGCCTACATTCAGTTTAAATTATGTACACAATCATGAGTCCTATAAGCCTATCTTGAAGGATTTGAAGTTTTGAGAAGTCTTGGAGCATGACAAATATTTTTAAATTTGTGTAGATGGTATTCATGACCTAATATATCTTCCCATGTTATCATTATGTCCAAGCAAACAGGGGAGATACCCTCTATTTTGTCTTAGATAGAGGGCACTCTAAGAGTAAGATGACTATAGGTTTGGTGTGTGAATGGTGATAAGAGGAAAGGGAGAATAAAGAGGCACTGAAGAATGAGTTTAGAGGTTTATCTAATGATTAACAAGTGTTTGGAAGCATATGTATCTTTTCTAAACATTCATAGGTGGTTGTGTGTCTGGATACATAATTAGGCCTATTAGGCCTTGAACTAGGCCTTAAACCTCAATGTGTATAGTTCAAATTCAATGATCATATGACCTTTAAAATTAAATTTATAACCTTAAATGGGATATATAAAATATTTCAAAACCATTTAGTTGTAGAGGAAATCATAAAAATGGTCAATTTGACCCAAGACTATATTAGACCTACTCATAATGCAAGAAGGACCTTGAGAGGCCAACTTATTATGCTCACACCTATATGAAAAATATGCATGGTTCCCCAAGGAGATAGGGGTAGTTGAGGATGGTCATGAACTCAAGATTTGTGGAATTGGTTTAGAGGTTAAACATCCAAATTTTATGAACTATCACTAATAATCAAAACCTCCTAAAACCCTTGCTAGAACCTGATGTAGGGAATATCATTAGAGATGAATATAAGAGGATTAAAATATCTATGAAAGTGAATTTGGCATATTTATCACTCACCCAGGCTCCATGACATCTATCTTATCTATATTGTCACTTATACAAATAGACCAAAATATGCGTTTCTTGTAGGATTTGTTGTGTTTTGCAAGTAAAAAAGGGAATGAGTAGATGAAACCAATTGAGGGGGGTATTTAGATACTTTTAATAACTCCCTATACTCATATCTCACCTTGGATAATCATGGAAATCTCTCTACTAATCCATTCATTTTAAGTAGTCTTGGACAGATAATGAAAAGAGTAAGTGACTACGTAGTGAGAAGATAAGTAGTCTGATGTTGGATTTTTTTGAGTTCTACCTGATGGATTGGAAGGAAAAATGGTTCTAAATATATTTCCTAACACCTCTTCCATGGATTTCTCTGATAAAATTCTAGTCACCTTGATGACAAATCTGAATATTGAAGCCAAGAAGACTAGTAAGTGACTACAGATAGTGAACACAAGTGTCAAGAAGAAGGCTATCAATTAGGGAGGTATCTGATGACTATCACATATTTTTTCCAACCTACCTAAGATAATTCATATGTTTCAAGAATTCTTAGTTTATTTTCAAGTAGTAAAGTGATGAATTTTCATCAAAGGGCAGTTTTAAAAAAGAAGAAGATAAAGAGTCTCTATGCTAATTTAAGGAGAAAGATGTAATTATGATGAATAATTATCTATTAAAAACTCCTAACTTATTTTTCACACTTCATTTTTTTGAAATGTAACTATTTCAAAAGTATTTACACTTGGCTTTGTGACCTTTCCACTTCATTTCTTCTATCTTCTCTCTTATGCTCTATAAATGCAAGCCATTTTGGATTTTGTAAAATAATCCACACCTAGTATGGTGAAGCTCTAATGGTTTGAATACTATATTTTCCTTTGAAATAAATATTTTAAATCTAGTTTTGAGTTCATGACTTCTTGTCTAAGTGTGTGAAGTGATGCATAGTGAATTGTCTTGTGATAATCATATATCCTTGCCTTATCTTTACTCTTTCATGTTTGATACAAGTAGTTCTCCCTCTAAAAATTCACATGAAGTGTATTCAAGTGTATTGGTATATATTTAAGTGTAAATAGTATTATTATTTTCTATAATCTAACCTTATGTTCACTCACCTTGATTAGTGCAATGCATATCACCTCCATGTTTGAAACACTTATGTTAGAGAAATCTAGGATGTTGAGACTAGTGTTGTGAGTCATGTTTCATAGTGAAAATGTATGGTAGTATAGTGGATATAATTATAGTGTATCAACTCATTATAATAGTTTAATTTTCATTTTCCTTCTATCCCTTTTCATCCAAGCAAAAAAATAGTGTAGGTGATAAACAATCAAAGTTTAATCTAGGGATCTAGCCCTTAGACCTAGAATTTTACCTCTACTATAGGTAACCCATAGGAACAAATGTATTCCAATGTTTCACTCAATATAGATAAGAATTAAAAAACCTCTCTAGGGTGCAATATTTAATGACAATAGTTCTGGCATGCCTGGTGGGACTATTGTCTCAAGTACATCTTATCAAGGTGAATGTTGGACTTGAAAACATCATAGCTACATATAATGCTCCACTCAGCATTTGGTGACTCTGGAAAAGGTAATATCTAGTTTTAGACCAAATTTTATCATTACTTTGTTCATAATTCATGGTCATTACTAGGCCAATTAATAGTAGAGGTATCAACCCCATAAACCCAGTCCTTCAACCTAAACTTCCTCTTAAAGTTCAACAACCTCAACCTATCTTGAAATTTTAAGAACAAGAAGAATTTACAATCTAATAATATCAAGAAAGTAAAGAGGAATTCAAGGAAAACATGGCTAGGTATCATGCCTTCTCATCCTTTAACACTAAAAAATCTCATACACCTTAATACACATGATGATATTCCTCTTAATGTTACCAAGAGTGTTCCCACTTTCAATGGTGAAGGTCTTATCACCCCTAGTGAGCATATTAGGGACATATATAACTTCTATAAATTTCATAATTTTACTGAAGTCAACATTTCAATTAGGTTAATTGTCATGTCTCTTAGAGGGAAAGCCCTTGATTAGTATAGGACATTGTTGGGAGGATGTATCACCAATTAGGATGAGTTTGGAGAGTTATTGACCCAAAGGTTTAAAGAAAAAAGTGATCACACAGGAATCATTCATCAGCTGAATGTGATTCAAAGAGGTCCTAAGGAGACTACGCATGAATTCAATGAGATATTTCAAAGAACTTGGTATAGGTTACTTCTTACCATGAGACCCACTACAAGCTTTATTTTCCATACATACCTTAGAGCTATTAAAACTGACATAGCCATCATGTTGTAGTCCATGGGTGGATACACTTTGATTGAATCATATTACATAGAAATTATATCTAAGAATGGCTTAATACAAGCTAGTAAGTTCCCTCCAATAATCTCCATGCCTATTTTGCCTATGGTTAGTGACTTATAGTCGAGAACCTAAATGACCACTTACAACCTTTGTAGGTGGTGTCTTCAAATGGCATATCAAGAAGGTGAAATTAAAGTTAAAGAGGTATATATGGAGGTGAAGAAGACCATGAATAAATTTTCCAATATTTTCCAAGACCACTAAGTTACTAGGAGTCTAGAAGGAGAATAAAACTCTTGGATTACTATTAAATGTTATAATGCATACCTAAAGACTTGTCAAAAAAAAATGGGAAGGATTCCTATTTTTGATGAAGGTAAGAAGACTATAAGGTTTTTAAAGGCTCAATATGATAATTAGACATCATCTAACATCATTAAAAAACACTAAAGAACCAATGTTAAGATGTTTCCATATCAGACTTGTAGTCAAGAACCTAAAACCCCACCTACAGGGTTGTGTAAGAGAATTCAAGAGAAATATGGTTGTTATTTGAAACATTGAGGTACATGATGTGAAAGAGAAACTATGAAATTGAATTCTAAGTTCTAATATGATATTCATAGGGTTTTAAAGTTTATTGGAGGTAAGATAGAGACTTGGAAGGCCTAAATCTGCACACACATGTCTGCATTGAAAAGAGTGAAGAAGTTTTTTTTTTGTGGATGAACTTGAAGAATTAAGAATTAAAGGAGGTAGGGAAGGCATTGATGAAGTATTTTTTATTTTTTTAAATCTTTCAATGGTGAAGAAAATGGAAAATAATGGTTTTTTTGGACAGTAAGTGAAAGTGATAATGGGTTTGAATGATTAAATGGAGTAGATAATCATTCGAAAGCCTCAAATAAGGTTTAAAAAACACCAAGGAGGAATCATGATCCAAAACTAAGCATTTTTACACCTTGTCATGCAAAACCACCCTTTTTGAGCTCTGAAGGAGGCCCAATAGTAAAAAATGGTCATCTTCTTTTGCTCAAAAATCAATAGTTAATTTTCATGGGAGATAATGGAGTTTAGGTATGTTGAATAGGTATATGAAATTAATTTTTTTGGAATATGTTCTCAGGTTAAGGCCCAAACCTTATGAATATTTTTTAAGAACCTAAGCACCTCTAAACCCTGCTTAAATCCTAGTAAGAGCTTGATTGGAAAGAAAGTCAAATTTATGGATCCTAATGAATTGAATTGAAATTTAAACATTTAAACAATATTATTCACTCCAAGAGGGTATTCACCATGTAATTTATCTATAATTTCACTTTTATGGATGCATTTAATGTTGTACTTTTATAGGGTTTTAAGCTCAAAATAGGGGTTTTAAACATATAAACCAATGAAAAGCATTTGGGAGGTTGATATGGAAGGTCATATATCTTATCACACCCAAAAATACATTATATTATGTAACATCCCCACTGGGATCTACATAGAATAATGTTATTCTAAAAAAACATCAATCAACATATTCTTTCATTAGATTACACCATGAGAATCTAATTTGTGATCTAGATAAAACACTCTAAGTATTATATCTCTAAATAAGCATGTGACCTCTATTTATCACTAATCACTATCATCAAAGGAAAAAAACACAACTGAATACATAAAGTAATTATAGATGTTCAACCATAGTTGGTAAAAACATATAGCCACTATTATCAATGTATAATAAGTAAATAATTACATATCATCAAGTATAGTGTTTCAATAACATTAAATACATTAATATGTACAAGATACAAATATCTATAGAGCATGAGCTCCCCAAAATTTAGTATCTATTGAAATCTCAAGTGTAGTATCCAAATAAGTACTTCTATGGGGAGGGAGAGCATCATCTGAGTGCTTTTCCACACCAACCACAGACCATCGATCCCACGTAAAATAACTCATTAGAGAATGGCCCTCATTTTAAAAATGAGTAGATAGTGATGGTGAAGGAATCTATAGAGACAAGCTAGTACCCATGTGTTGTTTGATTTCTAAGAACATGAAGTGTACTATAAATAAAACCGTTCTAACATGATATCTCAAAAACATGTAAATCATACATATTAAATGGAAATGTCTAACTAACATTATTTTGGTTAAAGTTTTAAATAGTTATTGATGTCTAAGATCACTCAAATTCATTCACACCACTTGATCAGATTACCTTCATCTAGTATTGGTGATACTAATAAGCTAGTGAAGTCCATCTCACTACTTATTTAGTACTAACTATACGAGATTTGGTTGATATCAATATAACCAATAGATTAATACAGATTAATTCCTACTACTAATCATAAAACATGTTAAACACAGGAATAATCAAAATGCATACATTTATTCTATCAAATGTATGAATGAATATCTATAATATTATTTATCACATAGTAAGGAAATAAGTACAGTTTATACCAACTGGGTATACTCTATGTTTAGATTGCATAATCCAATTTTTGTAAGTAGATTTAAATACATAGTATATTATATGACAAGAAATAATATCAAAATCCATAATTTCATGCATACACTACTTAATTTTAATAGATATTCATAATACTCATGAGAACATAATCTTTCATTTAAACAACTTGTTACATTTTTAAGAGGTTGTATGCTTATAAAAATAGTCTCTTATTCTTCAGGAAACTATGAATTGGTTTTTACCAATCAATAGAACTAAATATATAGGCACACGATGCATTACACCAATATATATTATACTCTTATAGGAATACCTAAGTCTTCAGATAGATATATCCCCTATACATATGTAAGTATACAATATGTGGAATATTATAGTTATGGTCGCAACATACATCTATATATAATATAATTATATATAAAGGATTTAGATGAAGCTCTTACATGGACTTCAGATAAAGCATGTTAGCCTAAATTAGTGATAAAATGCATCTTTAGACAACCCCATCCCTTGGTTATCTTATTATAGGTACTTTCAGTCCAAGTAAAATAATTATAAAGATATGAGGGATATATGTATTCCTCAGTAAACAAGGCATATGGAGGATGATAGGAATCTACACCTTAATATATATAAAATGTACATAGGCAATTATATATATGTCATGCCATAGTTTTTCATCCCTTAGTTATGATCTATACATGAAACATGAGGGAGTATTATTATATATTTTAAGGACTAATATATTCCACTTGATAGTAATTAGAAATGTTGATAACTCCAGTCATAATATATAAAGTAGTATTATGCATTTGCCATAAGTTATATTCACATTTCAGTCATAATAGTTATCATATATTTTATATACGATAACTCCACTTGATTATAACACACACACACACACACACACACACATATATATGTATGTATGTATGTATGTATATATGTATGTATGTATGTATGTATATATGTATGTATATATGTATATATATGTATGTGTATGTGTGTATACACACACACACACACACACACACACACACACACACACACACACACACACACACACACACACACACACACACACACACACACACACACACACACACACACACACACACACACACACACACACACACACACATGTTATAGTCAAGTGGAGTTATCATATATAAAATATATGATAATTATTATGACTGGAAATGTGAATATAACTTATGGCAAATGCATAATACTACTTATAAAGTAGTATATATTGAGAAATTATTATTATTATAAATATATGGAAACTCTATATAGATTCACTTAACAATTCATAGTTTACTAAAACTATATACTAGATCACTAAAACTATATACTAAATTGCTAAAATTGTAAACTATATAAGTATACTAGATTGCATAAACTGTATACTACTTCTCTATAATTCATATATCAATATACATAAGAATGATATTATATCATTGTTTTTTTAATCTTTTCCTAATTATATATGCACAGTGAATTAGATTCTCAAATAAATATGGGATAGTATGAAATATATGAAACATCCCTAATATATTTAAATTGATAATTACAAACTATCCTATAACAATATCTTTTAATATTAGACTATTCATCATATTTCACTAAGTATATATAATTACACACATGTTGAAAACTATCCCTAATATATTCAAAGTAATAACATCCTAAATATACAATGAATTATACACTCGTGATTTACACATAGAGTAATATATGTCAAGGTACATGATATACAATTCATTCACTATATAATGGACAATTCACTGTTTTAAATACTCAATACACAGATCGCTATTATATATATATATATATATATATATATATATATATATATATATATATATATATATATACAAACCCCAAGAAATAACTATATCATTATTATGGGAGGTTTATATATATAACATTGTATGTGAATGCAATCAACTAACAACCAAATCAAGCTTATTTTTTGATTTATTCACTGTTGATAACATATAACCAAAATACAATGAAATAAGAGTAGAACCATATAATAAATTCATTGTTTTATATTGTTTTGTATATTATATAAACACTAGAATAAATAAAATGCAATAACCTAAACTATATATATATATATAAAGAATACAAAGTATACAAACTGTAATAAATAACTATATCATTATTATGGGAGGTTTTTATATATAACATTGTATGTGAATGCCATCAGCTAACAACCAAATCAAGCCTAAAAATATATATATATATATATATATATATATATATATATATATATATATATATATATATACATATATGTATATATATATATATGTATATATATATATGTATGTATATATATATATGTATGTATATATATATATATGTATGTATATATATATATATGTATATATATATATATATATATATATTTATATATATATATATATATATATATATATATATATATATATATATATAGCATTGTATGTGAATGCCATCAGCTAACAACCAAATCAAGCTTATTTTTTGATTTATTCACTATTGATAACATATAACCAAAATGCAATGAAATAAGAGTAGAACCATATAATAAATTCATTGTTTTATATTATTTTGTATATTGTATAAACACTAAAATAAATAAAATGCAATAGGCTAAACTATAAAGTATACAAATTTATTATTACTTTATACCTGAAATTTTTTAGAAAGCTAGGTGACTCAATTCAATACACAGTTTTTAGAAAGTTAGGTGACTTAATTCTCAGGCAACCTCTTTGTACACATATCACCATACATTACAACTACATATTTCTATTTGAAAGATTTTTAATTCAATACACAAACTTGAGCAAGCATTGATGTACACATTTTATATCACTATATCTTAGATTTTATGAAATTCAAGATGCCACCTACCTTGTGAAAGCATCTAAACTGGGATGGCACAATCCTGAATTTCTTTGCTCACTGGTATTTTCTTCTCCTCAATGCTTCTACCCTCTTTCCTTCTCTCTTCTTCTCCTCTTACTCTTCCCTCTATGTTGCATTTCACTCCATTCTTTCTTTCTTTTATGAGTATTACACTTTCTTTAAAGCTACCCCCTTTTTATTTATTTATTTATTTTATTCAATGATTTTTCTCTTTTTATGTTTTTATTTTCTTTTATTCTTTTTCCTAAATATATACTTTCCAATTCTCTTTTGGTATATATGTATTTTTCTAAGTATAAAATACAATTAATTTATTTGTTTTATTTATTAATTATAAGAATCCACTACAATTACTCGTTATAATATAATTGCCAATTATAACGTAATTACTTTATTAGTTATTAAATTAGCATAGGTTAAAAATCTCCTGGATTAATGATAATGTCACTAATATGAAGTCAATAATATTCTTCTAAATTAAAAATGGTAAATCACATATTATTATTAAAATCTGAATTATAACAACCACAACATAAATCCCACAAGATTAATTCCAAATAAGAATTAAACTAAGCTAACACAAAACTAATCATGCTTGAAAAATATCTAAATTCAAATAACATCAAAATTTACTAACACTAACTATTCAAACTATGCATATAATGAGTGCCATTAACATGGTGTGTGCATCAGTTCTAGTTGTTCCTTTGTTGTCCCCCAATACCTCCATCTACGTCACCCTCTTTGATGATGCTTTCCCTCCATCATGCTCTAAGGGATGAGTCTCTCTTGTGTCAAATTCAAAATAAGCAGGTATTTATTCCATAATGGCATGACATATATCATAACATACTACTAAAATATCAAATCAACATGATCACATTATAAACAATATATAATACAACGAAACTCATAGTAATAAAATCATGTAATTAAACCAATATTCAACTATCCCATAACAAGATATGACTTACAACTTATTTAATAATAATTAAATCAAAATTCCAACTATAACTATCCATGACTAATCAAATAAATTTTCTTAGTGAAAAATCAAGATGTAACATCTTGCTTCTTCTAAAACTATTCCTACAGGGCCAATTTCGAAAGGCAATGCTAAAATTCTTATGAAAAGGTGATATGGTCACCTAAGCGAGATAAAACAAAAGGGTTAGATCAATTGGAAGCTACAAGTCATACCACAATATGTTTTAGGCTTTGAAATATGCCTATAAACTTTGTAACAAGTTCTCATGGAGGTATTATTGCCATTCCAATGGCTAATACCAAGAAAATCAGACATAATGGACTAGCAAACCTATATGGATAATGAAAAAGGATCTCTACCATGGCTGGGTGTGAATAGAGGTGTCAATTGAAGATAGTAGAACATATCCAAGTGTTAAAGAGGGAAGAGTGTAGTTCAAGATGATTTAGAAAATTAAATGTAACTTGCCATTCCTCAACTCCAATCATGAGGGTAGTTTCAAATGGGGTTGATGAGTTATCCAAGAATTTGAGGAGTCTCTTCTACATCATTCCTCTATAAGTTCATCATTAAGCAAGCAACACATTCTAAAGAGATGGGTAAAGCTAATCTTAGACTCTCTTATTGAATTGTAACTAACTTGGATGAAGTGATAATTGTCATTGAAGTTACTCTTATGCCTCTCTTCTCTCTCTCTCCTTCATTTATCTTATATATGCTACCTTTAATGGCTTGTTATGGATCTTTTGGTTGATATGGCAAAGCCCTACTCAACTAAACACTTTTACTATGCCTTTAAATGATAAATAGATATGTTTCTTACCTTCTCAAATGATATAAACTAGTGTACTTATGTGATTGTTGATGAATTCTAGTATTAGTGTCTTCACTCTATCTCATTTGTCCTCTCCTACCTCTTTACAAATGGATAGTATTATTTCAGGTCACATGGTGAGTTTGGATATCCTTTCATAGTCTATAAGTGGATTCCACTCATTAGTGTCTACTTTAGGCCTTTTGATTAGACTTTCCATTCAATACATTGTCTATGGCCTCCATGTTGAAACACTCATGCTGTTAGGGTGTGGAGCTAAAAGCTTCACCAAGGAGCATACATTAGTAGATTCGGGTCTACACAGACACTGACGTCGGTCAGGAGCGATCGACGTCGGTCAGGAGTGACCGACGTCGGCAAAGTGCAGTTGCAGAGGCATTGACGTCGGCAGAGGGTCGGCCGACAGCGGTCACAGACAAGCAGCAGGAACCGACGTCGGTTACCTGTGCGTCCAGAAAGCTATTTCCGTGGACAGAAGCGAGTGCTTGCATGATGAGTTTGAGTTGTAGTCTCAAGCTCGCGTCTCTATTATTAGCAATACTATTTTTAGAGCCCTTGTTCAAGTGGCTTAACTGTTTGTTGGAAGTGCATGCTCAAGTCTCCTAATTCTATATGTAGAATTAGATCTTCCTAGCTTATTGTAGTAGATGTAGTGGATTATTGTTGTAATTCATTGTATGTGAAGAACAGTACAGAATTGAATCAATCCAGGCTTGTTGGAGTTGATTGTTCTTGAGAGAGAGAGCTCTTGAGGAATAGAGATCTATACATCTAGGAGAGGTGTGGAAGAAAGAAGTTTCTTCAATTGTATTCTTTTTGTAAAGAGTTTGTTAATACAAGTTTTCAGGGCGGTTTCTTGTATCTCTTGTTCTTGCTATTATCTCATTCTAGTTACTTGTCTATCTAATTTAATTCCATGTTTATTGCTTTCATAAGTGTAATCTATTGTTGGTTGATCCCCAACAAGTGGTATCAGAGCCTTGGTTGTAGGTTCAGAGCTTGATATCCAACAAGTGGTATCAGAGCTCAGGTTCACTAACAGGTGGTTTAGATCTGTGTAGTGTGTATTGATTACAGGTTCTCACAGGGGTTTCTGCAGGGATTTTTGTTTGAGTGGGAGAAGCAATGGCAGATGAAAGTAAACTGAGAATGGAAAAGTTTAATTGCAAAAATTACCAACATTGGAGAATGCAGATAGAGGATTATCTGTATCAAAAAGATCTCTACTTACCGTTAGGTGGGGTTGCAAAGAAGCCCAAAGACATGGAGGATGAAGAATGGGAAGTTCTTGACATAAAGGCTCTGGGGTCTATAAGACTGAGTCTAGCATCCACTGTGATATCTAATTTATCACAGGCAAAGTCTACGGTAGAGTTGATGACTATGTTAGCAAATTTGTATGAAAAACCCTCAGCTTCTAATAAGGTATATCTTATGAAGCAGTTATTTAATTTGCATATGAATGAAGGTGGATCTGTTTCTACTCATCTGAATGATTTCAATGGAATTGTGAATCAATTAAGTTCAGTGAATATAGTGTTTGATGATGAAATAAAAGCTCTTTTAATATTATGTTCTTTGCCTGAAAGCTGGCATGGCTTAGTAATGGCAGTAAGTAATACTGCATCTGCATCAAATATTTTGAAAGTAGAGGATGTTGTTAGTGTTATCTTGAATGAGGAAATATGTAGGAAAAGCACAGAAGAGGCATCTGGGAATGCTTTAAGTTTTGAGAGTAGGGGAAGGCAGAAAGAGAAGAGCAAGAAAGGCAGATCAAGATCCAAATCTAAGGGGAAAGGCAGATCTAAATCCAGAAATGGCAGAAGGCCATAATGCTAGAATTGTGGAAAGATGGGGCACATAAGCAGAGATTGTTGGTCAAAACCTAAGGAGGACAATCAGCACGAAGGAAAGGAAGAAGCCAAGGTTGCAGGTATTGCACAAGATGCTTTAATTTTCTCTCTGCATAATAATATAGAATCTTGGGTGTTAGATTTTGGTGCAACTTTTCATGCTACCCCTAACAGGGAATATTTTTGTGACTATATCCATGGAGATTTTGGAATAGTATATCTAGGGGATGATGAGCCCTGTAAAATAATTGGCAAAGGTAAAGTGCAGCTGAAGATGCAGAATAGCAACACATGGGTGTTGAGAGATGTGATGCATGTTCCTAGCTTGAAGAGAAATTTGATTTCTGTAAGAAAGTTAGGGGATAAGGGTTGTACAGTAACTCTCATAGCAGAATCTTGAAAGGTGACCAAGGGTGCACTTGTTATGGCTAGAGGTAAGAGAGAAGGTACTCTCTATTTGTGTAATTGTGTTACTAACAAATCTCCTTCTGTATTATCTACTTCAGATGTGGATGCTAAGTTGTGGCACTCAAGGCTTGGCCACATGAGTGAGAAGGGGATGTCAATTCTTAAGTCCAGAGGTATGCTTTCAGATTTAAAAGGCATAGATCTAGAGTTTTGTGAGCACTATGTATTTGGAAAATAGAAAAGGGTTAGTTTTCTCAAGACTGGGTCTACTAAGAAGAGGCATAAGTTGTAGCTTGTTCACACAAATGTGTGGGGACCAGCTCAAGTTGCTTGCATTGAAGGATCACAGTACTATGTATCTTTCATAGATGATGCTACAAAGAAGGTATGGATCTATTGTATTAGAAGAAAATCTGATGTATTTGAGACTTTTAAAGTTTGGAAAGTTATGGTTGAGAATGAAACAGGTAAAAGATTAAAGTGCCTGAGATCAGACAACGGTGGTGAGTTCTACAGTCATAAGTTCAGAGATTATTGTTATATGCATGGAATCCACAGGCAAATGACAGTTCCAAGGACACCTCAGCAAAATGGTATTGCTGAAAGGATGAACAGGACAATAATGGAGCATGCAAGATGTATGAGATTGCATGCCGGTTTGCCCTTACAGTTTTGGGCACAAGCTGTTGACACTGCAGTGTACCTAATTAATAGAGGACCCTCTATAGCTCTAGATGGTGGTATTCCAGAAGAGGCATGGACAGGTAAAAAGGTTGATCTCTCATATCTCAAAGTTTTTGGTTGTGAAGCCTTTGTGCACATAGATAAGGAAAATAGAAAGAAGCTTGATGCTAAGTCTATGAGGTGCACGTTTATTGGCTATGGCTCAGATGATTTTGGTTACAGATTGTGGAATCTAGAAACTAACAAGGTAATCAGGAGCCGTGATATTGTTTTCAACGAAAGAGTGATGTATTGTGATCAGCTAAGGAAGCTGAATCAATCTGAGCAGAGCAATGGTGAATTGGACGAGGTGAAAGTCCAAGATGAGCTCACAGGAAAAAGAAATAATCACTTGCAGGAAAACACAGAGACTGACATCGGTAGGTTAGGAACCGATGTTGGCAGTACAGAAACCGTCGTCGGTCAGGCAAAGACCGTCGTCGGTAGGACAGGCACCGGCGTCGGTCAGGCAAAACTGACGTTGGCCAGTAACAGGTCTGGAGGTGACCGAGGTAGGTCACTATCAGAGAATTTGGGTGGACAACGTGTTGTAAACGAGTCTCAGACACTCATCAGGAGGTTAGAAAGGGTGAGTAAGCCTCCAATTAGATATTCTCCTTCTTTATTTTATTTATTGCTAACTGATGGTGGAGAACTAGAGAGTTTTGAAGAAGCAATACAGGTGGAGTCCAAGAGTCAGTGGGAGCATGGCATGGTTGAGGAGTTGGAGTCCTTAAGAGAGAACCAAACATGGGATTTGGTTGAATTGCCAGCTGGTAAGAGAACACTCAAGAACAGATGGACCTATAGGTTGAAAGAAGGCGAGAATGGACAGATGAGATATAAGGCCAGATTGGTGGTGAAAGGATTTGTACAAAAGCCAGGTATTGACTTTGGTGAGATTTTTTTTCCTGTTGTTAAAATGACTTCTATAAGGGTTGTATTATCTTTGGTTGCTTTTGAGGATTTGCATCTTGAGCAGCTAGATGTTAAGACAACATTTCTTCATGGAGATTTGGATGAGGAAATATATATGGAACAGCCAGAAGGATTCGAGGTCAAGGGTAAGGAGAAGTTTGTGTGCAGATTGAAGAAAAGCTTGTATGGCCTCAAGCAAGCTCCTAGGCAATGGTACTTAAAATTTGATAGGTTTATGACTGAGCATGGCTACAGTAGGTGTCAATCTGACCATTGCGTGTATTTTAAGAGATTTGATAATGGTAGATATATTATTCTATTGTTGTATGTAGATGACATGCTGGTTACAGGATCTCACATGCAAGATATCTCTGAGCTTAAGGTGAAATTAGCTCAAACGTTTGCTATGAAGGATTTGGGAGCAACAAAGAAAATCCTTGGCATGAGCATTAAGAGAGATAGGAAAAATCACAGGTTGATATTGTCTCAAGAAGATTATGTGGACAAGGTGTTGAAACGGTTCAATATGCAGGATGCTAAACCGGTAAGCACACCTTTGGCTGGACATTTTAAGTTAAGTAAAGAACAATGTCCTAATTCATATGATGAGGTAGAGTACATGAGTAAGGTTCCATATTCTTCTGCAGTAGGGAGTTTGATGTATGCAATGGTGTGTACTAGACCGGATATTGCCCAAGCAGTGGGAGTGGTAAGTAAGTATATGGCCAATCCAGGTAAGGAACATTGGAAAGTAGTTCAGTGGATCCTTAGATATCTGAGAGGAACCAATAGGAAGCACTTGTGCTATGGAGGTTCAGATACTTCTCTACATGGTTATGTAGATTCAGATATGGCAGGTGATTTGGATGGCAGGAGGAGCACTACAGGTTTTGTTTTCACTGTAGGTGGAAGAACGGTTAGCTGGATATCTAAGTTGCAAAAGGTTGTTGCCTTGTCAACTACAGAAGCAGAGTATATTGCAGCCACAGAGGCTAGCAAAGAGATGATATGGATGACACGGTTTATGGATGAGCTTGGTAGGGAGCATGAGAGTTGTAGATTGTATAGTGACAGTCAGAGTGCAATCCATTTGGCTAAAAATTTGGCCTTTCATTCAAGAACAAAGCACATACAGCTAAGGTATCACTTCATATGACAGGTATTGGAAGATGGTGAGTTGAAGCTGGAGAAGATCCATACAGATAGGAATCCGGCTGATATGTTAACCAAGCCGGTTACAAAGGAGAAGTTGAATCTTCATTCAACTTCTGTTGGTCTTCATGATTGAGTTGAAGATGGAGGAGCTAGAAGATGTTGTTGTACAGGTACTGGTGCAGCTGTTTATCTCTAAGTGGGAGATTGTTAGGGTGTGGAGCTAAAAGCTTCACCAAGGAGCATACATTCGCAGATTCAGGTCTACACAGACACCGACATCGGTCAGGAGCGATCGACGTCGGCAAGGTGCAGTTGCAGAGGCATTGACATCGGTAGAGGGTCAGCCGACGGCGGTCATAGACAAGCAGCAGGAACCGACGTTGGTTACCTATGCGTCCAGAAAGCTATTTTCGTGGACAGAAGCGAGTGTTTGCATGATGAGTTTGAGTTGTAGTCTCAAGCTCGCGTCTCTATTATTAGCAATACTATTTTTAGAGCCCTTGTTCAAGTGGCTTAACTGTTTGTTGGAAGTGCATGCTCAAGTCTCATAATTCTATATGTAGAATTAGATCTTCCTAGCTTATTGTAGTAGATGTAGTGGATTATTGTTGTAATTCATTGTATGTGAAGAATAGTACAGAATTGAATCAATCCAGGCTTGTTGGAGTTGATTGTTCTTGAGAGAGAGAGCTCTTGAGGAATAGAGATCTATTGAGAGATCTATACATCTAGGAGAGGTGTGGAAGAAAGAAGTTTCTTCAATTGTATTCCTTTTGTAAAGAGTTTGTTAATACAAGTTTTCAGGGTGGTTTCTTGTATCTCTTGTTCTTGCTATTATCTCATTCTAGTTACTTGTCTATCTGATTTAATTCTGTGTTTATTGATTTCATAAGTGTAATCTATTGTTGGTTGATCCCCAACACATGCATGAAGGATCTTGTTGAGTAGTGTGATTAGATTCAAGTCTAATTCTTGTTCTTAGTGTAATATCGTCAAGTGAAGGGTGTTAATTTGGTGAATCACCTCCTTATTCTATCTTAATTTTATTTCTCTTGCCATTTTTCTTTGCAAGCAATAGGTCTAGTAGTAGTTTTAAGGGTGATAATATCAAGGGAGCTAACCCTATCTAGAAATTCACCTCATTGATTAGGCAACCCATAGCCTAGATTTGTCTCCATGCTATCACTTATATAAGGAGGATTGAATAACCTCATCATGGGTGAAAATTTTGATGATAATAACACTTCTAATAATTATATATATATATATATATATATATATATATATATATATATATATATATTATAAATACTAACACTTGTTTAAGGACTTCTCCAATGATCTCTCATTTTTAGCAGTCTATTTTATACACAAACCTTGGTCCCCTTCTTCGGTATTTTGGTTTATATTTTTTACTTTCATTTAATTCATGAGTTGCATTATAATAATTTGGATAGGAACTGGTCTTCCTCATGACTATATTTTCTTTCATACATCCATTTATACCTTTTTCTCTTTGATCATACGTTTGTTATTTAAAAAAAATTTATGTTCATTCTCTTCTTTCTTTTATGAGTTGTAGTATAAGACCATGGATAGGACTAGGAATTCCTCACAAATACCATTTTAATATTTTGTACCTACTTAGGTTTATGTTTTATGAGTTTTAGTGTAAGACCATGCATAGGACCAGAATTTTCTCATAAAATCTAATATTATTTTTACAAAACTAAGTGTTTTTTTTTTTTTTTTTTTAAATTTAAATAAATAGTTAAAAGTTTGTGATTTCATATTCTCAACCTCAGTTTTTATTTCTTTTGTGGATAAAAATTATATAATAAACTATGTTAACATATTTCCCTGCACTCACATACAAACTTATGATACATAATCATGCTTACTTGTCATTGTATCCCTTTCACATTGTCACATTTTTTTATGATTTGGGGTAATTCAAATCGTTTTATGTTCATTTCTCTTTGTCTCCTTTACTTTCATTCCACTTTAGACAAAACAAGGTCAAGATCAAGATAAAACTTTTATTTAACATGAATAAATAAGACTCTTACACATCATGCTATCTAAGTCCTCCTTCTTAGCTACCAAGTTTAAAGTTTTATAATGACAGTCATTTTTAACACCCATGTTCGGTTCTCCAAATTCATATGAAGGAGGAATAGCAAAAGACATCAAAAATTTAAAAGCTAAATCATTTATAAAATGAAATGATCAAAAGGCAAAATTAAAATTCAAAATCACAACAAAATACATGATTCATAGCATATATCCTATTCCTAATCAAAGCTCAAACTCCACAGTTGGAATTATAATAGAGCCAATGTCCATTGCAGTAGGATAGGCCAGTAGATTGGGATAGGAGAATTCAAAGTTATATATAGTGATACCTATTTTCTCACACATGTACCCAATCTTTACAGTAGACTAACAACTCTATAAGGGGTCCTAAGGAATAGGGAACATGTTGTGGGAAGTTAGTCCCATTTTAATTTTCATGCATATAGCCTTCATGGGATGATATTCATACTTCATTAGACAACCAAAAATCTATGTGGTTAGGAAAAATTCTTCAAAGTCCTTAATATTGAAAGTCATCTTATTTTGACAAACTTAATTTCAGTGTCTTGAATTCAATAAAGAGCTTCTCTACCTTGATTTTACCTACATCTCCCCTACCACCCATTTCATTCCCCCTTTGAAAGTCAATTTCAATTCTAAATATGTTTCCCCACTTCTATATTCCTATTTTTGACATCTTAAAACATGCTAATGTTTATTTGTTTTGGTTTTATCTATTTTTTTAGAACAAAATAGTATGTATGAATGACTATGGATTGTTTATTTACACCATTGATTTACATTTCTATAATTTCATTGGTTTCATTTCAAAATTTTAAAATCACTTAGCATCATTTTTGTGGACAACTACGTCTATTTCTATATTTTTTACATTTTCCATTATTTAGTAAGTTTGGATTTTTACTTCTCACTCATCAAAGTTGTATTACTTTATGTTTCTTTTCCATCTTTGTCTAATGTTTGGTTTGTCACTCATTTAAACATTGATGTTAGACTTATCATATTACTTTTACATGTCCTTAGTTTGATTTTGTTTGTCACTTTTCTTACCTAAGAACACATTTTGTTTGAATTTTTTGGTCATTTAGTATCCTTGGTTTTTTGGTTACTCGATTTACTCTAACTTTGGCTTGGTCATCTTGGTTATAACTTAGCAATTATCACCCTAGCTTACTAAATTTCCAAGTACATCATCTCTACAAATTTTGGCTATTTTGACTTCCCTTTGTTTGTTTATTTTTGCTTTTTCATTTTGTATCCTTAGGGTTTATCCAAAGTAGTCTATGTGCCCTCCATGATCAAAACTACAAATACAACATACATCCATTCAATGATAAAGGTAAGTCAAGGTACATATATATTACTTGTTTATTTTAGTTATTTCCTTATTTATCATTTCAGTTTATGCTTATATTGTAATTTATTTAGCTTAGTGTTGTGTGCTGCCATGTTATTTTCCCAAAGCACCATCCCATGTTACAACTTCATGACACATGATGAGTGTCAAGTAGGGCATATGTATACACATATTTTTTTTGAATTTTATCAATAATTTATGTTTTCTCTCTTGTAGAAACCCATCAAGTCTCAATATCTCTGAGTGCATGTCTTAAAGGGTGTACTAGGAAAGGGGTGGGCAGACATTTGGTGATTCATAAGATTGTTGTTACCTATAACAACACTTAAATCCAATACAAAACCCCTCATATATTATTTCCTAATACTTGACACCTCACTCATGTTCTTCTCTAAGCAACTCATTGCCTCAAATATCCCCTACCTAAGCCAAACTCATTTTTACCATTTTCCAAACATAGTCAATTGGGTAGACCTAGTTCTAGGAATAATGCATGTTACAAAACTAAGTCAGTCTAGTCTGACTTAGTTCAAGACCTAAAGGCTCTATTTATCACATAATAAGGTCAAATGGGTTGACTGCGTTGACTAAATTTATGGAAGGGCTTAGGGTCAAATCATGATATATATACCTCTCTTTCACTTCATGTCCAATAGAGAAAATCATTTATTTAAGATTTTTTATGATTTATGTTTCTGCCATTCTACTTGAGGAGTCATTTCTTAAGGTTTTATGCTTCTTAAAGGAGAGACTTTATCTTGTGAAAGCTTGAGATTCACTAGGAGGTTCTTGGCTAGACTATAGTGCATTGTCCATCCTTAGCTTCTTTAACAATACACAACAACCTCTTTCAAGGAACTATTAGCCAAGGGAGAGGTTGAGGCTTGATGGGTTCATCTTCAAAGTAAGTATTCCTAACTCTTACTCTTCTATTTTAGTAAATAGATTTCATAAATGATGGCTAATGAATGTATTGTCTCTCCTTGCTTAGGATTACCTTTATATTGACTTGAGTAGAGTTTTACTTTGCATTTTTATTGTTTATGTTTACCCCTATTTATGCCACAAGCTTTAGTGAGCACTAGATTAGATTTACTTTATTATTGCATTATAAACATAGCTAGGGTTATTGTATGGTGTTGCTTGACTATAAGCTTTGGAACTCTCTCTAGCCATAGTATATGATAAGAGATTCCTTAGGTAGGTTTAGCAGATCTATATTGGTCATGACCTCAATTATCTAAGTATTTATAGTGGTATAGTTAGCTGATTTATCTTCTCCAGGTTAAGATTGATTTGTAGATCAAATTCACTTTTGCTCGCATACAGGGGTGGTTTGAAAATTAATTTGATAGTCGTTTGTTTCTATGTAAATCTTGTGGTTGCTTCCATGATTTTAAAAATAATGAGGCCAATTATTTTTATAATGAGATCCTTCACATATCCAACATCCTTCAGTTGGTCCTTGATATAAAAATGGATTTTTTTTGTCTCTTTTAGCTGGAATAGAGATCCAAAAAGTTGAGGGGGTAATTTGTTAAAAACTTGGAGGCTTTTGGTTTCCCTTAAAATTAGCCTAGTACTTATTAGGATTTTTTGTCTAAATTTGTCATTGTTTTTCTTAAAATCCTATCTCTTAAATCCTTTTTTGGATGGAGTAATGGAAATCCTATTGCCATGGTGGTACTTACTCTTTATCTCTTACCAATCCCTGGTTTGAATTTATCCTCATAAACATTTACAATTGATCAATTAGAGAAGAGCCTATATTGACTATAGAGTCATATAAATTCCCAAATTATTCTCAACCTATTGAGATTATTTTCCCATGATGGCCTCTAGGTTTTCCCATGAGTCTTTTGATCACTAAACATGTTAATGATAACAACTTTCCAGGATTTCCAAACATCACACATTTATTGTTTTACTCCCATCCCCTAATTGCTTGGTATGCCACTTTGTGGCTTAGACAACCTTTTTTATTTTTGTTAAAATTATTTCCACTCTCAAAGAGGGTTGATAATTTTCATGACCCTTTTTCATGCCCTTTTACTAGTCTTAATGAAAACTAACCCGATTAGTTCTCTAATACCAAACTAAGATGCTTTCAAGCAAAGAATGTTATTCATAGTTGATTGGGCATAATCCTTAATAAAAGATTAAAAAATCATTAGTAGCATTTGAAATGACCCTTGAAAGTCAATTTATCATTAAAATTTGATAGTGTCACTTGGGTGACTTGCAATGTTTTTTTAAGACCAAGGAAAAATTATTCATTAGTGTTGTGTTAGATTTTATATATTTGTGTATGTGTAGCAAATATCTCATTTGGGATATCATAGTGGATGCGTGAAATGAAGTTGAAGAATGGAGTAACTATGTCACTAGATTCCTTGCCAAGAGTGCTTCAAATACTGCCAAGAATTGATCAAAAATCTACCCTAAATGAATAGAAATGGTGATGAAGATGCTTGTATAGGAGTGGAGACAATCCACAATAGTAAAATGTAAGGTAACATTTGTATATGTGTTAGGTTGATTAGTGTTGACAACTGTAAGCTTAGGTATCTCAAGCCTGAGTGAAGGTGCAAGTGTCTCCATAGAAGGCAAGGCACTAAGAAAGGGAGCTTGAAGGAGACAATCTGAGACATATACGTATGTTACCTTGAATTTTACTATTGTGGACTTTGTCTCCACTCTTATGCAGGCATCTTCATCACCATTCTTATTCATTTGGGGTGGGTCTTTGATCGATTCTTGGTGGTATTTGAAGCAGTCTTGGCAAGGACTCTAATGACATAGTTAATCCATTCTTCAGCTTCATTGCTCGCATCTATTGCTTTTTTACTCCATTGTTGTCTTGAGCTCCTTGTTTAGTAGTTGTGTTTTTTAATGAACTTAGCACATTTTTATGTGTTTTTTGGATTCCTCCTTGTACATGGGTATCTTATTTAGGCACTTTGTTTGTCTTAACCCATATGAGGATTGTTATGTCTCAGTGGCATTCTTAGTGACTTTTGTGTAGTGACACTAATGTGACATCCCCACCAGTATTTGTGCTCACGTTTCACCATTTTCAATCCACCTATTTCGAGACTTTCATTTCCATCTTTTCTTAGTTCAGCATTGAGGGAGGGTGTATCAAGTAATACTTCTTCGAGTTCATCATTCTACCTAGTATTTTAGAGTGTAATGTTTGCTTTTAGTGATCTTTGTATTCAACATCATTCCTATTTCGACTTGGTGGTTATAACAACTCAACATCCATGTACTCTGACAAGATGGTTTGCATCCATAGGGACGTTTGACTTCACATTGTATCTTATATTTATGCATGGGTACCTTATTAGGCCTAGTAGTCGGGACCCATTTGTGTTTTATAT
Organism: Torreya grandis; assembly: GCA_037957365.1. Classification (NCBI taxonomy): domain Eukaryota; kingdom Viridiplantae; phylum Streptophyta; class Pinopsida; order Cupressales; family Taxaceae; genus Torreya; species Torreya grandis. Next base: position 1,916,064 of record JARHVA010002970.1, read on the forward strand.
TCACTCCCTAATATTTGCTTAAGGGAAGGTGTTAGAGTAGTCTATTTAAACTTGATTAGGGCTTGATTAAGACTAATTTTGTGTGCACATGTTCTTATTGCTTAGTGGGCCACACTGGCTCCTTTGTGGGAGACAATGACCTCACCACTCAGTCTTTAGTGGGAGACAATGTTCTCACCACTCACCTAGTGGGAGGGCCACCTGATTGTCCTCCACTCACCTCTTACTCCTATTTATAGACACTCTTGGAGTGTATTTTATGGCAAGCACAATAACAAGGAGTTGAGGACATTGTAATAGTATCATTTCTATTATAGATAGTTTGTTCTATTTGTATGATCAATGTATTAATGCCATGGTTGTAGTAATAAGCTCTTGGAAAGATCTAAGGTGAGAGTTTTGATAACTCTGATAGACTTGGAATGTTATTTGAAAGAAGTGAATAATTGTGAAAACTTCGGTTTAAGAAGATACCAATAAAGGCATCTAAATATTAATTTCTTCTTTGACTTTAGATTTTTTTTTTTAAATTTCTTTCTTTTTCTTCCATCTCTATAAATTTACTCATATTATTCTAAGTGTCTCTTCACAACCAAACCTAGTTTTGTTGGTTAATCTTAACACCTAGAAAACAACAGAAAAACACTCAATAATACCTATTTAAATGAATAATAATAATTATATAAAAATCAAATGCTACAATTAAATATTCAACTAAATCAAATAAATTTGAATATAATACATCCCATTGATGTTCAACACAACTAATATACAACTTTAGATAAGACAATAATAACATATAATAAAACTTAAATATGTGAATGATAACTAAATCTAAAGACAAAATGCTTCCTTAAAAAAATAATCCTATATATCTCAACTTAATCTTAAAATTAATAATTAAAATGATTGAAAATTCTCATAATTATTTTGGTTCTTTTAAATAAAAGGGGTTAAAATTTATTCAAACAAGAAGAAATACAAAGTAAGGGCATCAAACAATCCTATCAAGTTCCACTAAGTGATTTAAAGGTGATTGACTCTTATTTATAATATTCCAGTTTTGCATTTGATCAGTAGTCCATTTGGCCAGGTAATCCGCAACGCCATTTCACTCCTTAGGAATATAAGTGAAAGTAACTGAATTCAAAGAAACACAAACTAAAAATCTGATTAACAACCAAAACTAACAGCGTCAAAATACTACCAGGGCAATAAATAAATAAATTAAAATATGACATCACCTTATGTGTACAATATCTTAAAAAATGGTTTGTATTTTTGTAGATTTCTTCACGAAAAAATTTGGGTATGAGAAATTGTTTCATGCTCATATCTTTGAGGGATCCGATGCCCGCACCCCTTTGTCTAGTTAATATGTATTTAGGATTTCATTTAACTACGTTCATACTATAACCAAATGTTTAAGGGTTGGTCGGTATGTATGTTTTAACCACTAAATTTCATAATGAACAACTCTATATGAAAAATAGTTGCCATGCTATTAGATTTTGGAACCATATAGGATATACTTAGAAATTTATTTATTTATTGTGAAAAGAGAGACTAAATATTTTATAGATTTAATTGTTTATAATTTTAAGTTAAAAATTAGTAGAGAATGTTTAAATAAAATTGTGTGTTATTTATTTATATTAGAGTAATTTTTTATTGAAGTTAACAAATTAGTTTACGATATAAATGGGAGGTTTATATCCCCTAATAAAATTAAATACAAACATTATCAATATTATTAATATCATTAATGGTTATAATCGATTTAACATGTCTAAAAAGATTTGATATGTAGATAAGGTTAAACAACCAAACTTCTTAACTAATAATCCATACTCATTGACAAAATTGTATATCTAATTATTAATTAGAATTGTTAAAATTATATATTAAAAAAATAATTAGAAAAAAATTAAATGTAACTTATTCTTTATGATTGATATTTTTTTTTATCATAATAGAAAAAATAGTTTCCTAATCCAATCTTTGCTCTTGTTAAAATCATATATAGTACAATCGAACAATAATTCTTCCTAAATTCAATTATTGTAATGAACATATATATTGTAATAAAAATCACATATCATGTAATAGGGCATTGATTCTTTCTAAATTAAACTATTGTAACGGATTTATATATTGTAATAAAAATAAATTTGTATATCTATAAAACTTAAAAGGACCATTGTTAATTTATATATTATTTAGATGGTTAAAATTTAATTGATATTTTAGGTTTATATTAATTATCTTTTGTGGTCAAGCATATGAACCTTCTATAATATATGATTGTTATGTTGTGATATTTTATAAGGATTTTGTTACTATTGTTTACAAATAAAATGGTTAATTAGGTATAAGTTGAGGATATATTTTTCTATTATTTAATTTTATTTATCTATTCCACTCATCTTTTTTAAATTATGATATTAGCTTCCATGACATGAATATACAAATTATATATAAATATCTTAAAATAATCATAACGGGGTAATATGACTCCAATAAAAATACATTTCAAAGAAGAATTTATAAGGAAAAAAAAAGAAAAAATATGAAATATAAAATATATTTCTTGATCTTTTGTCTACTTAATTTCATATATCATTGAAAAGTCTAATAAATATTTATTGTGCTTGTTTGTTATTTTTGTCATATATTTTAATTTGTGAAATAACATCATATTATAAAAAACTATTAAAATATGAGAAAAATAAATACAAAATTTAACAAAAATAATTATTTTTCACTGATATAAAAATAAAAACTATATTAACCCAATCTCAATTAATATTAAAGAATCCAAAATCCCAAATCTCATATTCCTATAATATTATTAATGACACAAGATACATAATTTTACTTGGGGCATCCAAAATTTCAAAGTTGAGACTTTTCTATCATTATCAAATCCACGAATGCATTACCGAATATGAATATGAAAATGGTTTTCTTTAACGGAACAAAAACGTGCACAATAATTGGTTACTTACTGTCACAATCGAAAAAAAACGTGAAGCGGACACGAACGAACCAATTTGATGTGCCCACAACTCCAAGTATCCCTCCACCCTCCACACATCAACCTCGGGTGGTAATTTATGAGACTTTATTTGATTTGACTCGACATTAATTTGATTTGATTTGATTAAATAATTTTATCGTTTAACAAAATTTGAGAATATTGTTACAAAATCAATCTGGTATGTATAAAATCATTAAGATCGTCATGTCGCTTTGAAGAAAATGCATGCATGTCAAAATTGATTTGACAAGTGTTTTTGGTTAATCCCAACCTCTAAAAACTTTGCTAATTTCAAACATTTTCACTTTAATCACCTACAAAATAGAATTATTTTCCTTACCTTTATTTAACAATAATATCTAAAGCTATAAAGAAAACAAAATATGTTTTTTGAGAATACATTAAAAAAAAGAAGAGTTGAATTGTATTTATATTTTCTAGGTCCCTAAAAAATAACAATATCCAAAACATCAAACCTTAATAATTAGAGAAGTTCTAATAACATGTAAACTCGTGCAACATGATGTGTGTCTAAACATAAACTTGCATGTTTCAATGAATGCTTTAATTATCCCTTGATTTTCTATAAAATTCTTATAAGTGCTCAATATATTCTTGTAAATGACAAAATTTATTCTCTAGATTTCCTTCCATGCAAATGAACTACAATGCTTGTGTATTCATAGACAATTGAATTCAAAATCACAACCCTTATTGAAATGCTAACTGAAATTAAATGGTCACAAGGAGAAAAATGTGGGACAAATAAATACTCTAACCGCAAGGGGAACAAAACATTCCCATAATTGTGCACTACTATTCTAAACTTTTTGGATCTTATGGCATGTCCCAGAATATGTGGAACATTAGTGCACGTTATAAACACATTGCTTTAGAAATATAGGAAACAGAAGAAAAAGAGAAATCAAGGAGAGAGAATAAGGGGAGATAATTACAACCCACAAAGTGTACTGATAACTCTTAAATTTGGACCAATAATCGATAATTACAAAAACATCTTTAAATCATGATATTCAACAACTAATAAATTTCCAAGGATCTTTTTAAGATGTCTACATTTTGTCTCACTTTGATGCGTATGTGTGCGTACATATCAAAGTAAAGGAATAGGCGGATTTCAAATTTTGTGTTTAAAAATCTAGAGAAAATTCCATTATACATGTGAATTTACAAAAAATGATACTTATTTTTTTACACATGCATGCATGAGTGCCAAATAACAATAATCTGCAGAAATTTAAAATTTTGAAAACAATATTACTGATTTTGGTGAAAGAAAGATAAAAATAAATGTGGACCTAAGTACCTCCATGATTATATTTTTTTAACATGTAGGAGAATTGATGGAAAAGGTATTAGGAGGTAGATAATGGATATCAATACCAATTCACTGTAGGAAAGATGTAGGTTGAGCATACTAAGTGTTCTTGATCCCTCGTTCACATAACTTTATATATGATTGAAGAGTCTTGAATGAATATTTATTATTTATTGTCTATGCCATTCGTCTTAATTTGTGAAGAAACATTATTATATAGAAAATAACTGAAATATGAAGGAGATGGATACACAATTTAGAAAAAAATAATTGCATGTAGAATTCATTATTTTGCCTAAAAGTTATTTGATAGCATGAAAATAAGAACTTTGTCAACCCTATTCCAACTAGTACCATAAATTCCAAGTCCCCAAATCTCACAACCATACAATACTATTGATGACATTAAAGTTTAGAAGATAACCAATTTTACTTTGACATCATGAGAGCAAAAGTATACATAGTGTCTTTTAGATCATCCTAATACATACCTAATGCACATAGGTAATCCAAATGTTTGAATTTTATAGACTTTTCAATCATTGTCAAATCCATAAACTCGTGCAGTGTGGGTTTAATGAAACAAAAATGTGCATGCTAAATTTAATTTATATTTTAATGTCCATAAGAGGCCAAAAATGTTTGATGGGACTGAAGAACATATTACATGAATCCTACATTAAGGGAGTGCCAAAAGCATCTTCAAAGATACATAAAGAGAGACAAAATTAATGAGAAACATGATTATACTATTTGATGGCCCTATATCTTTAATCCAATAAAATGTGTGTTGCCTTACAAATCTAGACCAAGTTATTTAGGCATGAGGTTGCTTGAGTTTCCTTAAGTCTATTACTTGGAAGTAAGAACTAATATTCTTGGAATTTTCTATGTGTGAAGACATCAATTTGAATTTTATTTGTTGAAGTCGAAGTGTTTCACAAATAAACAAGGCTAAACATTTATGGTCCTCATACCAAATGAAGATCCTTAAGGATCCCTGAGAATATCTAAAAAGACAAATGTATCTTCCATGAGTCACATAGTAGATAGGGCACTTGAATATGTTACCTATAAAAAGTCTTGGGTTTGAATAAAAATTGGAGCATAAATGGATTTTATTTTCCCACATAAGTATTACCTACATTACATGACAATATAATTTAACATACGAAAAAGAATCCATAAATATATGTTAACACATCACTATATTTTTTTGATGTTGGTGGCACGATGGAAATTAAATTTATCCCTAGAGATCATGTGTTTATGCATCAAGATCAAAGAAATGTCAACTTGGGAAAAATATGACTCTTTCTTGTCATTTTGGGGAATATCTTCTTAAGTGCACATTTAGTGCCATGCCCCAAAGAGACACTAGATTTCAATATCCACCAGTGTTAATGGTCTATTTATTAATTTCAGTTGACCAAAGTGTTCCTACTTACACATAATAATATTGAAAATAACAAACCTAAATCTATTTTATGTACACACTTGGCATGTCTATAAACATAAATTTGTGTGCTTCAATGAGTATTTTAATGATTACTTTATTACCTTTAGAATGCTTGTAAGTTATCAATAATTTATTGTGAACAATAAAATCGATTCTCTAAATTTTATTTAGTGTAAATGAATTATAATGCATGTGTATTTTTAAATATTTGAATTCAAATTAGGACACCTATTGACATAGTAACCAACATCAAAAAATTAATATGAAATCTTGAACATAATTTTGAGTACAATCTTTAACAATATTTTAAATATTAAATTCAAATAAAATTTTGATTACCATTTAAAATAGCACTGGGTAACATCCTAAAAGCATCCTCTTATGGGAGTAGCTTAAGTGTTATGAGTACGCCCCCTCCCATTATTGGATAAAAATTTGTTCTAAATACCTTCCCTTATAAGGGTAATTAAAATACAAATGTCTTAATGATATTTATCTAAATATAATGAGTGTACATATGCCTTTGATTTTGAGATTTGAAATAAACTTGTGAAAATCACATCTCAAAATAAAGAGATTTTAAGCACCATGTGTGAAATAAATTATTAAATCATTAGTGTATAACATGAAAAGTGATTTAACTTCTTAGGGTTTAACTATGTAAATCCTATGTTTAGATGAAAGGGTTGAGATGTCTAAATCAATTAAATAATATAAAATAATAAGTATTGATTTGTTATAGATTTTGAACTTCTTTGACTTTTTAAAAATAGTAATTAATATGAATAAATAGAGACTTATCTGGAAAGTGACTCTCATGGATGATCTAGGTTTTGAAAACTATGTTCTAAATAGGTCTAAGTGTCATCAATAGGGTCTTGAGATCTATTTTCTCACTAGCCAGTAGCACCCCACCTGGATAGTAGTGCCATACTACTGTAGTATCCTTAAAGTGGTGCTAGTGTCCTCTTTATAGGGTTGTTCTTATTTTTGGGGAGCACCTATGCCTATGTTTTTAGGTCATGTTCCTACATGCACAAAATATGGAACACTGTGTTGTGCTTCAAAACCTTGATTTAGTGTGTAAACCCTAATCCTCCTTGTAAGTATGGCATGAGCAGTAATTATGTGTTCATTAATATGATAAGTTAGGCATCCTCAACAACTTGATGTGATGAGAGTTTCCTACATACCAATACTCCGAAGAGGGATCAAGTTGGATGTAGTTCTCTCACCTAGTGCTTGGTGCAAGTGCAAGTAAATGTTAGAATGAGAGTGGACTTGGATGCCTTGAATGTGCTTAAGATTTGAAATTTGGGTTTAGGGTTACTATAGATGGTAGTATGTAGAATTAGGGTGGAAAAGGGATAAAATACCTTAATTTTGCTCCACTTATCTTTTGTTTGAATAGGCTTTTTACATCTATTTTCCATCTAGTGAATAAAGGTCAAAAAGACTTATATTTATAGAGATCTATAGCTTGTGTGGATAATAAAATGTGCTTAGGCCAAATTTAGGAGGGGCACACATTTGAAAAAGTATCCATTCAGGAGTGATAGGTCAAAGGAAAATAACACCTATTTAGGGATGTAGACACCAAAATTACATCACACACATGCGTAACTCCCTGTGTCAGAACCCCCCTTGATCCTCTTTTAATAATTAGCCTTCCTAACCCATGTTTTCACCCCTCACACATTTAATTAATTTAAAGATATTTAATTAAGTTAATTAAAAACTATTTATGCCACCTTACCTAGCCACTTCATCCTAATACTAATTCTTACTCTTTGAGTCACCTCAAGACTTAGTCCCTTAATCCTAACTACCCATGACTTGTTTTCACCCCTAACATAAATTCCTAACTAACTACATTCTTCTTAACCTCGCATTTCTACCATTATTTAATGAATACCACACTTGGCAAGAGAAGGAACAAAAAATAGGCTAAAAATAGCCCTTTTACCTATTCTCATACCATCGATGTCAGTCAACCCTTGGCCAACATTGGTGGGATCATTGACGTCAGTTACATAAGCCAAATTCCAAGCTAATATTTAGGTCAATAGAAATTTAAAAAACTCAATCATTCACATACAAGCTTTGACATTCAACTTTCTACATTCAGGCTTACCATTACTCTACACAAATTAGTTTAGATTAGAAATTGATATACTGCACAGAGCTTGGATTCTTTTGAACCAGCTGAACATGCTTGTATTTTCTATTCATATATTGCTTCAAACATGCCTCATCAGAGCCATATATTCGAAACTCACGGTTCATCCATTTTAACAGCTAAGTATATCTCTATGTTTTGTAATTCCTTTAAATAATTATTTTACAATTAATTTATGTTATACTATTTATCATTTTACGAGCATCCCAACTCTCCCTATGAAGGATTTTTAAATTTTTTTCACCTATTTCTTTCTACTTCAAACATACCAATCCTCTGTCTAGACCCACCTAAGTCTTACCCACTCCCTTAAAACTCTTCCCAACCTCACAAACCTGACCAACATCTACCTCGTAGCTCAGAAAAGTCTCTTGTAACCTCCTGAGAACCTACTGCCCCTATCGACATTGGTCACACAACCGACATCGATCATATCTCCTTACCAATAGTAGTGGCCTAACCGATGTCGATGATTGTGTATTTCCTTTAACTTCTCTAAGCCTACCTAAATAATCGTCAAAAACACCAATAACTCACATTACTTGCACTATGTCACTCTATGTTGCACTTAGACTACAAGAATGGTATGAATATCTCTCTCTTACTCTCTATTTTATTTTGTCATTTATTACCATTTTGTTTCAAAAAGTGAACTATCATCCCTAAGGAAGTTTGACACTTCCAAGAACAAGTGCGTAGCTTGGAAGCCCACTCATATATCTACTAACAAATATTTTTGGTGGTATTGCTTTCTTATTTGTAGGTAGTCCCCCCTAGCCAAAGAGGAGTGCTCAACATCATCCAGATATGATGCACAACCAATTTGAGTTCTCTCTAATCTTTAATCCCTACCCTTCATCTATGTTTCTCCTTAAACATCAAATAGATTCAAAATTTAGTGAAATATTTTTGGCATGTATGGTGGGACCCTGGAGTTTTCCTTGGGTTCATTGCTATTTTTAAGCATTCATATAGGTGCATTATAGTGAAAATTTCATTTCTTGCACTTTCTCCATCTCTTTTTCCTCAAAATGAAATATTCAACATTTTATTTTCTATTTAAAGCTAATAAATTGAAATTTCTTCTTCCTTGCCACTCTTCTCTTTCTTTTGCCTCTAAAAGAAACTTATCATTTTTCTTGCAAGTTAAAAAGAATATCTTCTTTATCTCTTTCTTGCATGCACATTAGGATAGTGAAATTCATTCTCTTCTCCTATTTCATCATTGCTTTCATTTGAATCAAAACACTTCAGATATGGGTTTAAAATTTACTGCACTTCATTATTTGCTTGCTGCATATTAGCTCACCTAGTTAATTACAAGCATTATGTATGAATCATAGTACACCCATGTTACACTACTAGATCACATTCACAAAAACAAACATCTAAACTCACCTGAGATAATGCCCATCAATATTTTATCACTTGGTGGGTCACTTTACTCTACCCATCTATCCTACTTGGATTTCACCACCAAGGGGAGAACCCACTCCATTCTCTGGCAGAGTATAAACTCTAGACAAAAGGTGTATTTTGGCTAAGTGGCCTGGCTTAGCTTTAGGTCTGTGAAGTATAGGGAGCAAGCTCCTATAACAATCCACGTACCTAGTCTAACATAGATTTCCTCTTGAGCACCAAAACTAACCTAAAACTAGATCTAGATTACTCTTTAGTACCTTCAATAACCAAACTCTCATCTCCCTATCTGATTAAGTTATAAGCCAACATGAGACTAAAATCAATCTCTAAGAGTTAATAATTAGTGGTTGTATGTTCTTTTTCTACTTTTTTATTACCTTCTATATTTTGGAGTTGTTAAGGATGTTTTTCCATTGATTTATAAAATCAACACTATTCATAATTCTCAGGTTGTATAACCTGTTATATTAGGTTTTTTGAGTGTTCATCCTCCTTATACAGACCTCTTATATCCTATTTTTTGCCTAGATTTTACCTCTAGGTTTCTAAAACATTAGATTTTTCATCTCCCAGGACTTCATAGTGATCGACATCAGTTAAATCCATTGACATCGACAAACTTTAACCTATCAACATCGATCAAGTGATCGATGTCAGTGACTGTGTAATTTGGTTATTTTTAGTTTGCTCAAAATAACAAGCTAAAACAACCTACCTACCTACACCCAAACCTAGTTTTTTCTCACTCTATCACTAATACAAAGTTTTAAGACTGTTTATACTCCTTGTTGACCGTTTTTGGTCCAACAGGCCAAAAATCAGTCCCCTTCTTCCCCTGCTATTCTAGGCCAATTCATTTTTTATTTAACACAAGTCTGGAAATTTCTACGGACTCTGTAGGTTTATTTCTACGGACTCTGGAGGTGAAATTTCTATGGATTCTGCAAAGAAGTTTTTTCTACAAACTCTGCAGGTGAGTCCTTTGGCACATGAAGAACCAGTTCAAAGAGTGCAAATTTTTGCAAAGCTTCTTCAGACTCTTGTCAAAAAACCCACAAGGAAGGTTAACATCTTTGAAACCGTTGAACCATTGAACTGGTTCAATGCCTTGGTTCAATTGGCAAGTTTATCACCTTGGTTCAATGCCTTGGTTTAATTAGCAAGTTCATCACCTTGGTTCAATGCCTTGTTTCAATCGACAAGTTCATTGCTTTGGTTCAATCAAACAGTTCATCATCTTGGTTTAACACATTGGTTCAACACCTTGGTTCAATGTTTTAGTTCAATCAGATGTTTCAATCACTTGGTTCACTCAGTCAGTTCATCAGCTTGGTTCAATGCACTGGTTCAACATTTTTGGTTCAATGTTAAAGTTCATCAGTAAAGTTCAACACAAAGTTCATCGGTAGGTTCAATCAAACGGTTCGATGCCTTGGTTCAACAACTATTTGAATCGTTGAACCGGTTCAATCAATTGGTTTAATAGATGGTTCAAAGGAGTAGTTCAAATGAGAGTTCAAGCCTCTCAAAGGATAAGTGCCCTTGTGGAGGGTAGTTCCAGGTTCAAGAGCCCTTGTGGAGGGTAGGAAGCACTTCAAAGAAGCCAAAGAAAACCGCAAGGTTAAGTTCCTTCAAATTTTTTGTTAAGGCAAAGGCAGAATTCCTTCAGATAAAAAATTTGAAGGAATTCAGAAGGTCGTGAGCTCAAAAGGACCCAGGGAAAATTCCAAAGAAATCAAAGTGGCTGAGACAATTCTTGCAAACATTTTGTCCGCAAGAAAATTATCTGCACAAAAAGCCCGCAGAAAAGGCCCGCGGGCAAAAAGGCCAAAGTAGAAAGTCGAAGGAAGGTCCAAGGGTGACGAGCTTGGGGACATCAAATTTGAACATGGCAAACTAGCTGTTGGGTATTCAAATGTAGTGACGGGTGTGCGGATGTCAAATCTAAGATGGTAAAATAGCCATTTGTTTTTAAAATGCCTAAGCACCAACCAGAAAAGAGCCAATGATCTGACAACCTGCTAAGAAGATAGCCCAAGGGCTGAAGGAGCTAGAAAGCGATAAAACTAGGGAAAGTCAGAGCACAGAAAGTGCCAAGTGGCAATCGTGGAAGCTTTGACATGTTTTCTCTAAAGGAAGTAGAACGCACCACATATCCCCTGCAAGGCTTGATGGAAGCTGACAAGTGTCAACACCCATCGTCTCTCCCATTTTTTTTGTCTTACAAGCACTGTGGTGGGCCCTGACGAACTAATAAAGAGAGAAGAAGCCACCATGTGTCATTTTACGTAGGACTCTCCAAAGGTGTTTGAAGCTTCTATAAATTCAACAGACACTGCCATGTGTCTTGCCTATTTCAGTGGCAGAACATGCCACGTGTCACCTATTGGAATCAACAGGAAAACAACCAAGGCAAGTGGGAAAGACACGAATGAATTGTCAAGAAGAATGACAGACCCAAGGATGTAAAATTTGTGGAAGTAAGGTAGCTGTTGATCTTTGCAAACTTAAGCGCAAACCTGAAGGAACTCAAAGGCTTAAAGGCAGAAGAAGGACCAAGTTCAGAAATGGACAAAATAGTCCAAGTGGCGAAAGAAGGCATCGACTCAAGAAGTTACTCCAATAAGTGATACAATGTCTACAAATTGATCATCAAGAGGTGCAAATGGCTAATGACGCGACCCAATTTCTTCATTTTGCATTAATGAACAGATAAACCACGTAATCGTCTTGAAGGAGTGGTCTTGTTTGTAGACAAACAACACGGCCCATAATTTCTCATATGATGTTTAAGTGGCTTGCTCTTCCCAATGATCAGAACGCACATGGGTCATTTGTAAAAAGGGTACCAAAAGGCCTCCTTTCTTCCTCTATATATTATAGACTTGTCATTTGGAAAAGGATCTTTCACATTGTAAGGCGAAGCCCTGGTAATTTTCACCTGAAATGAATAAACACATTTTTACCTCTATTCTAGTTAAATATCTCTATGTGTGTCTGAGTGTTAGTTTTGTGTTTAGTCATTGCTTCCTAATGCTTTCACAGGGTTAACACCAACACACCTAGTGTCTATAAGGTGCCATTCCTACAGGTGACAAGGAGAGCTGCACCTAGAAGCATAGAGACAGAAGAAGCTACTATACAGTGTGCCCTTTCCACAACACCTATGGTGAGTCCCTATTTTCTATGTGTTCCATTAAAGCCTCCCTGTTAAGCTTCATGCAGCCTGGTCCTTTTGCCAGTTTAAAGTGTACATATGTATTTGTATGGTTTCAAGTGTGAGTGTGAGTAGGTTGAATCATTTGGTGCATCACCCCCTTTTAGAGTAGGTTCTATTTTCCTGTAATCCTTCTCCCTTTTCACCCCCCCATTATATACCTATATACATATGTATTAGTACTTATTGGAACAACTCAGATACATCAAAGGGAGCTAGCCCTTACCTAGAGACTCTCCCCTCCAGCTTCGCCAGTCCCATAAGTGAGAGGGGAATTTCCATTTTGACATGTGGAAGGTAGGAGCCAGGCATCCTGCCCCAGGTGCAATCCACTGCATCAACAATTTTTGGCACGCCTGGTGGGACCAAAGTTTTTACACTCAGTAAAGTTTTAGGAGTGATGCTAGTCCTGTTACAACAAACCAATCATTTTTAGCATTTGGCGACTCCACTGGTAAGAACTTCATTTTCTAATCAAAGACTAGTCTGACTTCTTATGTCTAAAGTCACCACATGGTCTACTTCTAAGGGTGTTCCTTTCAAATTTATCGAATTGCCTTTGAACTCAACAAAGCGATTAAGATTTGAGAGGACCCATCCTTATTCAGCAAACCACTTACCCAAACCTGCTATAAAGAACACCTACTCAAGAAGGCCACAGTTACATCCTGTCATAGCTATGGCATTGCCCTTTGTGACTTTTCGTGGTCAGATTCCTTTGAATCTCCAACGTCATGACCCAATTCCAAGAGAAATCCTCAAAAGTGTGCCTTCCTTTGATGGAGAGGGGCCCATTACAGTTATTAAACACATCATAAATGTTACTAACCTCTGCAATATTCACAATATTACTGAGGATAATATTGCAACCAGATTGTTGGCTTTGTCTCTCAAGGGCAAAGCTCTGGATTGGTATGGGACTCTAGCCATAAATTCAATCAGTTCTTGGAATGAATTGGGTACTCACTTGACAGACCATTTTGGGGAAAAGAGCGACCACCTCTTACTTGCTAAGTTGCTGACTACCATGAAAAGAGCCCCACATAAATACATGTAGGATTTCAACACTCGATTTCAGAAGACATGGGATAGAATCCCCATTCTGGTAAGACCTACTTCTAGCTATGCTTTCCTGTATTACTTAAGAGCATTAAACAGTGATATCATTGTTATGATATAGTCCATGGGAGGACATGTGTTGCCTGCCACCTATGACATAGCTATAGCAGTTGAAAATTGCCTAGTGTAAGCTGGGAAAATAGCTCCTAGATCCTATATGCCACTTTTCCCTGAGATGCTGCCTCCAATTTAGACCACTGCTCCCACATTAGCTCTTCTGCCTAGCATAGAGAAACTAGCTGCTACTCCATCCAATGAGCTTCATGAAGTCAAGAGTCTATTGCAAAATATGTCAAATGAACTTGTGGCTATTAAAAGGCAACAAGCTCAAAGCAACCGACCAAACCAAGGATACTAGCAGTATGGTCAAGCTCGTAGATCCCCTTTCCAACATTAAAATCAAAGATAGGGTCAGCTTACTCAGACCAGACCCTTTCAAGGCTACAACCCAGGTGCCCCTTCATCATCTAAGGTTATGGTGCCTGTTCAAAACAATCGGGTGCAAGAACAACCAAGTTATTCAACTAGGGGATATGGTCAAGAGCAGGCTATTTATACAAATGAAATGTCAGGTTATTACCCAAATGTACAATAGAATTAGGTAGCCACCCATTTCCAAGTCTTTGAGGCTCCAATGTAACCTAGCACGAGCAGCAGTAAGACCCAACCTAATTCTACTCTCATGAATCATCTGGAAGGAGAATTCTATTTAGTCAATTATGTGGGTGCTGCAGATAATCAGGTTGATCATGTTGCATCCAACACAAGATTCAAAAGGAGAGCAATGGAAGAAGCTCAGGTTACTACCCAAACTTTAGCAATACCTTCTTCATCACCTGTAAATCAAAAGGTCCCAAGTTTTAGACCACCGATTGTACCTCCAACTACTCGACTTGCTCCCTAGGCCGTAAACATTTCCAAAGAAAATTCAAAGGAAGGAAATCCTTGAGTCAATGTGGTTGACCAGATGCAAAAGATGCAAATGAGCATCTCCTTGTGGGATTCACTATCAATACTAGGGCAAAAGGACATGTTACAAAAGGAATTGCATGAGCTAAATGAACAAGCTATCCCAACAAAGGCTGATAATATCTTGATGATGAACGGACAACCTTCCACCTCAGGTCAGGTCAGGAAAGAAGAAAAGGTCCCTCCTTTTTATGTGTCCTTGGTCATAAGAGATTTATTGGTGCATAATTGCATCATTAACAGAGGGGCAAGCACCTCGGTGATGCTGAAATGAATAGCTGCAAGCTGGGCTTGAAATATGAAGAAATGACCAAGGGAGTCCTGTAGCTGGATGGAATCCCAACAAAGACAGTTGGGGTGGTAAGAGGTTTGAGCTTGACATTGCATGTTTGTTTGAATTTATCAGTTCCTCATGATGTGGTAGTGGCAGATGTCCCTCCTTACTTTTCCATTTGCCTATCCAGGGACTTTACATCCAAGATAGGTAGCTACTTAGCAGCGAAATGGTCTTATCTAGTTTTTAAAACCAAGTATGGGACTAAAGTCAAGATTGAATCCAAACCACTCCACATAGATCATCTGGAACCTTACTCGCTCAAGGCAACAAATGTTAGCTATGCCATCATTGACCAAGAAGAGTCCCAAATAGACCAATCTCCATCCTCTACCCTTGAAGGAGTTGCAGACCTACTCTTAGATGAATGGGGAAGTGACAACTTTGAGCATGATCCTTACAAATTCATAGAGGAGGTGAGCCTCAAAATTTATTGCATGCATGAAGAAGGTACTTTTGTACCAAATCTGATGAAAGCTAGCTAGGAAAGCTCAGGTATATGGCAGCTCGTCTTTGACGGTTCAAAAATTAAGTTGGGAGTTGGTGGTGGAGCGGTGTTGGTCTCTCCTTCAAAAGAGAGGTATTTTTCAGCTTTTCAGTTCCAATTTTCTTGCACACGCAATGTTGCAAAATATGAATCCCTCATCCATGGTTTGGAATGGGTGAGGAAAAGAGGAGTCAAAGAGCT
Source organism: Torreya grandis (assembly GCA_037957365.1). Taxonomy (NCBI): domain Eukaryota; kingdom Viridiplantae; phylum Streptophyta; class Pinopsida; order Cupressales; family Taxaceae; genus Torreya; species Torreya grandis. The sequence continues at coordinate 1,931,830 of JARHVA010002970.1, forward strand.
GCAAGTCTTTGGTGACAGTGAATTGATTGTCAATCAGATAAGAGGTGAAAATTTGACAAGGAATTCTTTACTGAAGTCCTACAAACATAGGCTATGGGACTTAGTGGAAAATTTCTTTGCTTTCAATATTTCCTCAATTCCTAGAGAGCAGAACAAGCAAGCAGATAGGCTAGCAGTAGTTGGTGCCTAGTATTAAATCCCTTAAGAGATAGGCTAAGACTAGAGCTCATGTCACTTGAAGGTAGTGATTCGGCCCTCTGTACTTGACAACGTCACCAACTAGCAGGTCTTCAACAGTGATAAAAAAATATCACTCTTCCTACAAGAAGAAGCTGAGTTTGCTACAAAAAACTAGGTTAAGGTGTAGCAACAATAAGGCAACCAAATTATTCAGTTGAAGAATAATAAACTCCCCAAAGGTTTGGTCACTCTAGAGAATATCTTCAATGGAGATGACCAGTTGAAAAGCAACAAGGCATGCATTGCAACAAAGGAGGAGGACCATGAGAAGGTGGAAATATTCAAGGATAAGTTTCTTATGCTTGGGAAAGTGTGCATGGACTGTGAAAGGTAGGCCTTCATCTTGTTGTGTCAAGAATTTGCCGATATCTTCACTTGGGAGTATAGTGATTTGAAGGGTTTCGACCCAAGTTTGGCACAACATACCATTGAGCTGGAAGAAGGCACCAAGCCAATCAAGTAGAAATAGAGGCCCGTCAATCCAATGATTGAGCCTCTCATGTGGAAAGAGCTCACTAAGTTGATTGAGTCCAAGATAATATTTCCAATCAAACACTCTTCTTGGCTGGCCAACCTTGTTCTTGTTCAAAAAAAGAATGGGGAGATCAGAATGTGCATTGTTTTTAGAGACCTCAATAGAATCTCTTTGAAAGACCATTATCCCCTACCAAGCATGGAATAGATCCTTCAAATGGTAACAGGAAGTGAGTGTTTTTCCCTCTTGGATGGGTATTCAGGATACAACCAGATTTTGGTGCAAGACTGTGACCAGCATAAGACAACCTGCACTACCAAGTGGGGAACATTTGCTTACAGTAAAATGCCTTTTGGACTATCTAATGCTGGTGCCACCTTCCAACAAGCTATGGACATGGCATTTCAAGGCTTGATAAATAATACTGTACTGGTGTATCTTGATGATGTGATAGTTTTCTCAAAGGAAGTGAGCCAACACATGAAACACCTTAGACAAATTTTTGAGAGGTGTAGAGAGTTTGGTATCTCTCTCAATCTGAGGAAATGCGTGTTCACTATCCACGAAGTGAAGCTCCTTAGTCACATTATTTCTTTGAAAGACCTGACTATTGATCTAGAGAGAGTTTGCTCCATCCTAGAGCTATCCTTGCCTAAGACAAGAAAGACCTACAAAGCTTCTTCGGCAAGATAAATTTCATACAAATATTTATCCCAAATTTTGCAGAGATGGTCAAGCCTTTGACCTCTATGCTGAGGAAGGGTGAAGAGTTCACATGGATAGCTCAAAGAAAGGATAGTTTTGAAGAAATCAAGCAGGCCATAGCCCAAACTCCCACTTTGATCAACCCTGACTTCACCAAAGATTTCAACCTCTACACCTTTGGCAATGAAGAGGTAATCTCTGCCATGCTTACCCAGGCAAGTGATGATAACCTTGAGCAACCAATTACATTTTTTAGCCAAGGTCTAAAAGGTTTTGAAGTTAGATACACATATGTGGAAAAGCAAGTCCTGGCGGTCATACAGAGTCTAAAGAAATTTAGACATATGCTGTCTAATAGCAGAATCCACCTCATGGTTCCACATCCCAGCATCAAAGATTTCTTGATCAATTGAGACCTAAATGAGAAGAGAGCATGGTGGATCACTAAGGTGATGGAATATGATGTAGATATCAAGATAACCAAACTTGTAAGAGGGAGAGGCCTATGTGAACATCTCATTGCAGACTCTAAGTAGCAAAAGAGGATAGTCTGCTAATCCATGATGCAGCTACAATAGAAATACTAGCTATCATGAGGGATTGGACATCATACGTGAGGCATTTCCTTCTCACTAGTGAGTGCCTGCAGGGCCTTGATAGGACCAAGAGGAGATATTTCAGACTCTAATGTCTTCCTTATGTCCTAATTGATTGATTGTTGTTCAGAAAGGATTTCTCAAGAGTCCTTTTAAGATTTTTAGACGTAGGTCAAGCCGACATGGTGCTGTCTGAGTTCCATGATGGGCCAGTCGATGGTCATTTTGCTCCTAGGGCTACTGTAGCAAGAATAATGAGAGCTGGCTATTTTTGGCCTACTCCTTTCAAGGACACCCATGCCTGGGTATGAAAGTGCCAGAAGTGCACACTTTTTGATTGGAAGCAATGGTTGGCTGCCATGCCTTTACAGCCTATTCAGGTGGAGCAACCATTCATGCAATGGGGCCTAGACTTCATAGGAATGATTAATCCTCCCTCCAGTGCTAGACACAAGTGGGTCCTAACCGCCATGGATTATTTCACAAGATGGGTAGAGGCTATTTCTTTGAAGGAGGCCAATGAAAGTGCGGTCCTAGATTTTTATGACGACTTGGTGGCAAGATTCAAGGTTTCAACAACCATAATCTCAAATAATGCATTAGCTTTTTTGGGAACCAAAACAAGTGAATGGGCATTGAGATATGGTATATATCTAAACACTTCATCCAATTACTACCCACAGGGGAATGGGCTAGCTGAGTCTAAAAATAATAACCTGCTCAGGATCATCCATCGAACCATGGAGGAGAATCAGAGGACTTGGCATGCCAAGTTGAAAACAACCCTGTGGGTAGATAGGGTCACCCTGAAGAGGGCAATTGGCAACTTGCCATACACGCTCATCTATGGAAGGGAAGCTAGGTTCCCCATTTCACTTGAATTGCTAGCTTTAATTAGAAAAGGAAATAACATGGAGGTTAGGCTATGCGAGCTGATGGAGCTCCAAGAGACAAGGGACCAGGCTATGGCTTTTATGACCAGCCGCCAACAACAAATGAAGAGACACTACGACAAGAAATCTTCATCAAAAGGTTTCTCTGAAGGAGACATTGTCTTGAAATGGGATGAGGACCGAGCTAAGCTTGGAAAGCATGTGAATTTCGATGCCCTATGGAGTGGCCCATATGTAGTCACTCAGTGCAAGTAGCATAATGCATTCCAACTCTCCAGGTTAGATGGTGAAGAACTATATATCCCAGTTAATGGGATACATCTTAAGCATTACCACTGAGTCCCTTTTCCATCATGGATATATTTCCCTTGCTTTTCTCCTATTTTCCCTAAGTGCTTTTGCACATGTTAGTAGTTTTCTTAGCTTTGTATCTATTTTCATTTCCTTTTGAGGTAAATCTTCATGATTGGTTCTAGAATTTATCGGGGCTATTGCTGATGTTACATCCTGACTCCATGCCTAATGGATTTTGAGGCAACTGGCTTCTAAGCATAGCAGGCATGCTTCCCCTAAGAGTTGCCAATTTGTTGACCATTTTTGGTCCAATAGGCCAAAAATCAGTCTCCTTCCCTTGCTGTTCTAGGCCAATTCATTTTTTATTTCGCACAAGTCTAGAAATTTCTACAGACTCTGCAGGGCTATTTCTATGGACTATGTAGGTGTTTTTCTACCATTTCTATAGGCATGGATTTTCTACGAACTCTGTAGGTGAAATTTCTATGGATTTTGCAAAGAAGTTTTTTTTACGAACTCTACAAGTGAGTCCTTTGGCACATGAAGAACCAGTTCAAAGAGTGAAAAGTTTTTCAAAGCTTCTTCAGACTCTTGTCAAAAAATTCACAAGGAAGGTTAACATCTTTAAAACCATTGAACCATTAAACCAGTTCAATGCCTTGGTTCAACGTCTTGGTTCAATTGGCAAGTTCATCACCTTGGTTCAATCAACAAGTTCATCACCTTGGTTCAATGCCTTGTTTCAATCGGCAAGTTTGTCACTTTGGTTCAATCAAATGGTTCATCGGCTTGTTTCAACGCATTGGTTCAACACCTTGGTTCAATGTTTTCGTTCAATCGGATGGTTCAATCACTTGGTTCACTCAGTCAATTCATCAACTTGGTTCAATGCATTGGTTCAATGTTAAAGTTCATTGGCAAAGTTCAACACAAAGTTCATCGGCAGGTTCAATCAAATAGTTCGATGCCTTGGTTCAACAATTGTTTGAACCATCGAACCAGTTTAATCAATTGGTTCAAAGATTGGTTCAAAGGAGTGGTTCAAATGAGATTTCAAGCCTCCCAAAGGAAAAGTGCCCTTGCGGAGGGAAGTTTTGGGTTCAAGAGCCCTTGCGGAGGGCAGGAAGCACTTCAAAGAAGCCAAAGAAAGCTGCAAGGTTAAGTTCCTTCAAATTTTTTGTTAAGGCAAAGGTAGAATTCATTCAGACAAAAAGTCTAAAGGAATTCGAAAGGTCGTGAGCTCAAAAGGACTTGGGGAAAATTCCAAAGAAATCAAAGCGGCTGAGACAATTCTCGTAGACTTTTTTTCCACAGGAAAATTGTTAGCGCAAAAAGCCTGCAAAAAAGGCTCGCGAGCAAAAAGGCCAAAGCAAAAAGCTGAAGGAAGGTCCAAGGGTGATGGGCCCAGGGACGTCAAAGTTAAACATGACAAACTAGCCGTTGGGTATTCAAATGCAGTGACGGGTGTGTGGATGTCAAATTTAAGATGGTAAAATAGCTGTTTATTTTTAAAATCCTTGAGTGCCAACTAGAAAAGAGCCAAGGAGCCGATGACCCACCAAGAAGATAGCTCGAGGGCCGAAGTAGCTAGAAAGTGAAAAAACTAGGGAAAGTCAGAGTGTGGAAAGTGCCAAGTGGCAATCGCAGAAGCTTTGACATGTTTTCTCTAAAGGAAGTGAAATGTGCCACGTATCCCCTACAAGGCTTAGCAAAAGTTGACAAGTGTCAACACCTGTCTTCTCTCCCCTTTTTTTGTCCCATGAGCACTGTGGTGGGCCCTAATGAGCTGCTAAAGAGAGCAAAAGTTGCCACGCATCCTTTTTTGTAGGACTCTCCAAAGCTGTTTGAAGCTTCTATAAATTTAACAGGCACTGCCATGTGTCTTGCTTGTTTCAGTGGTGAAACACGCCACATGTCACCTATTGGAATCAGCAAGAAAATTGCCAAGGCAAGTAGGAAAGACACAAATGAATTGTCAAGAAGAATGATAGACTCGAGGATGCAAAATTTGTGGAAGTAAGGTAGCTGTTGATCTTCACAAACTTAAGCACGAACCTGAAGGAATTCAAAGGCTTAAAGGCAGAAGAAGGACCAAGTGCAGAAACAGACAAAACAATCCAAGTGGCGAAAGAAGGTGTCAACTCAAGTAGTTACTCTAGCAGGTGATACAGTTTCTACAAATTTATCATCAAGAGGTGCAAATGGCTAATGGTGCGACCCAATTTCTTCATTTTGCATTAATGAGCAGACAAGTCACATAATTGTCTTGAAGGAGCGGTCTTGTTTGCAGACAAACAGTGCGGCCCATAATTTCTCATATGATGTTTAAGCGGCTTGCTCTTCCAAATGATCAGAATGCACATGGGTCATTTGTAAAAAGGGTGCCAAAAGGCCTCCTTTCTTCCTCTATATATTGTAGACTTGTCATTTGGAAAAGGATCTTTCACATTGTAAGGCAAAGCCCTGGCAATTTTCACCTGAAATTAATAAATGCATTTTTACCTCTATTCTAGTTAGATATCTCTATGTGTGTCTGAGTGTTAGTTTTGTGTTTATTCATTGCTTCCTAATGCTTTCACAGGGTTAACACCAATGCACCTAGTATCTATAAGGTGCCATTCCTACAAGTGACAAGGAGAGCTGCACCTGGAAGCGCAGAGACAAAAGAAGCTACTATATAGTGTGCCCTTTCCACAACACCTATGGTGAGTCCCTATTTTCTATGTGTTCCATTAAAGCCTCCCTGTTAAGCTTCATGCAGCTTGGTCCTTTTTCTAGTTTAAAGTGTACATATGTATTTGTATGGTTTCAAGTGTGAGTGTGAGTAGGTTGAATCATTTGGTGCATCACCCCCTTTTAGAGTAGGTTCTATTTTCCTGTAATCCTTCTCCCTTTTCACCCCCCCATTATATACCTATATACATATGTATTAGTACTTATTGGAACAACTCAAATGCATCAAAGGGAGCTAGCCCTTACTTAGAGACTCTCCCCTCCAGCTTCGCCAGTCCCACAAGTGAGAGGGGAGTTTCCATTTTGATGTGTGGAAGGCAAGAGCTAGGCGTTCTGCCCTGAGTGCAATCCACTGCATCAACACTCCTTACATGGTATTGATGTGAAGCCAAGATAAAATTCTTACTGATTACACAAGTCAACAACCACTTCCACCTTCCCCTCTTATCACTAATTTTGTCATGGAGCATACTTCAGATACAAAGAATACTCCTAGCCCCAACCAAATTCCCATTATGCCTAAAAGAGATCAATATTTTTCTAGATTTCTTAATCGCAATGTGGTAGTCCTTCAACATTACCTTACCATGAGCCAAACCCACAGTTCTTTGGGTGACCCACTATATGGTATGACAACTTCTCTGATGGAAACTTCAATCTCAACTATCTACACTATGTTCCTTATGGTTACTTAAACCACCACTTCATCAAGTAACCCAACCATAAACAATGTCCAAAGTCCAGCATCACCAACTGCCCAGTCCCACCTAACCCCTGTCTTGACTTCCCTGCCTTCACAACCACAAGCAATTCAGTCAAGTCTAACCCCATTTAAAAATTTGGTGGTACCCATCCTGTCAACTCTCACACCTATAATTACATGAGTTACGAGTCACCCTTCACCCAATATAACCTTGCCAATAACCAAACCTACAATAACAACATTCAACCAAAGCATTTCCCCTAACCTAGCAAGACAAGCCCCTTTCATTTCCACCCCTCAGCCTATGACTCACTACCCCTATGTTGCATCAACACAACTGCAACAAGCTATGTCATACACTACCTCTACTTCTTATCAGGCTCCCTATAACTTAGGGGGTATCTCCCAAACCAATCCCCCTTTAGACCTCATTAGGATGTTGATGGACAAGATGTCTAGTCTAGAGACATCTATGTCAGGTTCAAAGAATGTGTTATCTTATGATCATATATGCAATGAACCCATCCATCCTTTTGTGCCTATTTTACCATATCAAAGCCAATGAGAAATCACCAAATTTACTCTCTTTCAGAGTAAATAGGACCCATAACAACATTTATGAGCATTTAGACATGATTGTTATTTAAGAGGGCATGATGTTGTGTTACTACTTTGCACCTTCCCTATGTCTCTTTTAGGTGATGCCCTAGATTGGTATAGCTCTATAACTCAACACTCCCTTTTCTCATTTAGCCAACTCACAAAATTATTCTTAAACCATTTCTCTATTAACATTTCTAAAAAAGTTTCTATTATAGACCTTTATTCTATTAAATAATTTGATGACAAGTCTATCATAAATTCTATCACTCATTGGAGAGGCTTAATCAATCAAATATTCTTCTCTTTACCCCAACTTGAGCTTATTGAGCTATTCTCAAGGGAATGTGCTAAGCACAATTCATCCACACTCAGAGTACACACATTTTGCACATTTTATGAAGCCTTCACAATGGTGTGGAAACTCGAGATCTGGGCTATAGATGAAGATAGAGTCAAGTTGCATAGTAGAATGCCAATTCCAAATCAAATGACTCTTCTTTTAGAACTTCTCCTTCTAACCAAAAAGCTAAAGGATCTACCAATGTAGTGGTCATTAAATCAACTTCTTCCACAACCACAACCCAACTTAATTCCTCAACCTCATAAAATCCAACCAAGCAATTCTAAAAATGGTATAAACAAAGACGATACACTCCCATTGGGGAGTCATATACTTCTATTTTGGAAAAACTATTACAACAGGGAGCCATAACCCTTCCTTAAATCAAGCTTCCTATAAAGTTTGACCCTTCCCATCTTATTCCTACTTGATACAAGGAGGATGAGTTTTGTGGCTACCATCAAGTCAAAGGCCACAATTCTAATAATTACAAAATACTCAAGAAAATTGTTCAAGACATGCTTGACAGGGGTGATCTCATCTTTGATAATCCTAATGCACCTGCTAATCAAAATATGGATGTGTTCAAACAGTGTTTTACTAACCATTCACCCTATCAAAATATTGTTTAGACAATGGCTAATAACTCATGCGATTATAATATCTATATGGTCAATATGGTCTTTCCTTTACCTCTAGTCCAACCTATCCCACAACAAGAGGCACCCATTTTACCTATTCCTCCCCCACAATCAGTGGAGTTTGTTTTTCCCATCCTTCCTCCTTAGGTAGAAGAGCCTACTTCACCCATTCCACTCCCATGTGAAGAAGATCCTCCTTTAGCTCTCCTTTTGCCACAAGAGGAGCCTATATTGCCAATTCCTTTTGTGCCCATTTTACCTATCCTCTTACCACTTGAGGACCACGCCTTACCTATTTCTCAACTACATGTTGAGGGGAACATCATTCCTGTGCTATACCCTCTTAAGAAACCTTCTTCACTTGCCTCTCCTTCATTGATGGAAGGTATTAACCCATCCACTCTTCCTTTGCACCTAGAGGAGCCAGTGTTATCCACCCCTACATTAGATGAGAGACCTATTGTGCTTACTCAAATTCAACCAAATTTATCACTTCTTTTACCTATGTAAGATCATAATTTACCTTTTCTTCACCCACATGTTGAGGGAGCAATTATACCTATGCTCTACCACCTTGAGGAGCCTTCTTCGCTTACTTCTCCCCCACCCATAGAATACCATGTCTCTTCTCTTGTCTCTGTCGAAGAAGACCCTATTGTGACTCTTTCTCATCTTTAGCCCAAGGTATCAGAGGCCAACAATTTCCCTCTTTCTCAATCACTTAATCCTTCTAAAGAAGTAATTGTAAGGCCTACATCAATTTCATCTAAACCCTCCTCACAGTTAGTGGAAAACCTAGAGTTTCTTGGCTCCATGAAGCTAGATCATGTAGCATTTTGGGACTGACTTAAAACTCCTTATCCTAAAAAACAAGTGTCATCCTCTACTGCCAATCCTTTCATTACCCTTTACCCCAAGGTCTTGGAAAAAGTTAGAGCTTCTTCACTGAAATAGCTAGAATCTCATCCATCTATGTCAGAACCCTCACTCCTTGTAGGTGTCTACCACATTAAAGCAGATCAGGTCTTTATGCATTCACCTGGTCTCTAATCTAATTCATCCATAGGTAAAATTAGATTTGACTCTCCAACCACAAGTTAGAGTTTTGTAACTTGAACTAAGGAAAAATGTTAATCTTCCTAGATCTCGTTGATCCTTCCCTCTTCCACCCTCAACTTTGCCTTTAATTTTGGGACCACATCCCTCTACTTTAGTTGGAATATCACCAATATAAGTATAACAAAAGGCCTAAGTTACTTCCACTACTACCTCTGCCACCTAGTAGGCCTTTCACATTTGACACCATGACACCTACCACCAATAAAGTCTTAGTAAAACATGTGGTTCCATCACTACTTAAAAAGGTGGCATGCAAAATCATTCCCGGGACTCCTAAACCAAAGACAGTGTCCACATCTACTATGAAAAGTGCTAGCCCACTCACAGGCTCTCAGATCTTTTTCCTACGCCAATTGTTACAATCTTATACAATAATCCTTCCTCCCATTAAGCCTTATAACCCTCTTAAACTGAAGCCATCTTGGTTTGATGATACACAAGTGTGTCTATATCATCATTTGCTTAGACATGATATTGAGAGTTGTAAAGCTCTTATGATAGTTATTTGGCAACACTTTGATATCAACACTCTCTTTATTGATACTCCCATTAACCTTCCTACTATTCCAACGTTGATGCCCACAATGCCTCATACTTTACCACCTGAATTCAAACTCAAAGATGTTGTTGTACCCCCTTTGCCACCTCCTTCACCTATGTTTCAGATAAACACCATTAATGTGGCCATACAATCACAAAATCAAAAGGATAAAGGAAAGAAAAAGGTCATTTCCCTTTGGGCTCATCCATTCTCCAAAGACATTCCTCCTCTAAATCCTAATATTTCCATCTTGGGTGTCTCGAAACTAGCACCTTCAAAAGTTATTCAAAACTCAATGGTGAAACAACTTCATCAAATCCCTATGAAAATTTCCTTGTATAGGTTAATCCAAAACTCACCCCAACACCACCAAGATTTGATTAGTGCCTTGCAAGTGGCTGAGGTACGACCTGATGATCCCTAGCCTCTTACAACTTTGGTCAACTCTCTTAACACCATCTCCCTGATTTCTTTCAGTGATTCAAAAATACCACTTCAACATTTTGAAGATCAAGATTATACCCTTTTTATCACTGTATCTATCGATCACACTCATGTCAAAAGAGTCATGATCGATGGAGGGGATAACATTGATATTATATCCACCCATGCCTATAAATAACTAGCCCTTCCCAACAATTACATGTCATAAATTGAGGTGGTACTCCACTCCTTTAACAATACCATAGCTACTACAATGGGCACTATTATCTTACATATCCATGTGGGTCCCCACACAATTCCTGAGATATTTTATATTGTAGAAGGAGATTTCCAATACAACATACTACTTGGATGACTTTGGATACGTGTTATGGCATGTGTGCCCTTGGCTTTGCACTTCTATGTCAAGTTTGTGCATAATGGGCAAGTAAATGTTATTCCACCGACCCACATCCTTTAAAAACATGCAACATGACTTATATCCCCAATGATGTTCTCATTAAATTAAAGACATCATCTCCTTTACATTATACTTATAAAGCTTCCACAAGCTCCACTACCCTGGTTACACAGATACCAACAACATAAATTCTCAACAAAGACCCCATAGATAAAAATTTCAAGCATCTGTCACTCAGAGAATATTATTTGTTGACACTCAACACGTTTCATAATCCAAAAGAGTATGTAAATCTTCATATGCATGCCAATTATGATCCTTGTATTGGGATGGTCATCCCATATGGTCCCCCTAACTTTCAAACTAATTTCACATATGGGGGAATTGATCGAGCTCCCGCTATCGGCAATCCATCCTCTTCACCACAATAGTTTACCTATGACTTCTCTTTCTTTGGAAAGCCTAGCTTCACTCACACCTATCTTTATATGTGTGACTCGAAAGGATATGGTTTGGGTCATTATGAGTAGGGTGTTCATATGCCAGTTGAATATCCCACCAACAAAACCATTGAAAATGCTAAAAAATGACATGGAGTGGGTTTTGATGAACCAACAAAACTCACCAAAGCTTCTCATATACCAATTATCAAAGAGCTAGTCTCCCCTTCTCCATCCTCTTCTCCACCATCACCTACCAAATTAGAGGTATCTATACCTCCTATTTTTTTTATAATAAATGCCATCCATTTAGGCCCCCTCCCCTATCACCGAGGTAAGGAAATAAGGTCCCTTCCTCTCATTCATCTTGAAATGATTGATGAAGACTCTCCCACTATCAACACTATATAATGTCATGATGATGATGCTATTCTCACATACATGGGTGCAGATGATTCCTATATGCAATGATCATTCCCATCTGAAACACAAGCTATGTTAAATGAATCAACCATTGACATAAATTTGCCCTCTCACAATAACCCTCACATCTTTAAGATTGGCCAATCTTTAGATTCCTCTAAGAAAGCAAATTATGCCACATTTCTTAATGACCATAACAAAGCCTTTACTTTCTCTTATAATGACATGCCTAGTATCGACCCCTCTATCATCACCCACAACATTGTCATCGATCGAGATGCTTAACCTATTAAGCAAAAGCTTCACAAAATGCATCTTCGTATTGATCTCCTTGTCAAAGAAGAGCTTCAATGCCTCCTTTCTATTAACTTTATTCAACTCATCAACTACCCACAATGGGTTTCCAATATTGTTCCTATCACAAAAGTGATAGGGGTAATCCACATCTGTACTGACTTATATGACCTAAACCTTGCTTGTCTAAAGGATGACTTCTCTTTGCCAAGTATCAACCAAATTTTTGATCTAACAACCAGCCATGAGATGCTATCACTTATAGGATGGGTTCTCAGGTTACAATAAAATCCTAGTTACTCTTGAGGATCAACACAATACAACTTTCATTACCCCATGGGGGACTTTTTATTATCATGTCACACCCTTTGGTTTGAAGAATGTTGGTGCCACCTACCAATGCGCATTGACTTTTCCTACAAAAAATTATGGAAGACTATATGGATGACTTACTCAAAAGTCTAAACTTTTCCAAGATCACTTGATTATTCTTAAAATCATATTCACTCATTTCCTCCAATATAATGTTTGACTAAACCCAAAAAAAAGCATCTTTGGCATCTTTTTTGGTAAGCTCTTAGGCTTTATCATTTCTCTCTGCTGTATTGAAGTTGACCCTACTAAGATTTGAGTAATACTAGACATGCCTCCACCTAGTAATATCAAACAACTCTGCAGCCTATAAGTTAAGCTACAATCAATCTACTGCTTCATCTCCTAGTTGTCAGATCATTGCCAACCCTTTCACCATCTTCTTAAAAAAGAGGTCTCCTTACATTAAAATATAAATTACCAAGAAGCCTTTGATGTACTCAAATTATATCTCCTTTCCCCACCAGTTCTTATTCCACCTAAGGAAAACCAACCTTTTTACTTTACATCTCTATAACAGACCATTCTCTGGGTGCTATGATTACACATTGAGATGATCACCATTGAGAACAAGCAGTTTACTACATAAACAACACACTTATTGATTATGAAACTTGATATACCCATACCAAAAATCTTTGTCTCACATTGGTTTTTGTAGCTTCCAAACTCCATCTTTACCCCTTAAATCATAAAACTTACATCATCACCCATACTAATCCACTCAAATACATGCATTCTAAGCCATATCACAACCAACATGTAACTCAATGACTCATGCTCCTTGCTGAATTTGACTTGGAATTTACTTAACAAAAGTCTATCAACAGGAAAATGATCATTGAACAATTAACTACTACCCCTTTACCTGACAACCAACCTTTAAACCTCAAATTCCTCAATGAATCTATCACAACGCTCTCCAACAATGACATCTCCTATCAAATGATGATGTTCTTTAACGTGTCTAATTATCAACACAGTGGGGGTTGTGGGGGTCATCCTCATCCCTCTTGATGATGAGCCTATGTCTTTGTCATTTAAACTAGATTTTTAATGTATTAACAATATGGTTGAATATGAAGCTTTGATCTTGGGGATTCAAATGGCTATTTTCTTGGGTGTCAAATTAATAACCATTTTTGGTGACTCCTAGCTAGTGGTTAATCAAGTTAATGGTTCCTACCTATGCAAAAACAAAATTCTACAATGATATAAACATCATGTAGATACACTATTGGAATCATTCGACTCCTACCTCTTTAAAACTATTCCTCAATCTACAAACAAGTTTGCTGACAAAATGTCTTCTCTTGTTTCACACATACCCTCTTCACCCTCTTCCTAAAAAATCTATGTCACTGTACATCACTTAACATTACCCTCCTATATATCAACTAACATCCTTTTTATAGGCAATATAACACATAAGCCACATGACTTATGGTACAAACAACTCATGGATTACCTCTCCTTTTCTATTACCCCTTCTGACATCTCCAATAATGGGAGACATGCCTTCATGAAACATGCCACTCGTTATACTATGCTAGGGGGAATTCTCTACAAGCAAGGTTTTAATGGTCTCCTCCTTAGATGCCTTAGTAGTACTGAGATCCCCTTCACCATGAAGGAAGTCCATGATAGGATTTATGGTGGACATTTTAGTGGTAATATAGTTGCCAAATGTATCCTTCAACTTGGCTATAATTGGCCAACACTCCATCAAGATTGTAGTAATTACATTTAGTGATTCGTCAAATGTCAACAAAATACTAACCTCTTTCATGTTCCAAGACATGCCTTACAATTCACCAAAGAATTTTGGCCCTTCTCCCAATTGGGTTTAGATCTAATCAGTGAGATTAACTCTCATTCATCTCTCTATCATTGTTCCATCATTACTTCTACTAAATACTTCACCAAGTGGGTCGAGGCCATTCCTCTCATTTCCACTAAGGCTGATAAAATTGTTGACTTTATCAACCATCACATCATCTATCATTTTGGTATCCTCATAAAATTATAATAGAAAATGACAAATATTTCAAAAATAAGACTATCCAAAAGCTTTATGTTTAGAATCAAATTAAGCTTCTCATCATCGTACTATCCACAAACAAATGGATAACAAAATCTTCTAACAAAACCTTAACCAAAATCTTCTTGAAGGTGGATAGTGATACTGGCAAGGATTGGCATATGCACATTCCCTTTACTTTATGGGCTTACCACACGAGCATTCAAACCCCTACAGGTGCTACACCTTTTTCCTTGGTCTATGGGATGGAAGCTATTTTGCTTCTTGAGGTCCATATTCCTTCTCTTCACATCTCTCCACAAGACATACTAATAATTACTTTCTCCAAGAGCATTTGGCTCAACTTGAGTTACTTGATAAACGTCATCCCATAGCCCTCAACCACCTCTAAATCTATCAAGAACGTATTAAATGCACTTAAAACAAAAACCTCAAGGAGCAAGATTTCAATAACAGAGATCTCATCTTAAAGGAAAATCAACATGTGATGAACATGGAGAAAAGCAAATAGATTAAGTTTTCTCCTAATTAGCTTGGACCTTACATCATAACTCACAAGTATGGCTCAAGGACCTATCACTTGTCTTCTCTTGAAGGAAGGCTAGAACATGAGCCTTTAAATGCTTTGCACTTATGACCATTCTTTTGTTAAACAAGTGATGCTTCACATCATGTTTAACTTGAGATCATCCCTTGAGAAACCTTATTAAATTCATATCCCTTCATCTTAACCCTTATTCCTACACACTTAACCTATGAAGTACTATGGTTTTGCCCTCAAAGTGGAAAACCTATAAGCCTCTATAGTCTTGTCCATAACTAAAGTTAAAATAATAATAATAAATATATGGGATACATAGACAATTTGTATTCTCTCAGGTCATGATTCTAAATGTAGACTGCTCCCTTGAAGGACAACTATGTAACTTCTCCTTAATACTATAAATAGACTACTCCCTTGGAGGAAAACTATTAAAAAATCAAAAACAAAAGCTTAGACCACTCCCTTGAAGGGTGGCTAAGCCAAAATTTGTTATCAAGAGAAATAATGACTTAAGAAGCTTCTCGTATTGATCAGCTTCATATGACCTCAACACAAACAAAATACCATTGTAGGCTTCCTGCATTGATCAGCTTACACACACAAAAAAAAAAACTTTAAGTCATGTACTTGCCCATATTAGCTCTCGAGTCACCCACAGAAGGGGTATACCATCCCCATTAAGAAGGTTACACTACCCAAACACTCTCATTCCTTTTACCTTTTCCCCTCATACTCTTTCAAGGGACTTATAAATCACTTGACACAAGGTGAGTATGATGCTTCTCTAACAAACAAATAGTCAAATGATATAAAGCATGAAAGAGGCTCATACTCCTGAGCTTATTTATGTTGTGATTATGGTCTTTACCAATACATGAGCATCGTGCCTCTTTTTTTCCCATCCCAATCACATGATGATTTCTCTTCTGAGATCACATCTCACAACAAGATTCAATCACCTTCTCGCCTTTCTACCAATTTTTATTGATTCTTAGAGTTATTTGTTTAACAAATATTCTCACTCACATATCCATCTCAATCAAATATACTAAAATAACTACCCAAAACCATAATAAAACTAACAAACCATTGCCTATTAATCCATTTCATATAATCCCATGTGAAATACACCAAACATGCAACCATAGTTTATCTAAACAACAATAAATAGGAAAACTATCAAGCTGACGCTATTTATTTTAATCATACACCATCATAAATATGGAAAAATGATGAAATAAAAAACATACCCAACCCATTCATTTTAAGCATACACCATCACAAATATGTAAAAATGCTAAGATGAAGCTAACCAATCAACTATGCATATACCATCACACATATGGGAAATGCTAGTCTAACTCAAATAACATGCTCAACATTAACATAACATAAATGTCCACATCATTATAATAAATTCAACATCATCACCATCACATAAACATATCTCAAAATCATAAACTCTCATATATATATATATACATTGAATATGAATGTACATCAATAGATCATATCAGTGTCATCTCTCTCTCAAAAAGTACATCTCTCATCTTCGACTCACAAGTTGAAGTGTATATAACATATATAAAAACATCAAAAATATCATCTGGCCCTTAGAATACCCAAGGCTATAGATGTGGTTTTGAAGTAGCAATATCATCACCACTCTGTACTTGTCTGTGTTTGCATGAGCTAGAAGCTATGGCACATGTCACTAATCTCTCTTGCTCTTTAAACTTAGAATACCTCTAAATCTATAGGAACTCCCTGATGGCTCTCTCATAATATGCAATCTCATCTAAAGCAGTATTATACCTTACTATAGATATAGTCTATAGTGGACCCAACAAACCTACTGTAGGACCTTGTAGTGGTCCCTATGGTGGAGTAGGTGGATTAGCCTATCCTACTGCTCTCAAACTATATCTCTCTATTGTCAATGTAGTAACCTGGCCTTGTAATGCCCTAACCTATCCTTGCAATGTTGTAACTTGGCCTTATAAGACCAAAATCTATGCTTGTGATGCATCTCAAGCTTGTACTACTGCATCCTAGGCTTGTACAACTACATCTCTCTCTCATCACTCCTTGTAAATCTGGTGGTAGCCTCTTGACCTAAACCATAGGAGCAAACCTATCCACCATGCAAGATAAGCTGGTGTGCATCTAGGATCTACTACACTCGAGCTTGTTGGCAGCTCCTCAATATCTGGTCCATCTATCTCCTAGGGCAAAGGTAGGGGTGCCTCTATATCATCCCTTCTATATCAAAGAAAGGTAAGAGGCACATCCTATAACAAGCCAAACTATCTCTTGACTTGTTCCATGGGTATCATCTCTAACTCTCTATCTCATCTCCCTTTAACCCATAATGTGCTCATAAATTGACAAGCTATTATGCCTATCCTGTGGATGCAAGGTATGTCAAATAGGGCCTCTAAAAAATATCTATGAGAATAAATCCATCTATCATACACTTATAATAATCAATTTCTTGCACTATGCCATCTACTTGTGTTTGGGACATACCCTCTCTCCACCATCTGAACCTGACCCTGAAATTGGCTGTAATCATGGTGGGTAGCCCTAATGGCTATGTCACCATGATGTGCTCATATGTCCAATAATGGAGTTAATTCCTAACAATTAAACTATACCATTGTTGTAGCCTCAAACCCCACAACTCTATGTATAACTATACCAAAAAAATTGGTCCCCATGCATACACTATCCACTACTCAACCATCTATGTCAAAACATCTATCAACATATTAGGAAATCTCCCCCATTTACATCTGTTAGTGCATATACTATAATACCTATCATCATTAGGATAATCTACTGATGTTACTCTTCATTGATAGTGTATAATAGCTCATATTCAAATCTCATCGAATGATAGGTCACCTCACTAACATGCTCTCGAAAAATTATAGCCATGTGAATATCATGCTTCTCTCTCAAACAAGAGAAGAGATCCTTACCCTAGAGTGGAAACCATAAAATATTGTAAATGTCCTATTGTGTCACTATCAACTCTTTGGTAGGTAAATGAAAAGTGTTGGTGGTGTGATCCCAGCTCTCTATCAAAGCTATCATCAAGCTAACATCACATGTAACAATATCTTCACACTCCTCCTAACCCTATGACTGCCATGTGCTCCCAATCATCCATGGTGATATCCATCCTCATCCTCATCAATAACATAGGTAGTCGATCTAATATTGTCAACTCCTACCTAGCCTGTATCCACACACACAAACCTCAAGTCACACACTTTTTAATATAAACCTCCACCCTTTTTAAGCTAACATCATGTGTAACCTAGCAATATCTTCACACTCCTCCTAACCCTATGAATTCCATGTGCTCCCACTTATTCATGGTGATATCCCTCCTCATCCTCATCAATAACATAGGCATCTCATAATGTCAACTCTTGCCTAGCCTACATCCACACACACAAACCTCAAGTCACACACTTTCTAATATAAACCTCCACCCTTTTTTCCTTCTCTTTGGGATAACTACATTGACTAGAGGCCCTCATCTGGGATATGTATGTTGGGGAGAGGTGGAAGATAAATCCAAGAACAAACACACCTGTTCTAATTCCACCTGTTAGGATCTTGCTCCTCAGAAAGAGCACAGTATGATTACCAAATATAAGCAATTGAATATGCGGAAATAACCAGAAACACAAGTAACTAAAATTCACCAATAGCACAGAATATGAGAGACAATACACTATCTTGTATTAACACTATACAGAAAAGAATACAACAAAGAGCCGCCACACTCTTTCACCTTACAGAGATTCACCACACCTCAAGTGTACAGTAATTCTTCTCACACACACTCTCCTACACAAAAATGGTCCCAACAACCAACTCACAAACCGAATTGGTGTTCACCTCTCCAACCAGTCAGTAATAACCCTGCCGATACATCAAGCACCTATAACAAGCCAAACTATCTCTTGACTTGTGCCATGAGTATCATCTCTAACTCTCTATCTCATCTCCCTTTAACCCATAATGTGACTCTATAGAAATTGACAATCTATTATGCCTATCCTGTGGATGCAAGGTATGTCAAATAGGGCCTCTAAAAAATATCTATGAGAATAAATCCATCTATCATACACTTATAATAATCAATTTCTTGCACTATGCCATCTACTTGAAATAAACCTGTTAGCATGTGCACCTGGGACATATCCTCTCTCCACTGTCTGAACCTGACCCTGAAATTGGCTGTAATCATGGTGGGTAGCCCTAATGGCTATGCCACCATGATGTGCTCATATGTCCAATAATGGAGTAAATTCCTAACAAATAAACTATACCATTGTTGTATTTTCGCCTTCTTTATCCTTCAAACCCCACAACTCTATGTATAACTATACCAAAAAAGTTGGTCCCCATGCATACACTATCCACTACTCAACCATCTGTGTCAAAACATCTATCAACATATTAGGAAATCTCCCCCATTTACATCTGTTAGTGCATATAATATAATACCTATCATAGACCATTAGGATAATCTACTGATGTTACTCTTCATTGATAGTGTATAATAGCTCATATGCAAAGCTCATTGAATGATAGGTCACCTCACTAACATGCTCTCAAAAAATTATAGCCATGTGAATATCATGCTTCTCTCTCAAACAAGAGAAGAGTGCATGATCCTTACCTTGGAGTGGAAACCATAAAATATTGTATATGTCCTATTGTGTCACTATCAACTCTTTCGTAGGTAAATGAAAAGTGTTGGTGGTGTGATCCCAGCTCTCTATCAAAGCTATCATCAAGCTAACATCACATGTAACCTGGTTCAATATCACACTCAATATCATCCATTTTTAAGACTTTTGAAGGAGACACAGTATTAGAAACTGTCTAACCCTATGACTGCCATGTGCTCCCAATCATCCATGGTGATATCCATCCTCATCCTCATCAATAACATAGGTAGTCGATCTCATATTGTCAACTCCTACCTAGCCTGTATCCACACAACATCCTCCAATTGGTACCATTAAACTTTTCCATTTGTAGTTGACTGTTTTCTGCCATTGCTCAACTCCCACTCAAACAAAAACCCTATGAGTAACCTGTAATCAAAACACACTACCCAAATCTAACCTCCACCCTTTTTAAGCTAACATCATGTGTAACCTAGCAATATCTTCACACTCCTCCTAACCCTATGAATTCCATGTGCTCCCACTCATTCATGGTGAGATCCCTCCTCATCCTCATCAATAACATCCAACCAGTCAGTAGTCCATCTCATAATGTCAACTCCTGCCTAGCCTGCATCCACACACACAAACCTCAAGTCACACACTTTCTAATATAAACCTCCACCATTTTTTCCTTCTCTTTGGAATAACTACATTGGCTAGAGGCCCTCATCTGGGATATGTAGCAACCATTGTAGTTTGCACTCAATTAACATGGGGTCTTTTAAGGTTAGCTCAGCCATATACCCACCTAACTATCTAACTTGTTAACCCACCTAAACCCTAAGCCCAACTGCTTATCTCTAAACCCTAGGCCCAACTACCTATCTCTAATCCCTAGGCCCAATTGCCTATCTCTAAACCCTAGGCCCAACTACCTATCTCTAAACCCTAGGCCCAATTGCATATCTCTAAACTCTAAGCCCCATGGCCTATATCTTAAACTCTAGGCCCCACAGCCTATATCTCACACCCTCAACCCCATGACCTATATTTTAAGCCCTAAGTCCCATGACCTATTTCAACCTCCTTTTTCCTAACCACTTCCCTTAACAAAAATTTAACCATACCTCACCCTTTTTCCTTATGCACTGGGAAAACTACATTGGCTTAAAGCCCTCACCTGAGCTATATAGGTAGCACTCAGTCAACACAGGGTCTTCTGAGGCTAGCTCGACCATTAGGCTTGATGACTAACTTAATTGGGGATCTAAAATTGGCTTTTTCTTCTTATTTAGGGTTTTCATATAATTAATATCAATCTTATATGCTAATATCGGTGCTTAGTGTCAGTCGACATTGATGTTGATGTCAATTGATGTCAATGAGCCTCGTCGACATTGGTGACTAGTTCAACCCTAGGGCCAAATATTCCACCTCCAAAATTTAGTTTTTTCCCAAAAAACTACCCCTAACCCCTCCCAAATTCACCCAAACCTACCCTTATCCCATTTACTACTCCTCTAATTGCACTTTCTCCCCTAGAAATTCAAATTTAACCTAAATAATAATTTAACTACCTTAAATCAAACTTCAACTCAAAGAGCATGTTACCTCATCTCTCCATCTCCTCCAGGTTGGAATGGCTGACACTTGTGGTAGTGTGCCTCCAGCTGGGTCCGCTCCTACCTCTACCATCTCTTCCCACTGTAACACTCTCTCAATCACACTGTGGCCCACCAAATGCTTAATATAACCCTCACTCTCACAGACTCTTCTCAACCACTTATCTATCACCAACTCACCACAAATAGATAGGCTAATGCTATCCTATGCCCCATAACACTCAGAGCTCTTTTTTGTCCAATCAACTATTGTAAATGAGTTTTGGTGGGCCATCAAACTCCTTTTTTGTTAGATTTGGTCACCCACCAATGTCAGTAGTCTTGACCTAAGATGTTGATGTTGACAATATTTACTACTGACATCAGTAAGATGATCAACAACAACAACCTTAAAATTAGAGTTTTCAACCCCAACCACCACCCTTTGGACTACACCCTAAATTTGGGGCAACTTGGAGATGATGTATATCTCCCTGACCATAATAAAAAACCTTAGAGATCACATATTTCTCCCTAACCATGACAACCAATGTTGGAGATCACTTAAATCTCCACCCACAATGACTTTGACCAAAGAACATGAATATATCCTTGACCGTTAACCCTTTTGAACCAACCTTGCATTGCTTGTCTTGACTGCTTATGCTACCTCACTATAGTTGTCTATTATACACATGCATATCAAGTGTTTTAGATCACAACCAAGCCAGTCCTATCACCTGCAACCTTTTGTGTTTACCAAGATCACTTCCTACCTTAAATACCTAAAACACATGGACCATTAGAGCTATAACTTTGATCATTTTAACCTTATCAGCTATCACTTATAAGTTGTGATTTGGTTAGTTCTATCCGAGTCCTCCTTGCCTTTATTTGTTATTGATTATGTTGACTATAACTCATAGTAGTATACATGCAAGTAATGATGTTACCACACTCTCACTCAACATCCACCCACCCAATTAACTCCTTATTAAACTGGAACCTGATTCTAGATTCTCCTCTATCAATTCCTATTTTGAGAGGGGATACCTCATCCCATACCTGGAGCATCCAATTCCTATTTTTATCTTGCAACTTGTCAGTACAAATTATAAGACAAAAAAGGGCAAATGTAGAAACCAAAATTATGTCACACACATGTGTAACTCCCTAAGTCAAAACCCCCCTCGATCCCCTTTTAATAATTAGCCTTCCTAACCCATGTTTTCACCCCTCACACATTTAATTAATTTAAATATATTTAATTAAGTTAATTAAAAACTACTTATGCCACCTTACATGACCACCTCATCCTAGGACTAATTCTTACTCTCTGAGTCACCTCAATACTTTGTCCCGCAATCCTAACTACCCATGACTTGTTCTCACCCCTAACATAAATTCCTAACTAACTACATTCTTCGTAACCTCACATTTCTACCATTTTATAACCTATGTGCAAAGAGATGAGTAAAGGACTATGTTGAAATAAAGTAATTGAGTAAGAGATGAGTAAAGAGAGAGGAAAGGAATGAATACACCCCATTGGGTATATGAACCAATGCATGAACTTGATGATAACCTACGTGTGTGAGTGTACATAGTGATCATATCATTGAATAGCTTGGACTGAGATGATAGCTTTCTAAATTCTCATATGGGTGGCTCAATAAATCATCTAGTTTTGACTCCATCATTGCCCACCCTTACTTAGTGGATCATGATCTATGAATATCTTGGAAAATACTATAAGTGTGTCTAACCCTCTCATATGGGTGGCTCAAGAACTCAAGTAGGCCATGAATCCATCATTTCTCACCCATGTGAAGTATATGCATATGTAACTAGATTGTGAAAAGCAATGAAAGTATCTAGCTATGTATGCCAGTTTAATGGCCACTCAGGTATATTAGGTAGCTCTAGGCCACTCAAGAATTCAAAACATTATAGATGGAGTAAGGCATGAATCTGGTGAAAACCTAGAATGTGATATCAAGTGTATACAATTTAGAGAATTACATGGATTTTGCCATTCCATCTGATCAACCTATGTGTATATAAGTATATGAAAATTGTGTCATGCACATGCCCCCAATCTAGTATATGAGTATACTAAATTTGAACTGAGTATTTAATAAATGAATCTATGTATCTAAACTAAATGTGAGGATGATCATGTTGTGTATGATTCCCCCAAATTTGAGCAACTAGTATTAATCTAAAATGAAATGAGTGTATATGAGTAAAATCTAAACATAACTATCAAATACATGACTGTATCTATGTAAATATGTACTGTACCTAGTGTATTGGTCTAGATAATCTAGACTACCCTGAAGCTAGGGATACTAGACAATAGTGCCCTGTAGTAGACAGTAACACCCTATGGTGCTAGTGTCCCAATATGGGTGCTAATGTCTACTTGGTCTAAAATCTAGGTGATCTAAATTATTTTCTGAGCCTCTATTCTTTTTTGTGTCTACACTATGTCTAATTAATAAAAATTGAGCCTATGTGCTATAATTTATTTTGTGAATAACAAATTAGGATCTTGATCTCTTTAAAAAACCCCTGTGAATGCCCCCTCTTTTGATGGTAGTTTTAAAACCTGTGTAAGAACTATTTGAAAATGAAGTAGCTCTACAAAATGTGTTAGCCAAAGCATGTGCATGATATTCTAATAAAATTTACAAACATAACATCAGAATGTAAAATTATTTGAGCGTAAGTAGGAAATGTAAGATGTACACTATAATCTAGCATCACATAAGGGTGTCAAGATAGATATAATCAATGTGTATAGTTGCAAATCTGAGTAATTACCTAGGGGTATGGGGCATGATGTCCATCATGGCATCCAAGTAGGATGGGTAAATTCATGAGGTCCCTCATGGCATCAAATTTTTTTGTGTGTGTAACAATAAAATACAAGTGTCATTGTGAATAAAAATATAAATAAGCATACATACAAGCACATGAATCATGAAAAGGTAGCCAAAGGATCCACCATATAAGGATATGGGAACATGTCACTAAATTTGAGAATGAAAACATATAAGGACATGCTCAAATGTCCACATACGCAAGCAACAAGTAATTTGGCTTAGATCCACATAGAAGGACATGTTCAAATTTTTGCATATAGAAGTAGGAAAGCACACATAAGGGACATAGGCATATGTCCAAGGCATACAAATAGATAAGTGACATAGCCAAAGAACAATGGCATATTCAAATTCCCTTAAAGATGGAATAATCATAGGAAACATAATCAAGTCTAATCTAGGAAAACTATAAATGAAGCATGTATAACTATGCAGTACAAATCTATGTAAATGCTAGGATCTACATATGCTGAGTCTAACTAGTGATAGTCATCGAAATATGATAAATGAGTAGCAATGATCAACATTAAGGTATATCAATGCATAAACTAGAATGTATAAAATGTAAGTATAAAACCTAGTAATAACAACTATTTAGGATATGCCCCTGAGTAGGGGAACGTATCAAATGTATAAATCTAGATCAGTGTAGATGCCCCTAGTGGGTAGATGATAACTAGTCTAGATTAGCGTAGTGGACCAAAGTCTTATATGTAATCTAAAAATACTCGATAAGAACAAGTGAATCATATGTGTATGATAAAAATCACTATACTAAGATAGATAACAATATGCAATATTTGGTAAGTAGTAGAGATGTAAACATAACAATGCATAAAATCTATAAATTTGGTGTTTTTAAATAATATGTGAATGTTTTTTTATTTTGACATGTTATATTATTTTTGTGTTTTTTTGGATATAAGCTATGTACAAGTAAATATAAACAAACTATGTACAATGAAATACTATAAATGTAAATGAAATGATATACAAGTAAAGTATAATGTCTTTATAGACCCAATATCACATCAATGAGATGTGGATAATCAAATGTTGGATCTAGTGGAAGATCATCCAATGTCAAATATTGAGCCTATCCAAACACAAATAAGTCATCACCATATGATCATCATACCAATCTGTATGTATCAATGAGGCCTTATCCTTGCCATGAGTCTAGAGTCTATGCAACCAAATGGTGTGCTACTCAACTATGTAAGATTCCTCTCATGTGGTCCCATTGTAAATCACATTAGACCATGGAGTATCTATGTGAAACCTATATTTTTCATCTATGTCATCATGTAAAATGTGAACCATGTGTCCATAATGAGTAAATGTCAAGCATCTATATGACCAATTAACTGTAACATCCATCACCTATAACCATGTACTTCTAAATGCAACCTAGATGTGAGTGTCTCTACTCAAAATGAAGAATAATGTATTGGTTACCTTGGGCCCACATACAAATGGTAATGTAATATGTCTGATGAAGTCCTGATAGTGTATAACATGTTGTAGCTTGGTATCGTGATAACTAATGTGGTTTAAAAATACCAAAGTGAAAGTATTAGGATCAAATCCTCATATATAGCCACATGGGGAAGATATATATATATATATATATATATATATATATATATATATATATATAATAAAAATATCTGTATAGTCAATGGATCATGTCATGAATATCTATGTTAGTAATGACTCTATCATAGTGATCATATCTATAAAGTATCTCATATCACTAATGGTGGTGGTGTCTATGGGGGTGGAGACTATATGATCTGGATAGTGCCCTTAGCCTTAAATTTATATAGCTTATGTTGTAGTGCTATGCATTTGTTTTTATCATGTTATGTGAGTCTATGAAAGTGGAAAAATGGTTACCCTTCCTATGGTGACAATCTACTAACTAATATGTGTAGGATTGTGGGTAATATCATCAATCCTCTATCAAGTAGTAATTATAAGATCTGGTGTGGTCTATCTTATGAACTCCTTACCTAAATATGTATGACTAAATTTGTATCCATGGATGTGACCATATGTATTGGATGGATCAGGGGATCTACTACTAATTGTAGTTAAGTATGGGATCTCATAGTTGTAAAATCCTAAACAAGTGATGATAGTGGTGTAGGATAGGGTATGAGTGTCTTTGAATTATCTTTGTACTCTCCTAGGCCCACTGGTGTAAATATTAATCCACATAAATAATCATCAACATTTATAGTTAGTTGATCATCCTCTGTAATAGCCTATGAATTTATGTCAGAATTATGAATGTAAGCCTCTTCTAAATTGACAAGCAGTGGTAATTGAGTTGTGAGGATCTCATCACATATCCTGGATGAGGATATTTATACTATGAGAGGATTTTACTCTATCATTAATGAGCTTAATTATGCTAGGAGAGGCTGGTCCTCTGTCATTGGTGACGGTAACTATGCTGGGAGAGGTTGGTCCTCTATCATTGGTTAAAGTACCTATGTTGTAGGAAGCTCTAAAGGTGGTATATGAAGTCTTACTAGACTTCACCTCCTTATAAGTATGCTTCTTCTCAATGATAATCTTATGAGGTGGGGGTTCGATGAGAACATGAGGTGTCCCATCTGATGATGTACTCAATGTAGGAGGCTTAGTGAGCCTACAATATCTAAATGAATGATTATGTACTAGACATGTGTATAGGTACCCATCATATAATTTTTTTACACATATGTGAAGAGTGGAAGGTACAACCTCCATAGCATGTATCCAAGGTCTATCGAGTATCAAATTATAATGTAAATCATTTGACATCACTTGAAAGTGTGTAGATAATGTCTTTGGTCCTACTATAATGTCCAATGTGATTGATCCCAATGTCTGTCTAGGAATGTCATCAAACCCTTAGATATTATTTTATGTCTTTTGAATAGATTCCATATCAACCCTAATGGTTTATAAAAATATGATGTTACATATATTGAGTCTTGAAGCCCTATCAATGAGAACTCATTTAATAGTTGTGTTGTTGATTTGAGCTTGAATTGAAAGTGGCAAGTTTTAATCAATTACTAATTATGAAGGTAAATCCTCATTGGGAAAAGATATCACATACTCCATATATTTGATATTATTCATGATAGATGAAAAATAGGATGGATCAGTATCACAAAGCATAGATTTGTGATTAACTGTTTGAAATAAAATATCTTTGAAGATTTTTAATTTTTGAAGTAATTCTAATATAGATATTTTAGCTGGTGTATTCCTTAATTGATCCATTATATCAGATTCTCTTTGTTGATCTTTGAGTTCTATCATAGTGTGCTAGGGATGAGGAGGGATGGTAGAGTTACACTACTCCTATATAGGCTAAAGAAGCATCTTGTTTCACCTAGTGACAACTTGAACCATGGGATCTACTATTTTCCTAGGGTGAGTAGTAGAGGCGGGATGGGAGTGTAGATAATTAAGTGGTCTAGGTGGAGGTAGAATAAAAGGAGTCCTCTAATTCCTCTATCATTAGTAGTAACTGGAGGTAGCTCAAAGTGAGCTATATAGAAATGATCTGTAGAAAAATGGGGCTCACATGATGGAGGACCAATATGTAAAACAATTTTAGCTTGAGTCGAATCCATGATATGAGTAACATACATGTGTACCTTTCTACAAATATTTGGTAATAAACATGCTAAGAAAAGTACCAAGCTTTGTACCATAAAGTGAAAGATGACTTCCATCATGATAATCATGGTAAAAAATTGTAAATTGAGACTAAGTAACTACTAGAAATGTCGACCCTAGGGTCATCTGGGGTTAGGGTTTTTTGAATCTAGGGTTTCATTTAAAACACTTTGAATTATATGTAAAGTAGATTAAAAACCTAATATGAAATTAATTTAATTTAGCTAGGTTGTATGAAAAAAATTAAAAAATCAAAAGTATGCAACCCTGAATTATTGCACAAAAAAATAGATTTATGCAAGCTAAGATTTGGAGCAATATTCAAAGTAAGATGGGTTCACCAAATGATTTAACCTTTTAGGGTTTAATTATGTAAATATTATGTTTAGATGAAATGGCTGAGATGTCTAAATCAGTTAAATAATATGCAATAATTAAGCATTAATTTGTTATAGATTTTGACCTTCTTTGACTTTTTAAAAATAGTAATAAATATGCATAAATAGATACTTATCGAGGAATTGATGTTAAAAATGATTTGGGTTCTAAAAATTGAGCTCTAGATAAGTCTAATTATTGTTAATAGAGTCCTAAGATTTATTTACTCAGTAGATAGTAGCACCCCACCTGGACAGTAATGCCATACTGGTGTAGTGTCCTCAAAGTGGCACTATGTCCTCTTTGTAGGAATATTATTATTTTTTAGGAGCACCTACACCTATGTTTTTAGGTCCTATTCTTGTGCACGTAAAATTTGGAACTACGTGTTGTGCCTATAAAACCTAATTTAGTGTGCAAACCCTAATCCTACTTACAAGTATGGTATGAGAAATAATTATGTGTTCATTAGTAGGATAATATGGACATCCTCAACACCCCACTATGAAGAGATTTTCTTACATACTAATACTCTGAGGAGGGATCAATATTGATGTAGTTCTCCCAACTAGTGCTTGGTGTAAGTACAAGTGAATTCAAGAATGAGAGTGGACTTGGATGCCTTGAATATTATTGATCTTTGAAAACTTTTAAATCTAGGCTTAGGGATACTGTATATAGTAGTATGCATAAGTCAGATAAAATAGGGATCAAATACTTTTATTTTTCTAAACTTGTATTTTGTTCGAATAGGCTTTTTGCTCCTATTTTCCATCTAGTGAATAAAGGTCAAATGGACTTATATTTATAGATATTTGTAGCTTGTACATATAAGAAAATGTGCTTAGACCAACCTTAGGAGGGTTAGACATTTGAAAAAAGTATCCATTTAGGAGAGTTAGGGTGAAGGACAATAGTGCCTAGTTGGGGACACTAGTACCATGTGGTTGTAGTGTCCCAAATGTGGCACTATTGTCCACCTAGAAGATTGCTAGGTAAACTAGCTTTGGATCTAGAAAAACTATCCTAAGACTATTTTTGAGCCAACTGTAAATGTATGTGGTCTTCACAATGGTTGGGAAAGTGTTTCTAAGGCTCTAGGATAAGTGTAAGGATAAGTTAGGAATAGGCTAACTCAATCAACACCTTAACATCTAAATACCACTTTTAGGTGATTATAAAAAGATATAACTTGTATATAAAATCATTAGTGTTTAACATAAAAAAGCAATGTGAGATCAATATTAAGATAAACCATATTTTTTTAATTTATAAACATTTTAGGATAAAAGAGAATATGTGCCCCTTGTGAGCTCAATATTTAAGCTATGTAAGGTCAAGGATAATATGCCCCATGTGGGCTCAAGATCTATTAAATACAACAACATCAATGTAATATATAACACTATAAGACATGAGTATAATATTTCACCCTAATGGATGCATGATTTGAATCATGAAAATTTAATAGTGAACACGTCACACTAAACATAAGTAAGATAATTAAATTAAAAGGTATGTCAAATATATGACCAAACACAAATTAAAAAAATCAAGAACTAGAGTCATGCAAAGAAAATTTAATTCATAATACTATGGTTTTAGATAACCACACATAACTAATAACATGAGAATCAAGGCATCTACATGAAGTGAAACTATGGAATCCCTGCTAGAGAAGCCACAAACATGGATAATAACAAAAATGCAAATAATGAGAATGAGAATTGATAATTTTCAAGCTATGACCAATTTGTATTAAAAAATTAGGCCTTTAAATAGGATTTAAACATGTTGAATGTGAACGAAAAATTAACCTAAATTATAGTAAGTCTAACTTATCCTCTTTTTTAAAATACCAATGTGATAAATAAAATTAAAATGCATCCTTAAATAATAAGAGAAATCCATGAAAATATCTACCTAATCTAATCCAAATCTAACCACCTACTAACTATGGGTAAATATAACTATACACATTTTAAAAAGGTTAAATACATGATACAAAATTATATAATAGGAAATTAACTTATGTATCATACACCCATATTAATCCTCATCACACATAAGACAATGAAGTCACATCAACCACATAATAGGCACACCAAACACACTAGAGGCACACTAGTCATATTAAAATAAATTTTAAATATGTAACAAGATAAAAAATATCCATTTGAAGAAATAACATAACATTCATTATGAAGGAACAATATGCATACAACAAGGTGTAGACATCTAAATTTGGCACAAAACCATTATTCTTGTATTTTCTTCCTAGTTTAACTTATTTACAAAATTTGTACACTTTAAGCTATTTCTAGGATGACCCCAACCCCAAATAACTCTATATTTTGTCCATACAACTTAAAATCACCTCAAAACATATCCAAAAGGTTTACATTAGTAATTTGGACTATATCTTATCTATTAGTTAGCCTTGCCTCAAAAATAGACCCTGACTTATCTCCTAGAAAAACCTATGGCTATGCAGGCCCATCTTAGAAAAACCCATACCCATACGAGTTTGTATCTTTATATTTATGTTTATGTTTATTTATCACCATTGGTCATGAACCTTAACCCTTCCCATTTATATTTTCTAAAGTTG
The DNA here is from genome assembly GCA_037957365.1 of Torreya grandis. NCBI lineage: Eukaryota > Viridiplantae > Streptophyta > Pinopsida > Cupressales > Taxaceae > Torreya > Torreya grandis. The sequence continues at coordinate 1,962,530 of JARHVA010002970.1, forward strand.
GCCAACACACCTTACCTATCATAGATCATCATATAAATACAAATTCTTTCCAAGGAATTATTTTAGAAGAAATGGATCAAGAAGGAATCTAAGATAACTTTCAACATACCAAGGATCAAGGATAGATCCAAGATTCTCCATTTAAGTGGTGCTTCATTGAATAAAATTCTACACATTTGTAAAACTTATATATCTTAGTCTCTTTATGAATTACCTTATGTCAAAGGAGGATAATTAAATTTTATTAGTTATATCAATCACTTATAGAGAAGAGGAGGTTGAAACCCTTACTTAGGTTATTCCATTCACACACCAAGAAACTACATGAAGGTATTATTTTTAGTGTGTTGGATACATAGTTTTCAATGTTTCTTTAGCAATTTCCTGACTCTATTAATTTCATTTTATTCTAGAGAATGAAAGCTAGGTCAAAGTGACAATTTAGTGATATAACATATACTACATTACACATTTATGAAGAAGATTTATAGTTGCAATAAAGAATATATAACACACATGCATAAGAAAAATCAAAATATAACTCACTACCACAACAAAACTATCCACATGTGGACAAACCCAACCATAAGTAGACAAACCTAGCCAAAAGTAGATAAACTTAGCCATAGTCAGACAAATTCAACCCTAAGGGTTTGTTCATTTGACAAAAAATAAAAAATTCTTAGATCAAAAAAAAGGTTTTTAGGTTCTGTGTACCTTTCATTCTTGATCATTTTTCATAACTACAACACTCCAAAATGCATGGATAAGGAACAATTTTGGATTTTATATTTCTTCCCTCTTTTTCAAAGTTTCAAAAGTTAAATGATTTATTTTTAACATATAAATATCTATATTTATTACTATATTTAATGTTTTAGATGATATTTTACTTGTGCAATGTACTTTACCTTATTGTTAGAATTAAATCAATATTAGGTAAAATATTTTGGTGAATACCAACTCTTTCTAACATTCAACTTAGGGTTTCATACAAACCTCTTTTCCTACATTTTCATGGTTGATTTCAGATCTGATATTGAGATATGAATTCTTTTCATGTTTATTTTATACCAAACCCTAGTTAATATTTAGGTACATGAATCATGCTAAGTTTCACCTAGGGTTTTATTCTTTATTACATTTAACTTAGGGTTTTACAAAACCTCATCCATTTAGGGTTTGATCAATCATTTTAAAATCTAATTTTCAGATTTTCACTCTAGGTTATACTTATCCCTTTGATTTATCAAGGACCTTATAACCTTTGAGTGTTAATTATTTAACATTAATCATCGTGAATTTTTTTATAAAATATGAAGGTGGTATCTCTTTCATAGATGATAAATTAAAAAATGTCACATACTCAGAGAAGAAAAAGATTCATGATTGTGTTGTTCAAGCTTTTAGAGAGAGCATTCTTGCAAACCATAATTTCGTGTATGAATTTTTGGGAAAATATAAATAGGTATTGAATACAAAAAAAAATCATAATAACATTCATAATGTGTCATATTTTAATCTTAAAACTATTGTGCTTTGTGCCAAATTTGTGAATCCTATGCCTATGCAAGGAAGTATGCCTACACCCATTATCAATGGTAAGGCACATGAGGATACAACAATTGATACATGAGGAAATCATAATAATACATACTATATGAGACTTATAGAGGCACATTCATAATATATAACTTTATCAAGAAGCATACGAAACCAACTCGAGGGATAATATTGTGTATTCTCTTCTTATTTAGAAGGACATTTTAGACATACCTCTTCCTCATGACTTGGTTATGATAGAATTAAATATATTCTTTGGTCATGGTAATACTCAAGATAACCTTCAAAAATTTTATCTATATATTCCCAGTCTTGAATATTGTTCATTGGTCATAATTCCATTATTCCTTAAAGCATTAACAAACGAAACATTAGATTAGTTTAAGTATTTGCCTAGTGGATATTTTTGTAATCCATGGATTACAAAAAGTTTTTCTTTACAAATACCTCACTAATAATGGATCAAGAGATACATTTAAAATTATCCCAAATATAAAACAAGATCAAATGAAAAATATATTAGATTACATATTTTATTTTTATTTTTATATGCACTTTTTATTTTATCAACCATGCGACATTAAAATGTAACAAATATTTATCAATAGATTATACCACATTTTAAGGATAAGACGATTAATTTTGAATCATTAACCCACCTTATAAATATGAATTTTGATCCATTTTAAGATGAAGCAAATACAAAACATTACCTACTAAGTAATCACACAAACTAATCACTCTAGAATCAACTAAAGTAACATTTAATCCTTTGGATAAGAATAAGTCAACACAAAGCATGAAACCAAAGACAACCAAATAATTTATATTTTTTAAACATTAAGACATCATACTTCAATACTTAATGGACATGGACTTGATAAATTTACCACCTCTATGTAATGCATTTACAAATCATAAACCAAAATCTTATAAGGACAAAAAGTTTTGTTCTTTCATGCAACACTTGGGGATTCAACAGATAGGTTTTTTTATTTGACATAAAAAAAATAAAGAACTAATTTATTAAGGAAAAATCACACTCCCTTAGAAAATATCCATTTAAAAGGGAATCATTCACACACAAAAAGCAACCTTTTAATGATATAAAAATGTCAACATCAGTGATACAATCCAATGTAATCAAACCTTGGATAAGGATGATCAATTATTTTATGATTTCAAATATTAGGGGATACTTACCACCCATATAAAAATAATCATTAATGCCTTATGGGGAATTGAGGGCTTTCATAGATACAATTTTTGAACCCCTAGTGTAGTAGATATATTTGTTGCTTAGTTTTCAACACATTTCATTTTTGGTTTCAATTAAATTCAAAAATACAAAATCATTGATAAAGTATAAAAACATAAAAGTTATTTGATCTCTATCATGATCATCATCAATAAATATTTATTTTAACATACTCTTGCACATATATTTTATATGTTGTACCCTATGTAGGGATTACTTTATCAAAATTAAATAATATAAAAAAATTCATAGAAGACAATAATTTTTTTCTTTACCTTTATCTTGGTCATCGGATACACATCATACCTATCTACATACATTGCAGAGTTTATACATCCATGTTTTCACACTTGATTTATAATAATAAACCTTAATTTAAGTGAGAGGTATAAAAATTTGGATATATATGATTATGATTACATTTAGTTCTCTCCCATTAGGGGACATTGCTTACATTGTTGAAAAATCACATTTTTCATATAGAGTTATCTTTATATGCACTATGTTACTTATTGATTACTTACATGAGGTATACATATATTAATTATGTAGATAGATTATTTCATGTTATTTTTAGAATACTAATACATTGGAAGATTAAATTTTATATACCCCATCATCAAATCTATGATGATGATATAATAATCTTTCCTAAGTTTAATTGCATTCTTCTATTTTCTAGATTTCACAGGGTATTTTCATTTTGTTTGCATTAACATTATTCTAGCCACTTTTTTTTATTGGCCTTGGCCATTTGAATTTTGGTCCCATTTTTAGTAGTAACACTAGTAACACTGATGATGAGAGCATAATTATCAAGAAACTATATAATAACATGCATTGAGTTCTTAGGGAAGTCATAGATGATTAGAATCCTCCTCATCTCATTCTTCTAGTTTATAGGCATTTCTCAATTTCTTTCCTATATATCCCCATGTTTTTTTGTGTTAATTTATATTTTATTATGCATATATAAATATATAAATTAAAATATTTCTTTTATACGTGATCATATCTATTTTCATATGGAGGCATCATATACAAGAATAATAATTCTTGACTACATCTATGTACACATCTTTGCATTTTGGGGCATTGTACCATTTCACATTTCTCATTGACATATTATTAGTATATTTGAGCATGAATTTACCATAATATATCCATTGGTGCATGAAATTTTTAGTTTCATCCTACACACCATAATGATTATACATGTATCACTTTAGCATGCCATCATTTGCATGTCTTGCTTGATTTCATTAGTTGGAGTTTTCATGTCCTTATCACCATTTGCATCATAACATTGATTGATTTTCATATGCACAATTAACTTGAATATATATTACATATTGGTTTACATGTCACACATTTGTCTATGGGAGTAATTTTACCCATGTATGTTTTCTATATACAGTTGACACCACATAATCTTAACTTCAGAATCTATGTTTATGTAAGACATTGAAACATGATGGTTATCATTGATATATAATGGAGTTATTTGAGAGTTTTAATATTTTATGGAAGGAGTTATTATTTATGTACATTGATATATTTAACTTATGATTCAATTTATATTAGGCCTTTCCTTTTAGTTGTATATATCATATGCCAAGACATCTTGATTTTATAGTACACTTTGGGACCTATATTACATATTTGGCTTGCACTATTTCATGGATAATGATACTTAGGACAATAATCCTACACTTTATCACATTATTATTATTATTATTATTATTATTATTATTATTATTTATGACTACATAATTCATATATTTACCATTAAGCGGTATAAACATGCCAACATTAGTAAAATTAAAAAAATAAAAAAATAAAAAACATTGGAAAAAATTGAAAATTCATAAACATTGAAATAAATTCAAAAATTCAAAAACAATGGAAAAATTCAAAAATTCAAAAACACTAGAAAAATTAAAAAATTAAAAAACATTGTTTTATATATGTTACATGTTCACCTATTCTACAGGTTTTGATATCCATGATATACAACATGCTTTTCAAAATATTTATTAAGTGAGTGCTATGAAGTTTCATAGGTTACATAATACTAAATTTCACACTATGTACACACCTCCTAGATGGGCCAATTTCGTATAAATCATGTCTTAGCTTGTGGACATTGCCATTTCAATGTTGTTTCATGGTGATACCTATCCTTTCTTGTCCTTTAACATTAAGTTAGATTACTACATATTATGATAGAATATTATACATATCTTATCCCATGGATATTATACAATGTGATTGTTACATTATTACATTGAATGTTTGTACATGAATGTTTTCTTATGAGTGCATGTGTTTTATTTTTTGTGTCATGTTCATATATGATCCTTTTATTATCATGTTTTGTAAGTTGTGTCATGATTCAAGTCATGAATGTGTCAAGTTGTTAACATGGGTGTGATCACTAACATCATGTGGTCCTAATTGATATTAAGGTGCTTGTCTGGTGGTTATATTTATGTGGTGGTTACCATGCATCTATGGGGGCATTCTTATTGATTATGTTATCATTTTTTATTTATCCCATTTAGGGGGGTGTTTGTTTCATGGGATATACTAGTTGCTTCCATTTAAAATTTAACTTTACATAATATATTATGGCATGATTGGATGATAATTCAAAATTTGAATGATATAATATTTGAAATAATAAAAATCAATTTTTATATATCTATACAATAAAACACTTTGAATTATTTAATTTTCTAACATATAAGGGGGAAAATTCAAATTGCATATGTTTTGGATAATAACGCTTGATGATTAAATTAATTTTCATAGCATATGGTGTTTTTAACATGATTATTAGAGATGAGTGATTGCTATAACAGGATATTATTTTTCACCTATAAAAGGGGGAATATATAAAATCATTTTTCAAATTTAAGATGGAATTGTAGACATATAGATTTAGCATTAGACACTTGACAATGCTAGTTTTGACATATTCTTGACGTACATGACTTGTGCATATACATTTGAATCTTGTTCACATTTTCTCTTAAACTTTCACACATATATGTAATTGGACTCCCCGATTTGATGTCATTCATATATAAGATCTCCCTAGTCTATGCCTAAATGGTCTATCATCCTAAGTAGACTATTGCCACTTTCTAAATCATCATTTATTCCATGATGGACATTGTAAAAAATAATTAGATGTTGCCACGTACTGATAGTGTTTGTATACACATAATATTTTTAAACTTGATCATATATTGATGATTTTTTTACATGAACCTACTGAGTTTCAATCTCTCTAAGTACATACCTTAAAGGGTATATAGAGAAAGGGGTGGGCAGACTTTTGGTGTTTCAAAAGATTGTTACTCCCTATAATATTACCTAAAACCACTATAAGTTACTTTTATCCAATTCCCTAAGCAATTAAAACCATTTTACCCACTCCTCTAAGAAATTCATCTTCCAAGATAGCCCCTAACTAAGCAAACACCCATTTTATTCATTTTTATACTATTTTTGCCTAATCAATCTTATTAGTAATTGAACACATGTTACAAAAATCTATCAACCCATCTAACCTAGTTTGAGACCTAATGGTTATCTTTCCCACCGAACAAGATCGACCTAGCCAACCTTGTTGGCTAAATTCATGGGAGGGTTTAGGGTCAATCCTTAGATATAAATACCCCATTCAATTCAATCCAATAGAGACAAAAAATCATATTTACATTTCTACATCTTGAAATTGTACTAATTATACACTTGAGGAGTTATTACTTAGGGTTTTGCCTTGGAAGGAAAGAAGCTTGTCTTGTGGAAAAGTATTGGATGCAAAGTAGGAGTATTTTATACTAGAGTTGATTCTTATAGTGTGATCCTTATAAAACCACAATAACCTATTGCAAAACACCATTATCCAAGGGAAAGATTGAAGCAATAGTTAATTCAAGGTAAGTATTCCTAAATTTTAATCTTTCATTTGGTAAATATATATTACACAAATTAATATGATGAATGTTATACTCCTTACTTAGTTTATCTTTACATTGACTTGAGCAGAGTTCTCTTTTCATGTTTTATTTTATTTGCTTAACTATCCCCATTTGTTTCATGAGCTTTAGTGAGCATTAGATTATATTTATTTTATGTATTGTAGGCCTAGCTAAGTTTATTGCATAATGTAATTTGTCTAGAGGCTTTGAAACCCTCTCCTTTTGCATTGTATGGTAAGAGATCCCTTAGTTAGGTTTAATGGTCTGAATTGGTCATGTCTTGATATAAATAGCTATGCAATGAATTGTTTGGTAAGATTACTTTCTCTGAGCTTAGAATCCACTAATTAGGACAAGTTATATATCCATACTAATTTATTGCATATGTTCCTATGAACCTGATGTGAACCTAACTCTTAATTTTTTATTTTTTTAGTCATAGTCAACTAGATCAAGTCGATCAATCAAGCTTCATTTTCTTAATAAAGGTTTCTTCCTGAGATAACTAGATCAAGTTGGTCAATCTAGTCTTTTTCTCTATTTGTAGGTCCAGGATTTACAATCAACTAGATCATGCTGATCGATTTAATTTTATCTTTTTTATTATAGGGTTTCATTTCAAAAAATAATATTGATCTAGTCTTAATGTCTATCTAAAAATTTAGGATTTGAAATCAACTAGATTGAGTTGGTTGATCTTGTTTTGTTTAGAAGTTTTTGATTTTTTAGTTTTTAGATAACTAGATTGACTTGGTCGATCTTATCTTATTTTACTATTTTTCAAATTTTATCTTTTCATAGACTAAATTGACTTGGTTAATTCTATTTAACCACTATGTTTCAATTTTTTTTCCCTTGTAGGACCAATTCTTGCCTATACGACCCAATCCATAAAACTTCAACCCTATTAGCAATACAAATCAATCGACCTAGTCAATATTATTTGATTTTCAACTCTTACCAACATATTAATTAATTTTTGTCAAATATCTCAATTTGTCATTTTATTTCTCACTAAAATTTATTATTACTTCAAATTTGCATTTAGTTTTGCTAATTTTTTGTTATGTTAAAATTGTATCACACAATTGATTAGATCGAGCTAGTCAATCTAGTTTGTTTTGGCCTTTATTGTTATTTTTATATGAAAGAGTGTGCCAAGATATTTGAATAACATTCAGACAATCAATGTCTATTCCTATAGAGAGAGATCCAAAATTCCAAGAGAGGAAAAATATGCATTAACCTATCTATTGCAAAATGTGAATGAGTTGATTAACCTTCTAAAAAGGAAAAGTGGGGTATATATAGATAAAATTATGGAAACATGAGGAAGCCTCTAATTTTCTTAATTAAATAATTAAAATTAAATAAAATTAGCCTCTAGACCCTTTATAACTAACCTAAGAAAACTTTAATACATAGAAAGGCCCTACGGTCATGTAGGCAAAACCCAGTGGGAAAAAGCACTACACTAACACCCCCCCTTAAGTGTAGCTTATGTGAGATTAGAATTGGGTCCCAACATTGAAAGCTTGATGAGGTACCCAAGTATATAGTGATGAACCTCCATAGGAGGAAGAAGAAGGTGGATCATCCCTAACCCTAATGAGAGCTCACAGATGAATAAATTTACTCTCTATGAAAGGCTTGGTTAGAATATCTGCAATCTACTCTGATGTTGGATAGTATCAAAGATCAATGACTTGCTCATTGATAAGCTTCCTGATGAAACACATGTGAATCTCTATATGCTTGGTTCTTTGTTGGAGAACTAGATTCCTACAAATCTAGATAGTGCTTTGGTTGTCATAATAAATGATTGTTATCTTATGAAATTAAACACCAAACTTAGTGAGAATCCCCTAAAGCTAGATTACTTTAGTGGTGGCATTGACAACCCCTCTATATTCTGACTCTATGGATGATAAAGCAATTACATGTTGGTTCTTGCTTGACTAACTTATTGAACCCAAACAAAGTGAGAAACTATATCCTAAAGTGGAATTTTGACTCTAAATATCTCTAGCATAATCTAAATAGGTGTATCCAATCAAATCAACCTCTATTCCTACTCTATAGTGTATCCCATAGTTGTGTGAATCTTGAATGTAGTGAAGAATCCATTTCACTGCTTTCGAATGCAATTCATGTAGCTCTTGCATAAATTGGGAGACTAAACCAACTACATAGGATATGTCAAGTCTAGTGTGTGTGAGATAGATAAGATTGCCTATGAATTGTCAATACAATGTTGCATCAATGAGTGGTGTAGGACAATCAGCCTCAAGCTTCATACCAGACAAAAAGGGAGTAGGAACTGGCTTACAATTAGCCATGTTAAACCTTGCAAGAAAATCAAGAGAATACTTGGATTGTGATAAAGTTATCCTAGAATCTAATTGAATGATTTCAAACTTGAGAAAATAGTGCAGCAATCCCATGTCTATCATTGAAAATCTATCTAATAGTGAAGTTTTCACTACTGAGATGGATGATCATGAGTTCCCTATAATCAGTAACTCATCCACATAGAGAACTAGAATAAATAGAGAATCATCTTGTCATAAGATGTAGACATTCATATCTAAGTGGCATTTGGTGAACTTGACTATGAGGAAAAATGAGTCCATCTTAACATGCCATGTTTGAGGGGCCTATTTGAGTCTGTAGACATATTTTTTGAGTCTAAAGACCAAGGAGGTATCTTCCACAAATACTTATGGTTGCTCCATATATATCTCTTCCTTAAGGTCACCATGTAAAAAAACACTCTTTACATCCATTTGGTGAACATCCCAATGATGTGTGGTTGCGATGGCTAGAGTGAGTCTTATAGACGTCATCTTGGCTACATGAGAAAATATCTCAGTGTAGTCTATACCAGGTACTTGAGAAAACCCCTTTAAAACTAGATGAGCTTTGTAATTATTGACTGATCCATCTGCACCATACTTGGTTTGATAAACCCATTTATACCAGACCAATTTTATTCCTTTAGGAAGATGGACCAAGTCCTATGCTTTGTCCCTGATTAGAGAATTGTACTCTTCCTACATAGTAGAATCCCATTCTAGAATGCTAGATGCCTCATGAAAGGTGTGTGAATCTGAGATAATGGCCAAGTAGGCATGTGATGTCCCCTAAAATTGTGATTGTGTCTACCTTGTATCCAATGGATTTTCAACCCATCCTCTAGGACTTTGAAGTGTCTATCTAGCCCAAATCAAACTAGAATTGTATGAGATTGGAGAATCATGAGGTGAGTCCTCATCATCTGTAGTGTGAGTGTGAGATAGAGGAGGAGAATCCTCATCACTACTCTCATCATTGGAACTTGAAGAAGAAGAAGAAGAATCATCCTCATCATCAGGAGGATCTGGAGGTGGATCTATGTCACTATCTGAAGTGGAATCAATGTCCAGTGAGACTTTTGAAGAGTCTAGAGTGCCAAGATTATGTTAAAGTGGGCCCTCATGAAACTTGACACTCATTTCAATAAAAAACTCATGAGTTTTAGGATGGAGAATCCTATATCCCTTAACACCCTCTACATACCCCACAAAGATGCAATACTGACTCTTATGGTCCTTTGCCTTGCATTTCTTCTTGGGAACATGGGCCATTACTAGTGATCCAAACACATGAAAGTGGTCTATTGTGGGCTTGTGACTATCCCAAGCTTCAAAAGGAGTTCTTACCTTCAAGGCTTTGTGTGGAACTTAATTTTTAATGTAGCATGCACAGTTGATTGCTTCAGACCAATACTGAGGAGCAAGAGACTTTGATTGAAGCATGTAGTTTGCTATTTCCATTAAGGTGTGGTTCTTACATTTAGCCACACCATTATACTGATGATTGTATGGAACTATGTGTTGCATTTGAATTCCCTCTAATGTGTAAAACTTCTCAAACTTGTTGTTGACATACTCTTTTCCATTATGAATCCTTAAGATTTTGATGGAACATTCTGACTACTTCTCCACAAGTGCCTTGAAGTCCTTAAAGTGATCAAAGACTTCAAACTTATTTTTGAGAAAAAACCCCTAGGTGTACCTCAAAAATTCATTAATGAATGTGAGCATGTATCTTGTCCTATTGAATGAAGGTTTTGGAAATGGTCCTGCTAAGTCACTATGAACTATCTCTAGCTTCTATTTGGCTCTCCTTGCTTTGCCCTTGTCATATTTCTCTTTTAGATGCTTACCAAGAATGTAACTATTGCATAGGCCATCCAAGAATTTTACTTTAGGCAATCTTATAACCATGTCTTGATCACTAAGTTTCTCCAAGTAATGATAGTTTAAATGGCCAAACCATTCATGCCATAGTTTGCTCACTCCATCTGCATGAGTAAGTAGTGCAACTAAGGGCTGATCTAGGGAAAATTGTGAGAAGATATACAAATAATACTAATTATTGGCCTTCCCATAAGACACTATGGTTTCACTATGTATCTCCTTGATGACTATTGAATTAGGTGTGAACTCAATTCGCTTCCCTACACCTATGTGAGTGATTTAATATACTGACAGAAGATTGGTGGATAGAGAAGGAACACAAAAAACATCATTGAAGGTCCCATCACTTAATTCTACTAATCCTTTATCATTGAATTCTACCAAAGTGTCATTACCTATTAGAATTGAATCAATATAACATGGCTCTATTTCTAAAAATAGATCCTTTGAGGAGGCCATGTGATAAGAAGGACCCAAGTCAATAACCCAAGTTGAAGGCCGAGAAGCTACTGCAACAAGTGTCTTGCCCTTATTTTTACCCTTTTTTTGTCTTTACCTTTTGAAAAATCTTATGTTGATGTGTTCTAAGATGAGGATTTAGGAACACTGATGTTGTTCTTCTCAAGCATCTTAGTCAAGGTGTCAATCTTATTTTTTATGCACTGAGATTCATCATGCCCAAGTTTCTTACAAAAGTTGCATTTAAGTTTCTCCTTCTTAGGTTTCTCACTTTAGGAGGGCTCATTTGACAATGGCTTAGGCTTGGAATCTAATTTATAATTCATCTTGTGTTCATGATTAGGTTTAGATTGTTTCTTCTCCTTTTTTCCATTGTTAGAAGGCTTTTTCTTGTCTTGATTGACAATCAAGGCATGTGATTTTGAAGACTTCAGTATACCCATTTGAACCAATTTATCTTTCTCCTAAGTTAGATCAACAACAAAATCATCAAATTATGGAATTTTCCAAGTGGATCCAAGTGCACATTTGGTAGCATGAAATGTAGAGACAAAAACTAAATAATTATGACCCAGTTTTGCAAGCATGAATAGAATCAAATGATCACCTCTTTTCTCAATGCCACATTGTTTCAACTACAATCTCAGTGATTTAAAATTTATAAAGAATTATTGTAGGGTGTCATAGTCAATTGGGTTTAATGTGATGAGCTCATTCTCTAGCTCATGACCCCTCATGATGTCTTGTACTCCAAAAAGCTTGTCTAGGATTGTCCAGACTTCATTTGGATTTTTTGTAGATTCAATAAGAAACAAGAGGTCAAGAGACATTGATAGGCATAGAAATACATAGGCCTTATCACATCCATTGTACCACTTAATATTTTTTTCATCTGTAAATGGCTCAATTTCCTCACCCATAATAATCCAATAGAGTCCTTTACCTCTCAAAGCAAGTTGTATTTTAATCTTCCATTCTAGATAGTTAAACAGTATGAGTGGTTTGATGTTTAGATCCATTAGTGCAGATTAGAATGAGATAAATTATAAAATTTAAATGAAAGCAAAAATAGAAATCACATAGTAAAATTACCCCCTGAACTATCAAGAATACCCCCCTAAAGTTACAATGCACACACAATCAGTCTTGGATGTTGGGCACAATTGAGGATGCGTCTATTACCAATCAATGTGAGAAAGTATGAGAGGGACGCCATGTACTACCGATAATGCATCCAAGAGAAAAGGTATAAAGGTTTGAAGAGAGTTTTAAGATATTACACCATGTTCAAAATAGATTTTATAAAAGTCTTGAAATAATGTCACCAATGCATAGAGCTCAAGAAAATATGCACTTTAAAAAAAATGGCACCTAAAAAGGAGCTATAAATTGTAAGTTATAACACTTACTAGTTCTTACTTCCACATATTCATAGACCCTTTAAAAATATGGAATAATTATCTTTCACCTAAAATTTGATGCCTCCTTGAATGCCACATAGGTTTATGCAACTGCTTTACCTTAGGTTTGTGTAACTGCATTACTTATAAAAAGTTATAAGTAGTTGACCTTGAGAAACTTGATTACTTCTCCTCAGTGTATTTTAGGTTCTTCAAACTAATTTACTTATAAATTAAATGATTAATGAGTAATTTCTTTTGGAAAACCTAGATTAGTCTTCCTCAATGCATTTTGGGTTCTTCAACTTGCATGACTTATTACTTATAAAGCAAGTAATGAGTAATTATTAGTCAACCTTGGAAAACCCGCATTGGTCTTCCTCCATGAAAATTGGATTATTTAACCTACTTTACTTATAAAGTAAATAAGTAATAAGTAATCAACCTTGGAAAACCCAAATGGGCTACCCCAATATAAATTGGGTTCTTCAACTTACTTTATTTATAAAGTAAATAAGTAATAAGTAATCGACCTTGGCAAACCTGAATAGGTCTACCCTAGTGAAAATAGGGTTCTTGGAGAAGTAAGACTACCCTGAAAGCTCGAACTAGTCTAGTAATAATTTTTTAGGCTGAAGAAACCCAATTACTTTAATTTATTGACCTAGAGAAACTCGAAATGGTCTATGGGCAAGTACTCACATCGGAGAAACCTGATTACTTCAAGTAATCCCCTGAGAGAAACCTAAAATGGTCCATAGGCTTAAGTAATTGACCCCAAAGAACCTAATTTAGTCTATGAAGTGTAGATCGGGGTTTACATGGGTGATTACTTAGTCTGTATGTACATTGTACTAGTTGAAGGAAATTGATTTTTAAGAAAATCTATGAAGTTTCTCAAAAAACTAAGAATAACCCATTTTAGATCTCAAAAAACCCAAAAAATATTTCAAATAGATTTTTCATCAAAAGCTTTTTGACATGATTTTTAAGGTAGATCAATAAAACACCTCCAAGATCAAAAATGGTGGCCAAGATAGAAGACAAACAAACAAGGTGAATGCATGGAGGATCTTACCAAGGAGTCTGATGCATGAGACTGTCATGATAGCTCTAGTACCATGAAAGAGTGTGCCAATTATCTTTGAATTCAAGCAATCAATGTCAATTTTTGTAGAGAGAGCTCCAAAATTCCAAGAGAGGAAAAATATGCATTAACCTGTCTATTACAAAATGTGAATGAGTTGTTTAACCTTCCAAAAAGGAAAAGTGGGGTACATATAGAGAAAAGTTAGGCAACATGAGGAAGCCTCTAATTTTATTAATTAACTAATTAAAATTAAATAAAATTAGCCTATGGACCATTTATAACTAACCTAAGGAAGGTTAAATACATAGAAAGACCATAAGGCCGTGTAGGCAAAACCCAATGGGAAAAATAACTACACTAACATTCTAAAATTCAACTAGATCAAGATGATCGATCTAGTTTATTCTGGCCTTTTTTTAGACTATTATTTTTCTTCATTGAACTCAACTAGATCAACTTGGATGACTTATTAGGACATGGCCAACCTAGTATAATTGCATATCACTATTTTTCTTCTTAGAAATCAACTAGATTGACTTGGTCAACTCTATAGGTCATGGCCAAATTAGTTTAGTTGGTGGTTAGCCTAATTTATTTCACCTCTATTTTTAGACATAGTTTAGTAAGTGGCCAACTCAGTTTAATTGGTGGTTGACCTAGTTTGTTTTGCCTCTATTTTTTGACATAATATAGTAGGTGGTAGACCTAGTTCATTAAATTAATAATTTCATAATTATGTCTTCTTTTTAGCTTTCAATTAGTTAAGAACACTAAATAATCAAGGATTTATATCATAACCTCACTTATATTACCACTTCAAATGAAACTATTCAATTTCTTCCTTCCTATCTTCCTAATCCTAAACTAATTACTCCATCATGCAAATTAAATTTTACATCCTCAATGAAAACACAATGTAATATAGTTGAGGTTACTCACCCTAGTCATCCCCCTAATACCAATGTTGGGAATCTTCTTCCACCCAACAATTCTACTCCTCCTATTGGTATAACTTAAATTCTTGCTCAAATGGTTCAAAAAATGAATGCTATGCAAATAATTAACAATTCCTAAATGATGAAAATGCAATATCATATATTAAAAATGACTAGTCAACCATCTCAAGTCATCATGACTCAACTAAATCAGAATTTTGTCCCTCCTCTTAGAAATGCCAATGGGAATCTCATCCCTCAACCTCCTTTACATAACAAAATGCTTCAACATCTAAAAAATGAACCTTTATCTCATTTAATTATGTCCATATACATCATAAGCATCTTTCTAACTATCACATATGATGGGACTCAATATCCTACTATATTTGTCAAAAGCTTTGGCAATCTCTATAAATAATGGTTCTAAACTAACACCTTTGTTACCACCAAGATCGCAACCAAAACCTTTATTGGTGATGTACTTAAATAGTAAAAAAAACTTTTTAAACATTTCATTACACAACTAAATTATTTAGACAATGCTTTAGTGAATGAATGCCAACATAATGACCTTCCTAAAAATTACATTATCTATTTCATCAATGCCAAACAACTTCCTAACAAATATGCTCACACTTTCATCAAATTATAGAAGTCTCTAGCTCACAAAGTGGACCATAACATGAATGATGATAGTATTTTAAAACTATTTTTATTAATTTTAAATTTCCTATTCAATACAAAATTAGGATGTTTTCTCATAAAACTCTAGAAGAAGCCTTAGATCAAGCAAAAAGGCAAGGATTTCTTATGAGTCAATTTGAATGATCTCAATCAACTAATAAGGAATATTTCCAATCATTTTCTCATAACATGATGCAAATTTATATCCAATACTTATGATAAAATGATTATAAATATTCTTATACCAATAAGGAAAGGATAAATAACATGAACAAATTCAAATGGGTGATTGCATCCATTAAAACTCAACCTCGTAGGTCACACAAACCCAATGAGCACCTAGTTAAAATGCCCACTCTAAAGCACATCATAAGTGGTCCTACTTTACCTTATAGACCTATTAAGACCTCTTCTACACATCCTACATTAATTTTAGCATCACTAAAATTGAACATGTCAATGCATTTACCTATCTCAAACTACATCTCCCAACCCAATGTAATTCATTCCAACTATCCAATTTCACCTCATTTCATATCACATGTTGGGAAATATTGTGATGCCCATCCAAATATGACTTAATAATTTGGGTTATCTTATGATGATCATCTATACATCATATTATCCTTTGTGAATTCTTATGATTCCCACTCTTCTTATACATTTCATAATAACAAACAAATTCAACTTCAAGAAACCTTCCGAGACACATAGGATTGCATTTCACATGCTCATGTTTGATATAGACATTAGCATATTTTTTTTATTGTTATTTTTATGTTTATTTATTTTTTTGAATTTTATTTTCATTTAATTTTATTTTACTTACACCATTGTTTCCTTTGGGATCTTTGGTTTTATTTCACATTATGTTTAGCCTTTTTTTCCTTTGTAGTTATTAGGTATCACTTTAATTATTTGTGTAATTCTCTCCATTAGTACCTTTATAATTATTTTAACCTTATTTAATTTCTTGATTTCTTTGGATGATCATTTAACTTCCCCCTCCTTTTGGATGACCACTGATTTTATTGGTGCTTGTGCTAGATCCCTTATAGGTTAGTATGGCTTCCCTAGTGACATGGTTATCATAACATAGTCCCATACCTTTAATATAAATATTTTACCTCTTTGTGATAAAATAAAAGCATACTCATCATTGTATCACTTATTACATGGACATATCTCTCATGATCCCCATATTTCCCTTATTTCCTTTCATTTGAGGCACACATAGGTCAGTTTTGAGATTGCACTCTTACTTGTGAGTTAGTCGAGGAGTATTTAGACACCATGGTATTTAGGTCATTTTATTTAGTGACAAGTGTAAGATATCTTGTGTTTTTCACATATTTCACTCATGATTGATTCTTTGAGTCTGTATGGGTGAGGAATAGAAAAAGCCAAAATAATAAAATAAATCCAAACCATTAAAGAAATAAAAGGAAATTATTAAAAGGTAAAAATAATATTAAAATTTAGAGAAATCTAAAAAATGTGATCTTTATTTGGAACATCTCATATCTTAGTCAAATCTTAAACTCCATAGTTGGCCTTGTGATAGAGTAGAGATCCATTAGGGTGCATTAGGCTAGTAGACTAGGTAGGAGATTTCGTTATATAATATACTATCTAGTGCCACCTAATTTCTCACACAAGTACCCAATATTCACATTAGACAAATGGATATTTAAGTAGTCCTAAGGAATTGGGATCACATAATGGGAAGGTTGGTCCATTTTTATTTTCATGCATATAGCCTTCATGGGTTGATTTATCTACTTCACTTGTTAGCCCAAACTTTGTGTTCATTAGTTATATTATCCTAAGTCATTGTTGTCGATATTTATTAACCTTTCTAATTTATGTAGTGTGTCTCATTCTTGCTAAGGATGTTCACATCACCCATGTGGCACCTCATAATTCTTATTTAAATCACACTATTCTCAATATTCTCCTTGTTGGATATTAATTTTAGCTGATTACATCCTTGATCACATCTACCTTCAAAAAAGACTAGATTTTACTCACAAACATCCATTACACCATTTACTTTCCACAACATCTTTGTTGTTATAATATTCATGTCATTAGGTGGTTGAGTTTTCTTATATTGTAACCTAGAATAAGCACTATTTTTGAGTCATCATCCTTTAGATATTTTGACTGTTCATTTATCCATTATGTTCTTATTTGATTTTTGTGGACTTCACTTATCTTACATAGGACATTTTACATGTCATTTATGATTTTATTTATGTATGACTTGACATACTTGTCTTGAATCTTGAATTAAATTTCATTTTCATTCATTTATTCTTTCTTTATGATTAGTTTAACATGCTTCTCTTGCATCTTGAATTAAATTTTATTTTTAGTCATCTATGTTTTTTTTATGTTTGACTCAACAAGCTTATATTACACAAGGTTACCTTTCACTTGCTTACACATCTTTTTTAGAGTTTTCTTGAATTGATATGTCATTTAATTACAATTTTTTACATTCTTACCAATGTTATTTAATGTGTTATACATTCCATTGTGTCAATTTACATGCTTCCCAATGTGATTTAGTTTGTTCTACATTCATTTGTCATCATTTTGTCAATTTCATTCTTTATATTTTGCTTCTAACCTAGCCTTTATGATCTAAAATTTCCAATTTTATAAGTAATTTAATTATATTAGAGAGTTATTCATTGATAATTTGACCATCTTACATATGCATGAATTTATTATATTAATAGTCTTGTATTCCTAGGGTTTATCAAATGCAAGTATTTCACCTTGCATGATCAAGACTAGGATATTTGTATTCATTCATTCAATATAAAGGTAAGTCAAGGTATGTATATAGTAATTTCAGTTATTTTCATTTAATTTCATCATCAATTTCAGCAATTCATTTTTAGTTAGCTCATTTGTGTGTGTGTGTCTATGTTATTTAATTAAGCACCATCCACTATTACACTTTCCTAACATGTGATGAGCTTCGAGTGGGGCATATAGATACACATCATATTTTTAAACTTTATCATATACTAACACTTTTTATCTTGTAAGAAATAGTTTCTCTGAGTACACACCTTAAAAGCTACATTGGGAAAGGTTTGGGTAGACATTTTGTGCTTTGTAAGATTGTTTTTCCCTATACCATTACCTAAAGACACTACAAGTTAATTTTATCCAAATCTCTAAGAAATTAAAACCATTTTACCCATTCCTTTAATCAATTCATATTTGAAAATATCCCCTAACTAAGTAAATGCCCCTTCTATTCATTTTTCTACCATGTCAACTTAGTTGATCTTGTTAGGAATTGGGCACATGTTATAGAACTTCGTCAACCTAGCTATCCTAGTTCAAGACCTAATGACTATCTTTCCCACCAAACAAGATCGACATGGCTGACATTATTTTCTAAATTATAGGGAGGGTTTAGGGTCAATAGTTGTATACAAAATCCCCTTCACTTCAATCCAATAGAGAGGAACATTCATTTTCATATTTCTACACTTTGTAATTCTACTAATTCTACACTTGAGGATTCATTGCTTAGGGTTTTTACTTGGAGGGAAAGAAGCTTATCTTGTTGGAAAGTCTTAGATGAAAAGTAAGAATATTTTAGCCTAGAGATTATTCATATAGTGTGATCCTTAGAAAGCCACAACAAACTATTGAAAATCACCATTGGCTAATGGAGAGATTAAGGCATGATAGGTTCAATTCAAGGTAAGTATTGATAAATTTTACTCTTTTATTTGGTAGATATATATTTCACAAAGTAATAGGATGAATGTTGTAATGCTTGCTTAGTTTACATATACATTAACTTGAGTATATTTATCTTTTCATGTTTATTTTTGTTTACTTAATTATCCCCCTTTATGCCACAAGCTTTAGTGAGCACTAGATTAGATTTATTTTATGTATTGCAGGCCTAGCTAGGGTTATTGCAAAATGCCATTTGTATAGAGGCTTTGGAACCTTCTCCTTTGGTGTTGTGTGGTGAGATATCCATTAGTTAGGTTTAACAAATATGAATTGGTCATGTCTAGATATAAATAGAAATGCAATGAATTTTTTGGTAAGATTACCTTCTTCAAGCTTAGAATCCACTAAGTAGGACAAGTTGTAGATCCATCCTAATTCATGGTATACAATGTCTAAATTTTTTATAATGTCCTAGGTTATCGAAACAAATATTTTTATAATTCAAACCCTTCCATTGGGTTGGCCCACATGTTTTGCATGCTAGTTACTAAGGGAACTTAACCAAAGAGTATTTTTTATACAAACATCAAGTTAAAGGCTATTCCTATCTAGAGCTCACTTGAAAAAATACCAGCACATTGAGAGATACATTTGCATATCTTTGAGGCACTACCTTAAATCATCCAAATATGAAAACCCCTCAAAGGAAAAATACTTAAACCAAGTATGAACACATAAATCAAGGTAAAACTTGCATATTGTCAAGTGTCAAAATATAAATAGGTTGAATTGCATTATAATGGGTCACTATTAAACACACATACACATCGGTGGGAGAAATATGTGTAGTTTGAACCCTCTTTAGGATATTAGAACATAGGAAACCATAGACCACTCAACAATGTATAGTTAGGTTTATCTATCACATCTTTCTAACCCATTTTTTTATAGTCAAAGTAATTTTTGAAAGTGGAGCTATGATTTCAAGGTGAAGGAAGATAAATATAAATTTATGCATAGCAATGAGTATATAATATTACATTAGTAACATATTGAAAAGAAAACGCATTGAGATATGGAAGAATAGATAAAAACAAAAGACATAAAAGATAGTTATGGTAGACAATAGACATATAAACCCAACATAGGTGTTTGAAAATTATTGATAGCTCTTGGAAAATTCAATTGTTAGTCTCTTGATTTGAGCAACCATAAATCCATGTTAGGTTATATTCAATGATCGTGCATAAATAAAGATTAGAAAAAAATTTGAACAACCTAAGTACCATATCCTATTTTCATTTCTATAAATATCAGGTTCAATATCAATATGATTTTTACATTTACATTTTCATAATTTATGTCATTTCTTATGCAATGTCAAATTTTAATAGTTTGGCTTACTTAGACAAATAAATCCAAAATAAGTTAAAATAAGATTGAAATGATCGAATATGAACTATTTTTTCTAATTTCTCAATCAATAAGTGTATTAGGTGCTAGTCACTTCTAGAGGAGTGTCTTGGCTATGATTCAAGCACTTTTTGAAAGATAGGATGTGTGTATTGGGTGTTAGTGACTCCCATAAGAAAGTGTTGGGATATGTTTTAAACACTTATAAAAAATATAGAGATGGAAAAATTATGATGGGATTTGGGGGAAATAATAAATAGGTACATTATTTCCTATGTTTCATTTCAATTTAGAGAACTAATTTAAAAGTTTAATTTCAAAAATATTTTGAAATTTCAAACTATATACTGAGAAACTTAACTACCTATAGTAATTTGCACTTATTTTAAGTAAATTATTTATTAAAGTGTGAATGGAAACTTAGTGAGATTAAGATCAAAACCTTTCATTATTCCCTAGGTAATTGAAGGTTTTCATTTAAAATTATTTACATTTATACTTTGATGCACACATACATTTAATTCAAATACCTATGACAAAGTGGGTGCATTATATAGACACCTAAATTTGGAACAAAACCCTTATTCCCATGTTTTATTCCAAATTTAACTTATTTGGAAAATTTGAATAGTTTAGCCCATTTATAGGATGGCTAAAACCCCTCATAATTCTATATTTGGTCTATAGAGCTTAGTATATTTGAACTACATATTATCTATTAGCCAACCCTTCCTTAAAAAGAAAGCTTGACTTATCTCTTGGACAAACATGTGTCTATATGGGCCCATTGTGGACAAAATTTCACCCATACAAGTTTGTCTCTTTTAGATTTATGGGTCAATATCTTTATTACTAGTGGTCATAAGCCTTAACCTTTCCCATTTTGTATTTTAGAAATTGGATAACACACATTATTTATCCTAGATCATCTTATAAATACAAGGTATGTCCAAGCCATTAAATTAAAATGAAATAATCAATGAGGAACCTAAGATAACTTTAGACATACCAAGGGTCAAGCCTAGAGCCAAACTTCTCCATTCAAATGGTTCTTTATTGAATCAAATCTACCCATGTTATTTTATTTATTGTTTTATATCAGATTTTACTTATGCCATGGATTTTACATTATTTTTAGAATTAACATAAATTTAGGTAAAACAACATAAATTCATATATAATGTATTTCAGAGGCACAAAGAAGGATATAAATTAGAATAAATCATGTTAAACACATCAAACAATGTATTAGGTAGATGAAGACACACAATAGATATGAAAACACACAAAAAACATGCAAACACACCAAGTATATGAAAACATACTAGGCACAATGTAACATGATAAGTAAACAAAATATCAATGGTGTAAGCATGATATCAAACACATTTTACATAGTGAAAACATGATAAGCAGTGTGATCATAAGATAAAATCATGGAAGATACATGTAAATGACATATTTTTTAGAAAGACATTAAATATGTATAAAGCATCATATATATAGGCATGAAAAATATTAAAAATAAAGAGTAACATTATATGAAGTGAGGGAATACCCCACATTACCTTAAATTTCCCCTAGTGATAACATGAATGTGTCCCCAACTTGCCATGAAGCCTTAATAATGAAAAAAAAGATGTATATCTATATCAATAAACTCATCAATATCATATATAAAAAAATGAAATGGTGCTTATATCTATGTGCATGTAATATGAACATGTAGTGTGCACCATAACATAATAAAATGTATACATTATTTTTTTAATTACTTGATAAAATATAAGGAAGTAGTCGTAACATAATACAATAATAATACATCACATGAACTTATTAAATATAATTAATAATTATGGTAATCAATGGATAATTAAAAAAATATATAATAACCCATATATGATGTCTTGAAATCATAGAAATCATAATAAATTAGAATAATGCAAAAATAAGTTATTGGTTAGCAAAGCTAATGAATAATACCAAGAAAGCTATAAGATAAATAATATGTAGCATTAGGATTATTAATAACATACACATGGTGTTGAGGAACCCATGAGTCTAGAGAGAGTATATTATCATCTTTATTATATTCTTCTACCATATTTTCCATGTTGGAGAGAGCATTTATAGTCCCTCATGGAGTTAAGTTAAATTGGGAGTTCATTTATAAATTGTTTAGTTGAAATTAACTCTGTGTAAAATTTATGTAGTGAAAAAATATATTGGATTCTCCTATTTTTGAGATGATCACAATAACCACTTGGTTGTTATGAAAAAACTCACAAGCCTATTTATTAGGCACTCCTTATGTTTCTCCTAGGTAGTCAAGAGAGAGGAATATGCAGATTGTGTATTGATTGTTGAGAGAAAATAATATAAAGACTATATTGTGCATGATGGTGTGTATTATGTGTGTGCAATAGTCTTAACATTATGGTAATGGTTTTTGGGTGAGATATTAGATGGATGAGAAGCATTCTAAATTTAGACATGGTATCAGATTAGTCTTCATGCATCCATTACTCGATTGAATTTGCTTATTTTCTGTGTTGAGCCTCTCTCATTTCCAAATTTTGGTGTTGATAAATTTGCATTGGTAATAGTTTGGCACCTGGGTAGTACACATCTTATTTTTTTGGTAGGCCATATAATATTACTTGTATTCTATGAAATTTCATCATTACCAACATACTATCATTTGTATTTTTCATGGTATATTTTATGATTGATTGCCATTCATATTGACATTATATGAATGTAATTGAAGTGTTGATGACTTTGGTTTCCCTTTGTTGAGTTAACATCATTTTTAGTTGATTCCCTTAAGTGTGAACTTATTCACCATAACTACCATTCAAAACTAAACTATCAATGACTTTTGGTGTTGAATCCCATTCATATTGACTGCTTCATCAACACTCTTTATTTGGTTTCAACTGTCATTTTTTCCTTCGTAATGGGTGGGTTTTCCTTCAAGGGTGCCTAGATAAATTCATTTTTATTTATGACATCCTCGAACTGAGTCTTGAATTAATGAAGGGCACTCTTCTCAGCCTATCTCTTCAAAACAAAGGCATCACCATCTCTACAATCAAATCCATGTTTAGGATTCAACAAGACGTCTCTTCCTTTAACCCTTTCAACTTGGGTGCTCAGTTGCACATTTATGTTGTTGTAACAACATTGGCTTCAAATTTTTAATTTTTTTTGAAGGATTGAGTTAGTTATTACTAACACATCATATCTCCCTTGTTATTTATTAAATATAGCCTTAGAATTAACTCATTCCACATTGGACAACAAAATATACATTGGGATTTCATTATAATTGTAATCAACTCAACCTCCTTGACATCCCCACCATTTGTGGCAATTTTGATTGATGTCTTCCCACACTATTCATTAAAAATAAACATCATCTATAGATTTTATACAAAAAAGTGTGATTTTTTTTTTAATAATGCCATATTTATTGAAATCATAGATAAAAAATTGTGTACCAAAATCTTTAAAATGATGCATACCCAAATTGGCTATATGATATTTTGTTAAAAACCTCCACTACAGAAGTCAAGATTTCTATACTTATAAGCATATGTTTTATTAAAGGTTGTATTTTTTTAGGAGAGTATTTATTTTCATAAGTGGTGCCAAATTTTTTCAAAGGAACATTTTTTATAAACTGTAAAGGGTGGTTTATATTTTTTTAAAGTGGTGAGAATTATTGAACGAGGGACTATAAAATTTTACAACACATTTTATTTCTTTGAAAAGGATATTTCAAAATAGGGGCATTATATTATTATTTTGACACACACCTTCCATATTGATTATCAAAAACAAGGGTTCAAGTCTAGTTTGGCAGGAGGTTAGACCCCCTTATAGGCAATACAAACCTATTCTCATTCTTTCATCACACTCATCCCACTATTATATTCATGGATGCATTTTAAATTGAGCCTAACATCCCAAATTTTGATTTTTTATTATATTTTGGGACACTTTTACATTGTATCTACATTTCACTTCTCTTTTAGATGCATTTTTAGTAGTACTTGACATCTATTCTACATGCTCAAAATTTGTTCTCATTTGGCTATTTTTTCTAGTAATGTTTTTTTCATGTCTTTGGGTAAGGATTATGGTATGTTTGAACCCCTCAGTTATTTAAATTAAAACACATGGAAAACCAAAATGCAAATGCACTTATGGATGAAAGGATTGTAGAGAGTTTTGATTGGTGACTTTCCTAATTTTACAGATGAAGAATATATTGTATGGATTGCATCCTTTCAAGATGAGGCACTTTATTTTATTGGTCTCCATATTTTTGATAGTTTGCAGTCTCACATTGTACATTTCATGTCACATGAGGAAGCTTACGATGTTATTTTTTCATTTTTTGAGGAGTTCACTTCACTTCCAACTGTTCCTCTTCCTTCTCCTCCCTCTCATAGTGAGGATTTTCTTGGTGACATTGTTTATGTTTCTTCACTATCTTCTCCTATTTGTGAGGGTGTAATTCTTGATAGTGATATGCATGAGGATACTTTGGCATATTCTCCTCCTCTTATTGGTTCATGTACTCTTTTAATTGTTTATTATGATATGTTTCTTTTTGATGAGACACTTCCACCACCTCTTTCTATTTCTCATGTTACAAATTTGATTATTGGTGGTCACTTGGATGAGGTATCTTCACCTCTTCCACATATTGATGGACATTATGATTATGTGATTATTTATCCTATTATTTATTCTAGTTTTATTATTGATAGTACCATATCAGACCTTGAGAAATCCATTGATCCTATGGCCTCATTTCTAGCACTATAGGAAGTAAATATGAAACTAATGAAGCAAAATTAATTTTTACACTCCATGATTCATAGAAAAGATGCCATCATATGATATATATAGAAGACACTATTTGGTATACAACATTACATTGATAATTTGGACACTCATGCTCATATTCTTAGTCGATCATGTAATACTAAATCTGTTATGCATCTACTTGATGTAATTTTATACTATGATCTATCAGATCTTAAGTAACCCATTTTTGTTGCTCCTCTTATTATAGATGATACTTCTATGCCTACTATTTTTGTATACTCTACACCTCCCACTCTAGTTCCACTTGCATATTTATTGATTCTTTTGAGAAGTGTAATAAAGCTTTTGGCTCTCCCATGCTCCATTTTATGGGTCACACTACTAGACTTATAGTCATTGGTAAGAATCTAAAGGGTATTTCTACCCCTATAAAACTTGTTATGTAGCTAGTATCAAAAACCAAAACCATCTAGAAACTCAGTAAGCATAAAGCCTCAAAGATTGCTCTTGCTTTTCTAGAAACTGCACCATTTAGCTATCACCAATTTATCCAGCAACGCAAATAATAAAAGAAGTAACGCTCCCATTTGTCTTTCAAGCAATGATCATTCCCTCATAAGCATTCTTATGCTCCTCCTCATCACTTCCTCAAAAATCAAAAGACTCCTCATCCTCCATCCAAATCTCCCATTTTCTATATCTCTAAAAAGCCTGGTCACATTGCACTCTAGTGCCATTGCAAAAATTTAGCTATTAAAGCTGTCTACTCCTCCAAACTAGTAGTGTGGTGGGATGTTGTAGATATTGATGAAGATCTTTAATACCAAGAAGACATCTATGAACTAGTCCTAGATGAATTCTCTAATGAAGATGATGCTAAAGCTCTTGAATCATTAGTCGATGATTTGGAGCAACCACTCACCAATGTGCAATGGCCATGGTATCATAACCATTCAAGCCTTCAGTTTGAAGCCTATGGAAGATGGTCTTGCCATCATGAAGAAGTACCTAAAATAAATTCTAGACCAAGAAGCAGAGGTAAACAATCCCAACAATCTAGAGATCTGAATTTGACTTCTTTACAAGTTTTGTTACAGATTGAAATAGAAAGGTTGGGATAAAACTCAAAACAAATAACATTATAATTTATATGACCAAGACAATACAATTGATAAGCATGCTTGAAATTTACTTGTCTCCTATCACACAGGGTTAAATATAAGACTAGTTTTATATTACTAGGGATCAATGGAGTTACTAATACTTTAATAAGACCAAAATGAACAAACTCGACATCATCATGGGCTATGATATAATTGATTTTAGATTCAGGTAATAAAGACAATAAATTTGTCTAGAAAGTCTTCTTTGGTTTGTAATTCAATGTAAGCTTAACAGACTTTATACGAGGCTTGACAAAAGATAGATAAGTCTTTTTTGGTTTGTAATTCAATGTAAGTTTTCTTGTTTGATGGTTTCTTTCATAACCTCAATGTTGGGACATTCAGAGATCTATTCGGGAATGAAAGGAGGTAACTCATATAATCCTTCTAGCTCAGATTCATTAATAATTTTGACTATAGAAGCTTCTTGGGATTTTCCAAATTCCATGATCAGAGATTAAATTTATGAGAAATGAGAAATTTTTGGATAGGAAATAAAAGTTGTAGAAATAAAAAGGGCCTAAGACAAATTTAATAAATGGCCAAAATAATCAATGCAATAATTTCCCAAAGAAAATTTCAAAGTAAGGATATTCAAAGATATGATGGAATCGAATAGGATTTCTTACAGAAACTTTTGGTCTTTTAATCTTCTGAGGCTCTGATACCACATACTTTTTACATCAATAAAAGATCCTTTCTTTAGATAAAACCCATGATAGTAGGTAGGGGATGAATGGCTACAACTTTGATATTACTAAAACACTCTTAATATAGATATTACAATATTATGACCAAGTTTTTAATTCTCAAGCTCCCACTTAAGGCAAGAGAAGAGTATACGCTTAGATCAATAAAAGACTACTAAATCTCTAAACATTTTTTGATACCTTAGCCTTAGAGGAGAGGATTTATTTATAGCATTTAGGGAGGTCTTGCCTGGAATCTCTACCAAGGTGGTGTCTACTCATTCATACTTTACAGCTAAAAAGTATACTACAGTGAGATGATGTTGGATGAACTAGATGAGGATAGTTATTCTAGTGGGTTCAATAATGCTTCTAATTTTGTTAACAGGTCATCTTCACTGATAGGTTGGAAAAGAAATCTTATCTGGAAGGTTTTGGAAAGATGCCAGTGTAGGGGCTGATTGTTGCTAGTGTAAAGATTGATATAGAAATAAGATTCCCATTCTAACTGTCTTTGAATAATGGTATGGACCATAGTGTCTTGTTCATGATTCTCTTCCTCATGAATATGATGTAGACCATGTCTTTCTATCCACCTATAAAGGTTTTCATTGTGCGATGTCCATATCTTGATTCTCCATGTCCATAATAGATGCTTTACCAAGTCAGTGAATTGATTGTATAACAATTCACTATTTAGGTGATTGATGGTGAAGACACCTTCCCTTCTATGAAAATTTACTTCTATGGATACTGCATAGGATATTTGTAAGTTTGTAGTTGCTGCATAAGGAATCCTTGTGAATCATGGATGCAATCCTTCATTCAGAATCTATTCCTAGATCAAAATGTTTAGGGAATAAAATCCTTGGTTATGGATCCTAGTCAAATTAAAACAAGGCTAAGGTTGATGCATCATCATTGCAGGAGGATTTTGACTCAGCCAATCTACCATAATATTGTCAGTGCCTTTAATATGTTCAACTAATAAATTAAACTAGTTAAAGAAAGCTTGCCATCTTACATATTTTCCTCTACTATCATTCCTACCATGATCCTTTTCTCAAAAGGTTAAAAATTGGGTGCAGTCAGTTCTTACAGTGAAATGTGGCAAGTGAAGTAATTTTAGCATGAATTTCTCAAGGCATTTGTTAACAGCATAAATCTCTTTGTTAGAAGAGATCCATTTCAAAACATCAGTACTAAACACACCACTCACAAATTCACATATAAACTTTTTATTATCTGTACAACAAACTAACATTCCTCCCCATGAGATATCAGAGGCATCAATATACACCATGAATTGGTCAGATTTTGGGATATGTAATTTTAGAAGTGAAGATACCTTTGATTTTATTTTTTGGATTGATGTTGTATGTTCTTTCTTCCACTGGAAACCTTTCTTCTTCTAGAGAAGTTATTACAACACAAACCCATCTTCACTAGAACTAGGATAAAAATAGTTTAAGTAGTTCAATAATCCCAAAAATTCTTAGAGTTTTGGTTTATCAAGTTGTTCAAGGAAACTGATTATTTTCTCCTTAATATGAGGCTAGATTTTTGGCTTTGAATTTTGGACTATCATTCCAAGAAAATTACATTTTGTCTTGCATAATTTAATCTTTGTTTTGGATAAAACTATTCCTACATTTTCTACCAACTCAAGGAACTTGGATAAATGGGAGTAATGTTGAGCTAGATCACTACTAAAAATTAGTATATCATCAATATATACACATAATAAATTAAAAGTGTCTTTGAATATGCCATCAATATAAGCTTGGTAATATGCTAGGTCATTCATTAATCTGAATTGCATCATTGTCCATTGAAATGGCCAAAAAGGCAACTGAATGCTATCTTTTCCCTATCAGACTCTTTGACCCTTATTTGATAGAAACTAGATTTTCAATCAAACTAAGAGAAGTATTTGCATTTGGAAACCTTCTCCAATAGGTAACTTTTGTTTAGTATTGGATAAGGATATGGCTTTGTAATGGCATTTAATGGTTTATAATTAATGACCATTCTCTTTTTGCCTCTCTTCTATTCTGAATGCTTATTTACCGTGGAGGCGTAACATCAATATGGAGAGGTTGATTTTTTAATAAAACCATTGGATTATAATTATTTAGCCTATTTCTCCATATTATCATAATCTTGTGATGGAATTGGAATTTTCTTCCCTATATTCATCTGCTTGCCTTCCATGAGATTGATTTCCATTTTGGGTATAGATTTTGACCAAAATTGCTGAGGGTTATTAGAATAGATAGTGGCTTTTATCTTTTCTCCTATCTCTTGTACTCAGGGGTCTAGCTCATTGAGATAAGGAATTGTTCAGTAGTATAGATAAGATGAAGGATTCTCAGTCTATCATTTTCAATAGTGAACATGACAATTTTGGGTGTCGACCCATAAGGTGAATACCTATCTATGAAGGCACCACCTAAAAGAATATCTACAGGCATGTTACTAAGTGCAAAGAAATCACAATTGAAGATTTTATTTTGTATTCTGAGGGATTGATGATGTTTATACATATTACAAATAAAACTATTCCCTTGGAAATCTAGGCTCTTATAAGCCAAGGAATCATCCAATTTCTTCTAATCTTGAATGATTTGTGGTTTAACAAATGATAGTGAAGCATCAGTATCAACTTGTGCTTCACTATCATTTATTACTAGTTTTCATTTAAATTGGTAGTTATAATGACTTAACATCCATGTATTCTGGTAAGATGAATTGGTTACCATAGGGACACGTTTTTATTTCACTATGATTTTTTACATGGGTACCTGATCAGGCATAGTTTTTAGGACCCATTCAATCTCTTTGATTTCTCTTTTCTCATTCTTTATTTTGCATTAAGGGAGGGTGTTGGAATGAGAATTCACACTCACTCATTGAGTTAAATTAAATTAGGAGTTCATTTATTTATTGTTGAGTTGAAAATAATTGTGCACATATAATTTATGTAGTGCATAAATATAGTGGATTATCGTATTTATGAGGTGATCACAATAACCACTTGGTTGTTATGAAATAAACCCACAAGATCATTCATTAGGCACTCCTTATACTTCTCCTAGGTAGTTGAGAGAGTGGAATATGCAGATTGTATATTGATTATTGAGAGATAATAAAATGGAGACTATATTATGCATGATTTTGTGTATTATGTGTGTGTAATAGTCTTAACATTGTTGTAATGATGTGCAAGAGAGATCTTGGATGGATGAGAATATAAAATTACAATGAGTAATAATTCTTATTTATAATTTATTCCATAAATTTATTTTATATAATATAAAGTGGTTTTATAAAAAAATTTAGGCACATAATTTTGGTATATAGATAGTTAATTACTATGCTACTAGCATATTTATATGTTATGAGTCATTGGTTTAGATTAGGATTTTTTTGGTTTGTATTTCTTGTGTTTGTTTGACATTTAATGTTTTATTTTAGTTTTTATTTGAATTCACTTTCGAATTTATGTGTCTCTTGTCATTATTTCATTATCTATATGGAAATGTCTCCATTCTTTTTTTATTGCTTTTTATTTCTCTCTTCTCCTTGTTTATGTTTTTTAATATTTTCTAGTTTTTTCAAATACCATAGTAATATGTTCCTTACTGACTAGGAATGTACTATTATGTTCTTGGTTTGACCAAGAGTATACCACTACATTCTTGGTTTAACCAGGAATGTACCACTACATTATTGGTATATCCAGTAACATACTATGTTTTGGGTCCTTTACTTTCTATGGGCCCTTTGACCTTTGTTTTGGGCCTCATAATGGTTGTGGCCCTTATTATTGGATTTTATTACCCATTGATTAGGACCATAATTTGAATTTAAAAAATCCATAAATAAATTGATGTATTTAAGGAAAAAACATTCAAATAATATATTTTTAATTAAGTTTTAAAATTAAGTAATTTAATTTAGAGAAATACCCTTGTACTAGAAGTAGAAGTTAGGCATTTAATGAAAGAGTATATAGTATTTACTAGTTCACTCATTAAAAGGTTAAGTGTTTTGACACTTGCATTGTGCACAAATACCTTTTGAACTAAATTATCCTTTAATGTTGATTTATTAACTATCAAATTTATAGATACCTGATAATAATATAGGGATAACAAAACCCCCAAATTCATCCCTATAATCTTTATGGTTTCACAAGGTGTTTTGGGATATTTAGGGTTTTAAGAAATATAATCAAATTTCTAGACATCTGTGTGAAATAATGGAAAAGTGAGAAATGCATTTAAATATTTAAATTAGAAGAACATGGCCATCAATTTTTTTCACATAATATTATATTTTTGAGGAAAATACCATATAATGTTGGTAATTCTAAGATATGTGTATACAATCATTGTCATATGAGAAAATTTAATTTGTTTGCCATACTTTCATTGTGTTTTGTGCACCTTATTCTCTAGAATCATGCCAATTTATTTTCATATTCTAATTATCTAAATAGTTGTGATAATTCAAAATTATTATCAAAATAATTTATTTACACATTTCAATTATTTTAGAATATTCATTGTATGTACCTAAATTTGCTCACTGCATTTCTCATCACTAATATTATTATTAATTGACACTAATTTAATCTATTAATTGCCTATCTCATCTAATCCTGTCTAATTCCATCTAATTGATTCCTACTAACCCCTTCCTAGTCATTAGCCTAATTCCCCACTAATCTTACCCCTTCCCATTTATTCATTCTTATAATTAATCCCACTTATATCCTAATCCCATTTATTTATTATATTATGAATTTTAAATTCACAACCCACCTACCTATCTACTCCTAAGATTTCCTACAAGCCTACCCCATAATCACCCATCCTAACCATTATATAATCACTAACCTAGCCTCCCTTTAATCATCATTAACCCATCCTAAAGGATTCTAGATTGTCCAATTCTAGAATCCTCTATATCTTAGCCCTCCTCTATAGAATCCTATAATTCTAGAGGCATCCACGGAATTTTTAATTCCTTTTAATTCTCTCTCCTTCCTCTATTTAAATCAGCCACCCCTCCATTACCAAACAAATTATGACATCCATGAGCTTCCATGCCAGTAATATGATGAAATCCATTAGTTTTTTTTATCTCTTTAACAACTAATCCATGCTATGCATATCACGAATCAAGCCAATATCATGCTATCCAAGAAAATTGAAGTCTATAATAAATCCATGATCATTTAGTATTTTCTTTGTTTTAAATCTTGTTTAGATAAATTAGATTTAGATTTTATAATGTTGTTATAAATGTTTATTTTTCTTGCATTATAGTCTAATGGCTCTAAATTCATGAAGTAGATTGTAGATTCAGGTGATTTTGACATAATTTGCATATCATAATTAATTGTTCAAATTTATCATCTCACATTTAAAGACCATAGTGGGAGCCCTCTTTTTTTTCTAATATTATGAATGTAAAGTGTGAAAGTGTAGCTTTTAGGTCTGATTAAGTGTAGCTTTTAGGTCTGATTAAGCACAAATTTAGGCTCAAAATTTCAAAAATATCATTTTCTAGGTGAATTGTGGTATTGTTTTGCAAAGTGCAATTTTACATTTGCAATTTTGAGGACAATAATGGTGATTTTAACATAAAATACCAACCTAACCACTATTTTTTAGGGTAAATTATTTATTTTTTATCTTGTTAGTCAAAATCACTTCTCATAATCTATGATATTGATTCTTATCTATGGTTTTAAACATAGCAGTCATGATTTTGATTTCTATCTATGATTTTGATTATCTTAGTCATGATTTTTCTTAGGGTTTATAAAATGTTTTAAATACATATTATTAGAATAATTAATTATATTTATTGGCATTTTACTCTCTATCTAACCTAGTTGGTTTCAAGAAATAAGAAAACATTTTGTCAAATTGAAACCATAAGATCTCAAACTTTAAAGCAAAATCACTTTCAACTACTTGTAATTTTGATTTATATTTGTGATTTTAACATATTCAATAACAATGTTGATTAATAGTAAATTTATAAGGTTTTTAATCTAGTGTGATTATTTTTTATTTGTAAATATCACTTACTATTTATGAATATTTGGTACCTATTTCTAACTTCTACTTTTTTAGCAGAGTTGACTTAAAAATTTAATATTAAATACAACCAAAATTCCCTAGTTATAATTTTTAAATGGCCTTAATTTAATTTTGTTTCAGTTATTTGAACTATTTTAAATACCTCAGTTTAATAAGATCATAATCAAAAATCTCTTAAGTACTTTTATTTTTCATGAAATCTATAAATATCTCAATTTTTATATAGTTTTCAAAATCACTTTTAGGTACTTTGGATGGTAATTATGCCCCTAATATGGTGTAAGGGTGATTTTTGACATGACCATTGAGATTAATGAATCTGAATCGCACAACACAAATGAAAGTACAATAAATATATGTTAATTTGTATAACCAACTCAACCTAAAAAAGGAAAGTAGTGTTAAGGTCATTGAGGGTATAGAATATGAACTACATTACTCAAAATAGCCAACTTATATGGGTATGAAAGCATGAAAATGGTGCTTCTTGGTAAAAATAGTGTTTCTTGGTATTTTTTTTAATATATATTTTTAATTTTTGGTGCACTTGGAATATGCACCTATAATGTGTCTCAAGTTAAATTATATATCAAAGTATAACATATGTTCTATAAGTGTGTATAATATTTGTCACAAATTTGAAAAGTTCTACCCCAAATCTATAAAATCAGTGCCAAATGTATAATATTATGTCCCAAGTGTATATATGAATCATGTAAATTGTATCAAATTATGATAACTATATATTTTTGGATTCATGTATATATGACATGTCCCCACTAATTTTCCCACATTTTTGAGGTGAGTGGAATGTGATATTGGTAGTCACCTTACCTTGAAAGGATAATATAACTATATTATCTATGTATGAATCATGTAACATAAATGAATATCATGTCTACATAGATATATAAATTAATCTCACAATATGTGATCACAAAAACCCCTAAGATGAATCATATAGATAATTGAAACATCTATAAAGTAACAATACAAGTTCAATAGACAATGTCAAAGAAAAATAGACCACACAAATAAGAGCACTCAATGTCAAATAAAAATGGATCTAAAGAGTCCAAAAATAAGGGGAATGATCAAATTACACACACTTAAAGGGATTTCATATTAAAATGTTCCAAAATTAATACAATAACAAGAAAGAAATACACTCAAGGAAGTGATAATGTGAATACATGAATTATAAGTAACTAACATAATCATATCATACTAGTCTTTGCATGTATGTGTTAGAAAAAATGTTATGTAACATATCATATCAAGTACATGGTGTAATATGTAAACATACATATATGAATGTCTAAGTGTTAGTATATAATCTCAACATGATAATATAAAAGTGATCATAAGACAATATAACATGTGTCAATTGTGATCAAGGAAGTAGATGCCCCCAATGTAGTATGCCACATCGAAAGAGGAAAGGTACAATATATTGGTATGAAATTATCATGGGTATAATGTATGCATGTATCACACTCAAGTATTTATGAAACAATTGTGTGCATGTAAAATAAATGATATTCTATTTACTAACATAAAGTAGACAACAAAGATGCCAAGGAACTAGTAAACATATGTATGCTAAACATTTTTTTGATTTATTTGAATATTTTTGTATTTTTTTTGGAATATTTTTTTTTTAAATTTTTTTTAAAATATTGGAAATGAAAAATATCTAACCTATGATAGAATCTATGGAATGATCATAGGAATCTTAAAACTCAGAATATGCTAAATCAAAGTGGTGATATTACCAAGGGGCATGCATAGGTGTCATATCTAAAAATATAGAATATGTGGTACTATGAATATGTATCATAGGCCTATATGGGATTAAAGATGTAATAAAAAAAATTAGTGGTTCTTGGAAATTATTATTTAGTGCTCCTAGTTTCTTTGATGCAGCTCTAATTGGAACATGTTTATTTGATCTTAGTAATTGGGTGGATCATGTAGGTGTATATGAGGATTCCATGGAGTCCATTGTGTATCTATAGTGTAATGGTATCTCAAGTATCAACCACATAGGAAAGGGTATTGCCTTTTGATTACCCTTTCACACATGATTAACTTTAGTAAGTTTTATAATTAGTTATCTTGGAGTAAACTTATCTTGTTCAAGAAGATGTTCATATAGAATTAAAGAAAGTATAATTACCTTATTTGAATAAATCATGTAATACACCCATATACTATGTAAATTACTGCATAAAGATAATGTATCCAAGGTCATCCTAATAACATATGAAATATTCTCATATATGGTATAATAGAAAAGGTAGTGACCACATAAGCTGGACCAATTTGTAAAGGTAAATAAATCTCATCAATAACCTACTGTGATGTCCCATCAAATGATCTAATTGTTTTGGTTTAAAGGCAAAAATCATCATTTATATATCCCAAATGTGTGAGTAACATCATGGTACATACGTTATAATTAACACCATTATCAACCATAATATTGTGTATAAGTTGATGATCAAGATATGCTCTAATAAATAATGAGTGAAAATATGTAATAAAAGGTATTTTAAGCATAGGAGGTTTAGTGCATGTAAATTTCCAAATAATCCCATATAATTGGTTCCCATAATGTGGTGTATGAGGATTTACTTTATATTCCATTTGTAATTCTAGATATTTTTTAGAATAATATTGTAATGGATTGTTAAATATCTTCTAGTTTAGATGGTCACTAGGTTTTGATCTTGAATCCTTTGGAGGATCATCAAACTTAATCTAATGATTATAAATAAATTATTTAATCTTGTGTTTCAAGGTATAAAATCTATTTGTATAATGTATATTACCTTGCTTATAGTCACAATATGCATTAAAATCATATCATTTTGGTAGAGGTTGACTCGCATCAACCTCTATAGGCAAAGGTAGAGATATGAGATGACACTCCATAATATTATTAAGTAATAAAGATAGAGACTCAGGTAGTCATGTAAATTTTATCTTAGGTACATTAAATAAGATGAGCCAATTAGGTTTCTATGACAATGCATTAACCGATGTGGTTACTTCCTTTTTAGGTTCTATAGGTTTAACCTTGTTTCTTGGTTTGATATGAAACTTGGTAGTAGGTGTATTCAACGTGTTTAATACATACTTAATCTTTTTCAAGAAAATAAGTTTCATTTCACAATCTCAGACTATATGTCATAAGTCATCAAAATATGTAAACTTCTTTAAGAAAATGGACTCATGTAATGGCACAAGTAAACTTTGCTTAAAGATGTCTTGAAGCTCTTTATCTACCATTGGAGTTGTCCTTTTGGCCAATATTATTTTTTACCTCAAAACATAGTCATTATTAGTTTTGTTGGTTCCTTATTTTGTCTTATAAATTTATGCATATGACATATTTTTAGTGACATTGATAGAGAAATGTGCTATAAATTGATCCACTAGAGGTTTGAATGCTTTCATTAATTGGATTGGTAAGTCATATAACCCTATTAAATCATAGTCTTTTGGGCTCCTTGAAAATAATTTGGTCAATTATTTTTCATTTTAATCATAATCAAGGCATTATGCATAAAAATATTGAACATGTTTAGGATCATCCTTTCTCTCATAAAATGTGAACTTGGGTGCAACAAAACTAGTTAGTAAAGTGAAAAAAAATATCTCAGGTGCTATAAGATTATGTAATACATCTTGTGAATCAATAGCATGAGTTTATTTCAAATATTTTTATTCAAAGTTGGTAATCTTAGCCTCTAAAGATTGTATAACTTGGAGAAGAGTTTTTATAATAGACATGTTGAGATTTAGATTTGAGATATAAGGAGGCACCAAAGGGGATGAACACACCATTTATGTTGATAAGGGGATTAAAATTGGTAATTGAGTTGAAGTATTAATATTTCCCATTGAAGATGTTGTAATAGTTGTTTGATCTTCAAGAAATAATGGTTTGAAAACTATCTTGTGTCCCCTATAGATGTATTAGGAAATGTTGTGCTCAAGATGAGGTAGATTGGAATGGATGTGTGATAGGCATATATAGTATCCCCAATATTTGTATCAATAGAGAACAATGGTTGTTCTCTAACATGTTTTTATTTTTTTAATTTCCAATATAGTATTAAGTATATTGTGGAGATCTCCAAGATTTTCTTAAATGTACTCTCAAAATAATATAATAAATTAAACTTATTCTTGATCTACTTTTCATGTTCATTTTTTTCATGTGTTTCATTATCTTCACCATCAGATTCATCTTCTATAATTTTTTAATTATATTTCTCATTGTATTATTGGCATTCTCATTATCAAAATAATTTGACATGGAATTAGCTTGAGATGTTTTAAGTGGCCCAAGGGGTATCTCAATACGTTGAATAATAACACCACCTAACCTAGGACCACACCTAGGTTGCATATAAATAACAACAAATGTGAATAAATACAAGAAATAGAAACCTTAGAAGGCTGAAAATCCTATAACAATCTAGGATTTTCATGAAAAGACACAAAGGTCAGGCTCACCAAATGTTTAACCCTTTTTAATAAGTGTTAGGGTTTGATGCAAGGACAAGGAATGGGAGGCCAATTCAAACCTACCTTTATCTCCTATGTTTCAAGGGTTCACACTTTTCCATGGACATATATGAAAAATTACATAGTAAATCAAACAATTCATAGGCATGCCAGAAAAATTATTTATTCAATTGGATTCTATTTGGTTACAAGCTAATCCACGCTACTATTGAGTTTATTGAAATAAAAAATATGG
Source organism: Torreya grandis (assembly GCA_037957365.1). Taxonomy (NCBI): domain Eukaryota; kingdom Viridiplantae; phylum Streptophyta; class Pinopsida; order Cupressales; family Taxaceae; genus Torreya; species Torreya grandis. Next base: position 2,000,869 of record JARHVA010002970.1, read on the forward strand.
ATGAAACAAATAACACTACTCCACTAGTTCTTCACAAACTTTTGCCTTCCATTTTGGTAGTGTAATATCTCCCTTTTTATTAAGAAAAGGAAAAAAACCACACATTTATGGACTGTCACACCAATTTTTGTTGAGTCAACCACCCAAAGCTTCAATGTTCCTCCCAATTGGTTTGAATGGGATCCATAATTATTTGAATGGGATCCCCCATTATATTTAATAAGTGACTCTTTTAATTCCTCCCCTTAGACATTACCTCCACATACAGTTATAATAAATTTTGAAAATAAAAATAAAATGAAAATCCACCTACAAGAAGATCTAGATGACTTCTATTGTCAAAGGAAATATGTAATGAGACATGTCTATTATTTAATATACTACTTGATTGAAATTTGGTTAGCATATAACATAATGAAGTCATTTTACACCTAATTTAGGCTCTCCTTTAATGCTCAACACCTAAGATTATAAAATGGAATGCCATTCAACTTAGGAGTCTTGGAGAGATGTGTTGGAGATAAAGCTTGAAAATGTAAGACAGTGAGTGAATAATGAACAAGGTGGAAGTTTTAATAGTTAAAAAGTGGAATGCCATTGCTTGGTTGATCTTTAGAAAATAAATACCAAAATGAATAAAAAATTAATGCTATTGTAAACACCATAAAATAAGGCACAAACTGCCTGAAGACTAAATAAGAGAAGGAAATAGTTGATAAACAAAGGCAAAACTATTCATTTTCTTGAAATACTTGTCTAGACATCAAAAGGTATGATTTAAAATAGCAAAGCACATAAAATTATTCAGGACCAAATTTACTAGTTAAAACCTAATTTGAAAGCCATGATTCTTTAAATTCTTGACTGACCAAGTCTATCAACAACTACAGAGAACAATCACTATGAGGAAAAACATTATAATCTAAGGCATAATCAACAATATAAGTTTATTTAAAATTGTTAGGTACTAATGAAGAATTCTAAAACAATTTTGGTGATGAGATATCCATAAGATAGGAAAAATATCTTTGTCAAGTGAGATAGTCCAAAGACCAAATCAAACCACTAAGATAGTCTGATTCAACTATAGAGGCAAGATTTTACAACCCAAGAGAAACAACCCAAACAAGCCATAAGCAAGAGTGGCTCAACATGGAAATAATAAAAAACTAAAACATACAACCAAACTAAAATCAAATCAAAACAACAAGTAATCAAACCACTCTATTTCTATATGATACAATATAGCTTATCTACCATAGATTCTCCTGCATCAACCACTTATGATAGATGAAAAGGACCATGAGATCCCACTCATGAACTTTAGATGAGCTGATCTAATGATTTCCCATGCTTGGAAACCTCAGAGGCATTCATACAAGTTGTATCTTCAACTACTCTACCCTTCCATTTGACCAAGTACTCTTAGTACATGTGGCCTTGTGTCTTCTTAAAAATTTGAATGTCTAAAATAGCTTCCATTTATTCCTTAGCTATTGGTGGTAGCTATTCCTTCCAATATTCAGCTAAAAAATCTATGCTATCACTTATTTCCCCTTCAACATACCAACACAATTTAGCCACATTAAAGTAGGTAAGATGCCTACTCTATTTGAAAACTCTATCTCATATGCATTAGTTGATAACTTCTTCAAAATAATACAAGGACAGATACTTTTCCACTTGACATTGTTATATTAACCTTTAAAAAAACTCTCCTTTTGTAATTGTACCAACACAAGTCCCCAAATTCAAAATTCACTTATTTCTTATGCAAATCAACTTGTTTATATTTTCCAACACTTCCTTCAAGTTTTTTCTTAACTTCTTGATACACCTCATGCATAGCATTAGCATAATCTTCAACCTCCATACTTATTCTAATCATATTATATTTACTTCTCAACTCACACACCCCTCTAATATTTCTAGCATACATAATCTATAAAGGACTCATACCTGTACTCTAATTGACTCAATTATTTTAAGTAAATTATTTTTGTGCCAACATCAAGTTCCACTTTTTGGGATTATCACTAACCAAAAAATCTCAACAATTTACCTAGACTCTTACTTACCACCTCTTTTTATCTATCTATTTGGGGGTGATAGGTTTAATTGCAGTCAAATCCGGTTCTCGACATCTTCTAAAGCATCCTCTAGCAATGTCCAACAAAATTTGTATCTCTATCTAAGATAATTCTCTAAGGTAATCTATACAAGCTCATAATATCTTGAAATAACAAATTAGCTATGTGTTTGACATCACAAGTCTTCTTGTAAGATAAAAAGTGAGCCATATTTGAAAATCAATCCACAATAATGAAGATAGAATCATTACCTCATTGCATTATTAGTAAACCAAGAATAATGTCCATGTTTAATGCATCCCATGGTCTATCTAAAATGGGCAATGACTGATAGAATCCAACATTATGAATTATTCCTTAAACATGTTGATAAACTCTACATTATTGTAATAATTTCCTTACATTCATGCCCATTCATGGATAATAGTATCTTCATTCACCTATGCTAAAGTCTTGTCATATATAAATTGACCCACAAGTTATCTGTTATGCTTCTCCTTTAATAAGTTCTCTCATGGAACTTTGTGGTATGCACAAATTCTATCTTTTGAACAATAGATCATCCTATATCATGTATTCTAACCATATACATATCTATTGGATTCCTACATGTTGCCCATGCATCTTAAAATCACAAGTCTTCCTAATATAACTCCATTATGGCTTCAAATCCAATGACATCTACTTTTATCTCACTCTTTACAAGAATTAACCTACGCAAGGCATCTGATACCTTATTGGACTTTCCACTCCTATGATTCAAATCAAAATAGTATAAATGAAGAAAATATACCCATTTTATATAGAATTGATTAGCTTAACATGGTTTTTTATGAACTACAAAACATGATTATCCATGTATAACATGAACTCCTTTGGAAATAAGTAATGTTACCACTTCTTGAGAGCTTTCACCATTGCATATAATTCTTGGTCATATACTAAGTAATTCATCTTTGCTTCATTCAAATTCTCACTAAAATATGTAATGGGCTTACCTTATTAAATTATTACCACTCCTACAATTTTTCCACTTGCATCAAAATCAACCTAAAGAACCTTTGAAAAATATGGTAAGGCTAACATTAATTGTTCTATCACTTATTTTTTTTCAAAAATTAAATGTTATCTTCTATTACAAAAATTCATTAAAACTTCTTCTTATCTCCCTTAATAGTCTTCATTATGGGTGCACATATACCACTAATTTTTTGATGAATTTCCTATAGAAGATATCCAACCCATGGAAAATATGTGCCTCAAACATGCTCTTTGGTGAAGGCTAATCAACAATTCCTCTTACCTTATTAGGATCCATCTTCAACCCTTTTCTTGAGATAAAAAACCCCAAGTATATCATCTCCTCTTGCATGAAGCTAAACTTCTTTATATTTACCAATAGATTCTCCTCTTTCAACCTATCCAACACCAACTATAAGTGATATAAGTACTCTTCTTTGGAATAATTTAAAATCAAAATATCATCTAAATAGACAATTATAAAATTACTTGTGAATAGTTTTATCACTTGATTCATGAGCCCCATGAATGTACTTAGAGTATTCAACAATCCAAATGGAATGACCAGCCATTTGTATATCCTATCATTCATATTGAATGTGGTATTACACTCATTTCCTTCTCATATTCAAATTTGATGATACCCTCTCTTCAAATAAATCTTGGTGAAACACCTTTCTCCACTCAAATAGTCCATTAAGTCATATGTTCTTGAAAATGAAAACCTATCCTTACTGTTGATCTTATTTATTTCACATGAATCAATACACATTATCCATTCCTCATCTTTCTTTGGTGATAAAATAGATGGAAGTACACATGGGCATAGACTCTCATGTATCAAACCCTGCTTGAGTAACTCTTAGACTTGATTCTTTATGTTTTCATTCTCCATTAAAGTTTACCTACATGCTATTTTTTAGGTAAACTCACTTTAGGCACTAAATCCATAGGATTACTAATACTCCTTATAGGTGGTATTCCATTAGGTAACTCTCTTATCACAATGTCAACATAGTTCTTCAACATATTCTAAATTTCAATGGGTAAATCAATTTCCATAATGGCTGTCACAACATGTACCAATTTGTAAATCAATGAAAAACATACATCTTCTTCTTTATCCACCTTCAATAAATCTTTATAAAAAATGATCATGTCCTTTGAATTGGTTTACACCTCATATCTTTTATCATTAAATGGAATCAATATGAATTTATTACCATCCTTTGTGATAGTATATGTGTTTGCTCATCTTTTATGCATGGGTTTCCTATCAAACTACCATGGCCTTCCAAAAAACACATGAACACATTCATGGGCATAATATCACACAAAACCTCATCCTTATAAAAAATAATTTAAAATTTCACCACACACTACTCATTCACAAGCTCCTGATGTGCCTTAAGAAACCAAGAAACTTTATATGGTTTACGATGTGCTAAACATATCAACCCAAGTTTTCCTACCATGTTTTGAGAGACCAAATTATCAATACTACTATTGTCAATTATAACTTTACAACACTTACCTCTGGATTTAGAAATGGTCCTAACCAAATTCTTCCATTGTGCTGGTTCATTTACCTCCTTGGTTGGTCTTAACATCACTCTTCTAATTAACAAATCCTCTCCTTGTTTTGGATCTTATTTACTAATTGGAGACCCAATGCTCTCCTCATCTTGAAAAAATATATGAACTGTTAGTTCATCTCTCTTACCATTGTTTAAAGGGTTTTCTATAAAATATTCCCACTTATGACCAACATACTTGTTATAACTAAGACACATACCATGAAAAACTCTACCTTTGACGCATATATATGAACCTCTCCTTATTGAAGAGTATCTTTATCTCATGATATAAGTCTAATTTTATGAACTAATAAATTCTCCACCATTATTTTGTTTCCCTCTTCTACCACCATTATGTCCTCATCCTATCAAAGACCATCCTCTACTTCTACATCCTTGTCATATTTTCATCTGCTTATAATATAATTTGATAGGATTCTTCTATGATTCATAAGTTCAAAAAACTAATTTCATCTTGAATAACAAAACATAGTCCATTCACATACCTTACTACTTCTTTAGGATCATACTCATCATGTCCTACTCATATTATGAGTCTATGGAGTCATTTCATGTATTCTTTAACACTCATCTCTTTCTACCTCAAATTATGAGAAATTGTTTGTCCTTCAAATTTGGTATCATCTTATCCCATGACCTGATTTTATCCTTATTTTTCCATTTTCTTTCTTCCTGCATTTTTTCCCACCATAGTGAGGCATGACCTTTCAACTTTGTGCATGCAAATTTAAATTTTTTATGCTCATCCATAAACTCGTGTCAAAGTATTTTTCCATCTTTATTATCTAGTCCATGAGTTCTTTAGGATTAAAACTACCATTGTTGCATGGTGTATTAATTTTTGGATTATTTCCAATCTTTGTTATAGCTATGAGAAACATTATCTCAACCATGTTATCCATATCCTCAAGCCCAAGTTATTGAGATTATCATCCTCATATTTTCTTATGTTATCACCATGATCACCTATATGTTGAGCCAACTCCATTTCATCCAACCTTGCCTACAAAATTCTCATCATCTCTATGAAATCAACCACACAAGGTCCTCTCACTCTTGCCCCTATTTGAACAACATTTACACAGTTCACCATCTCTTCTATGATGAAAACTTCCTTCTCTCATCTTTCCAATAGACTCCAAAGGAGTCTTCTCTATGCACACTTTCTAGATGATAAAATGAATCTCTGATACCAAATGATGTAAGCACAAGTAATGGGAGGATAATTCAAGCATGCTTTTATATTATATGTTGTAGGGGTTTAGATTTTGACATGGACATCTATGAATAATTTAAAATTATGTTAAAAAATTCATAGGCATGCCACAAAAATTGTTTATTCAAATGGATTTTGATAGTTTATAGGCTAATTCATGTTACTTTTGAGTTTATTGAAATATAAAACATGGAAGAAAGCAATAACACTATTACCTTGGTTTTTTATAGATTTTTTCCTTCCATTTTGGTATATCATAATATCTCCTTTTTTATTAATAAAAGTAAAAACCACAGATTTATGGTCTATCACACCAATTTTCATAGAGTCAACCACACCTAAAGAATTTGATTTTCCTTCCCCCTTGTTTGGAATGTGGTCCCTCCTTATTTGCATGGGATCCCCACTTATCTTTGCCAAATAACTCCTTGACTTCCTTCCCCTAGGTGTTACCTCCACATATAATTATAAGAAAGTCTAAATAGATTAAAGAAAATGAAAATCCACCTATAGGCAGATCTAGATGAATTTTATTGGCAAATAAAATATGTAATGGAATGAATTTACTAGCTACCATGCTACCTCATTAAGATTTTTCTACAATATAATAGAATAAAGTCATTTGAGACCCCATTCAAGTTCTCCTTTAATGATCAACAATTGAGATTAGAAAATGGAATGTCATTTAACTCAAGAGTCTTAGAGAGTAGATGTGTTAGAGATGAAGCTTGAAAATGTAAGATGATGAGTGAAGAATGAACAAGGTGAAATTTTTAATATTTAAAAAAATGGAATGACATTAACTACTTGGTTGGTATTTAGAATCCAAAGACCAAATCAATTAGGAATGGATACCATTAAAAATAACATAGAGCAAGGAAAAAACTACCTAAAGACCAAACAAGAGAAGGAGATAGATAATAAATAAAATTAAAACTCTTCATTGTATCGAAAGCCCTATTTAGACTTTAAAAGGTATGCTTAAAACTGTAAAATCACACATAATTATTCAAAACCAAATTGACTAGTTGAAACTTAATTTACAAGCCATGATCCTTCAAACAGTCAAATAACCAAGTTTTTCAACAAAAACTATAGAGAATAATCATTGTGAGGATAAGCATTACAATCCAAAGCATAATTAGTAATAGAAGTATGTTTGTAACTATTGGATATTAATGAAGTACTCTAATACCAATTCAATGATGAGATAGTCGTAAGCAAAGATAAAGATATTTATCAAGTGAGATAGTCTAAAGACCAAATTAAGTAACTAAGATAATCCAATTCATGGAGGCAATACCCAAGATAAATAACATGAACAAGCCACAATCAAGAGTGGCTCAACATGGAAACAAGAAAAACCTGAAACACACAATTAAACAAAAAATGAAGCAAAATAATTAGCAAACCATTATATTTTTGTGTGTTATAATATAACCTATCCACCATGTATGCTCCTACATCAGGGTTAAAGGGATAAGAATAAATTAATCAAATTGATTAAAAAAACTATTCTAGAGCAGGCCAATTAAACTTATTTAGATAACATAATATATTGAATGTGGAAAATTAAGTACAATGTCCATTGATATTCTAATAATTGAAACATAAAGAAGGGATAAAAATTAGCTTATATGTATATGCAAATATTTTTTTTAGTTTTACATAGGTTGAATAAGTTTGATTGAATCTCGAGATATAGTTGTTAAATTCTAGAAATATTATTTTTGGAGGCATGGATACTTGTGTCAACCTGTGGATACTTATGTCAAAACTCTATCCATGTCTCAATGGTTCTATACTTTATAGAAAATTTAATATATTTTAATGTGATAAAATATTCATTTTAGGGTTTTATATAATATTTATGTTGATTTATTTAGATCACGTGCATAGGTTATGCATGACTGTGTATAGCTCAAACCCTAGTTCTTCATATTAGGTTAGGTCACCTTGCCAAAAATGTGTTAGTTGGTTCTTGAATTTAAGATCACATTAAATACCCCTTTGTCAATTAGTGTTGCCTACATAACCAATCAAGGAGGGCCTTAGACATATGTAATCATCCCTTATGTGTTGTCTTGTGTGCACATAAGGGTTTAATATACTATATTCAAGGGCATTCAATGATCTAACTTATAACTTGAAATATACCAATCATGGGATATTATTTGAATGATTCAAACATGTAATATGATTAATATAAAAATATGGAATAATAAGTTAGTATAACTCAATTATGAAATTGATTGAATGAGCTTGAATAGGTGCTTTCTTTCTATTTATTACATGTGTGATTTATAATGATGAATGGTCCTTTTTTGTATTTATACCACACCTTTTTAAAATATATCATGGAAGGGTTAAGATAAGAAAAATAGGCTTACCCATAAATTTAAAAATATTTTTAATTTGGATGTATTTTGAGTTACATAAACTTGATAAGGAAATTGGACACTAGCATTGATGTTATTGTCCTTATGAAAATGTAAGTGTCCACCATGATAGAAACTTGATGAAGGCCTGAAAATAATGGTGAAGGATATAGATCATATTTTAAGATTTATATATTATACAGGTGAGATAGATCATCATAATCATAGGTTAAGATTGTAAGATAACTAGTTAGGCATAGTGAGATAGTGAATGCAAGCCTTTCAACAACCGTAAGGTCTAAGACTGAAGGGTAGAGCCCTTATTAATATTTGTCAAGTGTATAAGACTTAGATCCTATATATAATCATATTTTAGTATATAAAAAGTGTAGTATTGAATCAAATTACATACTCATTAAAAATAACATTAGGTCCTTGATTTGAGAAAGTTGAGAAAATGTAACCTTTTGGCTAATGTTTATGGAAAATTGTGCTAAAAATATATCAAACAAATCATTAAATCAATGCATGAATCCTATTGGTAAGGCATAGAACTAATGCAATGCCTAGTATTTAAAACTAATTTGAAAATTTTTGGTCATAAATAAATTAACATGAGAGAAACAAAATAATGAAGTAAATTAAGATCGAATCTGATGTGAAGGATCCCCCTTGCTATTGTATAATTCAAATTTAAGCACTATAAAACTAGTAGGTAAAGGGTGAGTGAGAACCTCATGAGCTAATGGGTTATGTAATATATCTTGAGAAGTGATGACATTTTTAGGCTTTTGAGATCCTTGGGAAAGATTCCTAATTTGACGTTGTATATCTTTAATATATTGTTTAAATTAAACATCATTAGATGTAGTTGTATGTGGAGGAGCCAATATATGATTAACATTGATAGGAATATAGGTTTACGTATTTTAAATATGACCAAGAATAAAACATGAATGATTAGGATCAGATAGAGATGGTATATTATTTGTATGAGGTACAAAACATATAGTAGGTTTTTAGGAATAGTGATGTTACATGAGTAGGAGTAACATTAGGTCAATGTTTAGGAGTATGAGTAGGAGTACTAGCTACATCACCAAATGTAGAAATAGAGAATCAAATAGGGGGAATATAAACATTCAAAGGATTATTTGTAATAAATTGATATGTAAATTCCCTATCCAAAACTTCCATTTTTATTTATTTTAACTTAAAGAACATGGGTTCTAAAGATTGTTGCAAGAGCATCGAAGACATTTAGGTAATCTAACATCAATAAAAAAGAATAGTTTAGTGTTTACATGATTTATTTCATTTCATTTTGTTTTGGAATGGATATATAATGAATAAATAAAATTATGACATTTAAATAATCTTGTGCACATTTATTGTGTGTGCATTGGTGCAATAATACCACTTCTATTTAGGTTTATGTCTGACAGATTTTTATGAATGTCTATATGGCAAACATACTATGATGCCTAGCAAATTTTTATGAATGTCCATATGGTAGTCATGTTATGATGGATTTAATATCCAAGATATTTTTTTAAATAGGGGATACTTATTCAAGTTGGGGAAGGGAGAATATGAATGGACATGGAGACAAGAAAATGACTCAAGAAAGATATTCTTTTTTGGGTTTAAAAAAACCCAGAATAAGGAAGAAAATAAAAGGTGACATAGAGGTGGATTGGAGGCATACAAATAGTGTGTTGATGAATTTTGGTGAATTTATGGCAAGTATTTAGAGTATAAATAAAAACATAATGTTTAAGCATTAATGGATATAGGTTTAAAAATTATTAAAAAGGAAATGTTTTAAATGTTGTATTGTAATTTCATTTTAAATGTTTGTTTAATGGAGAAATGTAATGTATGTTATTTTTTGTAAATGTCTACAAGTATAACCGATGAGATATGGGTGGGTTGGTAAAGTGACTTGGTTTTTTTAAGCACCACCTAGGTTCAAATCTCAGTATGGTATCATAGGATGGATGTGGTCATTTATTGGTATTCTTGGGTCAATTATGGCTAATCATTGGTATTTTAGGGCTGGTTATGGGTTTTTATGGTATTATTGGTCTATTTATGGTTGTTTATTGGTATTATTAGGCTACTTGTGGCTATTGGTGGTATTTTTATGCTAGTTATGGCCATTATTGGTAAATCTGGTATTTGTGATAGATGATCACTTGGTGATTGAGACCCCCGATTGTGTCCCAAACTAGTTAGAGCTTTGGCCAAAAGTGAAGACCTATCTAAAAAATAATAATCTACAAGTATAATTATGAATTGCTCTCTTTCTATATGTGTGTGCCCAAATTAAGCATTACTGAGATAGAGACTATCCTTAAGTAGATACCTTGTCTGTGGTTCTGCCAAAGAACTGAGATGTTTATATAGTAATCCTCTAAACTAATAATGTTTATGAGCTATTTTTGGATAAATATCATCAAAATAATTAGCCTAATTAAAATTATTATATTCGTGATCATATTTACAAGATCCCAAATCATGAAAAGGCATATAGTCTGAAACATATTTATATCTAACATCTACATTTTGATCATTTGCATTTTCATTGTCAAAAATAGTAGAATTAGTAATTTCAATAACAAGTGCCATTATATATTTTAGATAAACATGAGTACCAAGAAAATGAATTTTAAATAAATTAAAATTAACACCAATTAAAATAACACTTCACCTAGTAGGTTTTGCATATTTAGTCTTCCTAATGAACATAAAAAATAAACATGATAAACTTGAAGAAAGCCAGGGAAAATTATGAAACAATATGGGACACACATATATCTTAAAATTAGATACAACATGTGGGAAATAATAAATAAAACATTATAAGGATGCATAGCTAGGAAACTATAAGGTTGGATATATTTAGATAATGGAGTAATTCACAAGACTTGGATTGATGGTAATGCAATGTAGGATAAATAAGTATAATACTTGGACAAATGTGCAAGATTCTAGATAATACTTAGTGATTATGCCATAGATACATGACTTATAATAGATATGTTTAATAGGAGACCTTATAAATTATTAAGGATATATTTATATATACATGGATTCCTATGACACTTTTGAACATAGGCTAACTCTAGAGAATAGTGATAGGAAAAAGTTAAGGCACGGGGAATTGTTCCAAGGAAGAAATGACCCAAAAAATGATGATGGTAAGAATTATTAGAATATTTATTTTGACCACGACATAATTAATAGACTATCACTTCTAAGCTATAGGGCACAAAACATTAGAATAAAGACCAATCCAAACAAAGGTTTCCTAGATGGGATCTTTAATCTAACACTGAAAAAACTAAAGAAATATAGATGAATCAAGGCCAATGAGACTCTAATGTGGGAAGATTTTTTTTTTAAAAATATCCAAATGTACACAAATAGACCAAGTGTGTAATTTATTAAAAGAGATGCAATGGAAAAGGGTCTTATACCAAAATTAAATGTCTACACATGGTTATGGGTCGATGCAATATATTTTGATTTTATTTTCCCATATAACTTTGTGGTGAACCTATTCCCTCTTACACATATTAGGATTAGATATTAATTGTATTGTAGTGGATATGAATTTTTCCTAGGGTCTTGTCAACCCTTGTTGTTTCTTCCCTTTATTAGGGTTATATATTCAATGTTCCTAGTATTTAACTTATTTAGGGTTTCATTAATTCATGTTAGATCTATTTAGTCCAAATTTGTTTATGCTTATTTCAAAAACCTAGAGTGTGATTATGCTTGTATTATATTGTGATTTTATTTAGCATAGTTATTTAATTTTCAAATATATCAATATGGATTCTATAAATGTGATTGTAAATGGTGTACGTTATTTAGATGATAATTATGTGCAAGATATATATGATTGTGATGATTATTATGATTATGAAGCTAAATTAGAAGATCAAAATAGAGATGATTCAAATGAAAATATTAATACTTATTCCATGAAAAATATTATTGATATTTATAAAATTATAAATATGTAGAATAAAGTTTCTTGTCAAAATGTCCCCTGTACTTCAAATGCTATGATACTTAAATTTCTAAATGGTTATACCACTTTTCCTCCTCATAAAATTGTTCTAACAAATCCAAATGAATATGTGAATTATACTTTTTTATCTAATTAAAAATATTACCAAATTCCTCAAAACCAAATATAAATGGTTCCTTTATATCATTCTAATATTTTCTATAATCATTTGAATTATTCCCTTCAAATTTCTTCAACATCTATGATAGATTCTGAAATTACTATTATGATGAATGAAATAGATGATTTACAAAGTAAAAATTAAATAATATCTCTAATGTCTCAAAATCCCAATCCTAAGGTCACTTATCATGATATATTATTAAACCCTTTATCACACAATATCTTCACTTATCCTTTTCCAATTGGTTTCAATGTAGCTGAGATTGCTTTATTTAGGAGTCCTTGAGACCTTTTCAACCCCTTCAATGTCATTTTCAACTAAAATTTACTTATTAATACTTGATTAGGTGTATGAGGGAAATATCAACACCAATAAATCCTTTTGAAATGTTTCTATGCATCAATTTAGTACTTTGATCACGTAACTCCTCCTTATGTAAAAGTGGCATTGGAGAGAAAGAATTAGGTTTTGAATTTAATTAGGAAATATTAAACCATGTATGGCTTATAAATATGATTTAATACCTTAAAAAATAAATTTTTAGCCATCAAACCCTCTATAAGATGCAATTTTTCTCATATAGCATGCTTTTCCACCCATTCCTTACAACCCTAAAAATTGGTAAAGCTCCTTATATAGAAGAATTTATAGATCATATTCAAAAAATGAGAATATTTTTTAGTAAACTATATCCCCTTATATCTTCATATAAAATTTCATTATCTAACTCCAAGTTTAAGTACTCCTTTTCTATCATTTATATTTCTAATTAGGCCTAAAAAGAGAAATTTGGCCCAAATGACCACCCACAAATGTGAAACCTACAAAAGGTGTTTTATTGAATTTACCTATCCTAATAAAATCCTCCATGACAAATTTAGGCTTATATAACCTTGTGCAAGTAGTCGAAACATGAAATGGCCAAAAGACTAGTCCTTTCTTAAGCCTATTTTTGACTGCCCTTAAAAATCAAGTTTATTTAAGTAATTATAAGTTATATTATATGTTTTTTTGGAATTTTACAAGTTAAATAAATCTTAAGGAACATATTATAATGTTTGGAATTCATCTACACACTTTATCACCCCCCTTTTGCCTCAAAATCTTACAAAATTATAGTTTTCTAGAAGTCCATTCAGGTGTTGGTATACAAAAGTAACATGGTTAGACCCTAATTGTATTATATAAATTTTTTTAGGAGGTTTAAAAGGCATTCCAGGTCATCTTATGTGTGTTGGAGATCAATTTCTACAAACTAGTTAAAACTAGTTTTTCTAGCAGCCTGTGAGTGGCTCAACTTCTTAATGATAGTTCATAAAGGATAGGGCCTTAACTAGAAAAAAATGGCACAATTTGTAATTTAAAAATGTACCATAACACCTCCAAAAATATTATGCTCCCATGAAAACCATCCGTACTGTTATGAGCATAAGAAAGTACCTCCTTAGTTAGGCAAATTATATTCTATGAGGTTGAGGAGAGGAAAAGAGTTTGTATTGGCATTTTAGAGTTTGTTATTTAGTTCAAAAAATTAAGGGAGGTTTGAAACATTAATATCTACCTTATAGATTTTTTTTTTCATCATTATTCCTTTAAAAACACTCTACAACCTGTTTGTCTTAAGCTCAAGGTTTGCAAGCAAAATGATGCTATTGATCCTAATTACTAGAATTGGCATTTTCCACTTTGGCTAAGACTTTATCAGATATTTGTGAAATTAGTGAGTGTGTAACATACTCCCTCAGTCCCCTTGATCATAATTATTTTCCATGAGAAGTCCATATGACCTCATTTAGATTCTATACACTATCTATGATCATGGTCAAAGACTAGATGTAAGTAGTGATCACTATTTCCTTGGCCTATTTGATGAAAGTAACTGATATAAGACCTTGAGTAGGTATAAAAAAACATATTTTATCTTTGATAACTTTTTCAAGGTTTTAAACTTTCACCTCTCCCTCTCATAAGCTTTCCTCATGTTTTTGGTGCACAGATCAACTGTAGGTTTGATAGACTATAGGTGCATATTAATCATTACACTTACCTTAATACATACCTCATCACAAATTCACAATCCCTTAATAATTCCAAGATATTTATTATTTCTTGAAAATATCACCCATCCAACCTCACCTCTCAACTAACCAACCATCTAAGAAGATACCATTTTTCTCAACATTTTATATCACATACATGTATGAGGGTGTTTTAGGCTTGTAGGTTTATTATAGGCCTTCATGGCTATCACCTTGGGGTTTAGGAAATTAAGTGGAATCATAAATTTTATAAATCCATACATAAATTTCTATTTTAACCTTAGTTTACATATAAAACCTTACAATATTCTTAAGTAAACATAATTGTGGGTGTTGAAAGACTCTTGGTTGTAGGTTAGTTATGGCTATCTCCTTGGCTTATTTTGGGAAGGTGACTAAAAAAAAACCTATAAAAGAGGTATATAACATGGATTAAGATACCCTATTACATTTTTAAGGTATCCAAACCTCTCACTTCACCTCTTTAACTAGAATTTCTTCATGCATTATAATACAACTGACTATGTTATTTCCTTTCTTGACTGTAAGTTCACTAAGCTAACTATAGGTATACTATGAGAGAACTCCTTGCTCACTAAGACTCTTTGGTATTACTTTTAGACTCACACTCAAAAAATTAGATAAATTGACTATCCATACCAAAATCAACCCCACCATTGTACTCTTTCACATCCTCATTGTATTTCAGACTCGGTTAGGCCTACAAGCTAGCTATAGGTGTATATTTAAGAGTTTTAGTCATTTAGGGAAGAAGATGAATAATATTAAGGAATAAAATTGGTATGTATAGGCCTCTCTCACCTCATAACACCATATGGGATTATGATAAAGTAAATTATTCCTTACTAAAATAGACAAACTTCCTCTCACTTATTCATATCCTCATACATTGTAGTACACAGGCTACCTAATAACTATGACTATTATAGATGCACATTTTTCCTTATCCTCAATTGTTAACCTCCTTTTTTAATTCAATAAATTCATTATTAAACCAATACATTTATTCTTTTACCTTACTCATCCATCTTAACAAGTTCTTGACCTTCACAGGTTCATCTTGCATAGAAAACTTGATTGTGCCAAAAATATATAACTGTAGGTGGCCATTTAATGTTTGTATGGATTGTAGGTGTATAAATCCATTCCAACTACCTCCATGATTATAAGATTCCATAATTTATTTATATCATTTATAACTATTGATGGAAACCATTAACTCAATTAATCTTATGTTCATGATGCTTTCTTGAAGAATATAGCCTTAAAATACAGGACTATTATAGGTGACTATTTTGCCTTTTTAGACCTCTATATGGACAATAGAAAAGACATATGACATGCTTATATTTTGACACATATGATTCCTAAAACATTTAATGAGTTAATTTCACTTTGCATCAACTTAGTGAAGCATTCAAAATCTTGATCAATAAAGAAACCAAAGCTATGTTTTTACCTTAATAACTATTAACTTACCTTAATTTCAACTAAACTGGGATTTCAGGTAAAGTTTCATGCTTGTTGATTATACCTTGGTAACCTTGTGAACACTGTCATCTCTTTAAGGGACCTAGATCACCCTAAAAAATCATATAGCACCATCATAATATATTCATAGAGGTGCATAGTCTTTTGGGAGATCTCTCAAGTTGATAATATAGCCATACACAGTTATGACTATGTTATTTTGGCATTGGAGGATCCGAATAAGTCTTTTGATCTCATAGTGTCATTGGGCATCTTCAAGACCTTATGAATATTATAAAACAATATCATGACTTCAAAATAAACCTCTATTTCTTGTTGACTCCTCATAGCTCTTATCATTTGCCATTATGTCCTTGTAGCTTGCTCATTAGGCCTACGAGTGCTCAATTGAGATTTGAGAGAGAGCATAGTCTTAAGAGAGTATGTTTTCTAAGATATCACATGAGATTTATTCTTGAGATAAATAAACTATTATTTTTCATTAAGCATCTAATAAGATCATGTTGATATCACTAAGATACTCCTACACATTAGAAGCTCCTTAAACCTACAACTATTCATTATGAAAGGCCCCATCTCACTCAAGCTAACTCAGGAAAGAACCTCTTCAAGATGAAGGCACATAAATTTGTTTATTTAATTAAATATGTGTATAGTACCTAAAACATGATCTTAAAGACTCCTAAAAATGAATACATTCAATCGATATATCAAACATGTTTGAAAATTGCCATCCTTAAATTCAAGATAAGAAACTACTTTCTTATCAAAAGATTCCTTATCAAGGTAAATAAATTGAGGAGTTCAACATGAAAAAATTCCTATTTAATCTTGAAATCATTCCCCTCAAATTATTTTTCTCCATCGAGTTCTGAAGTTAAGAAATAAAGACAAACCTAGACCTTATCTGGATGACTAAGACATAGTGACCCCATTACACTCTTAGCAATTATTCATAAATATGGGGGGATGAATATGACACAAAATATCACTAAACTTAATGTCACTAGATTCCATATCATTTACCAAGATATTTAGACCTAAATCTCTCTCTCTCTTTCCTATACTGATAAAAAATTGATGGCCTTCCTAGAGCTACCAAGGAGGTTGATATGAGAGATAAGTCAATTTTTTACATTTTGACACCTAAAACCACTTCCAAATAATTGATTTTACCTTGATATAAAAAAATGTCTTGAAGATTAATTTTACCTTGAATAACTATACAGATAGACTCAAAATAGGCCTTTTTGACACTAAAATGGCTAAAATCAATTAAGAAGCCTGATGAAAATGATAAAAAATGTATTCATTGTACCTTTTAATGCCTAAAAAAGTACACCATGTCCTTCTTATAGTATTATAATTCCATTAACATGCAAAACCTACTTCAAAATCCACTAAGTGATCCAAAATGTAGTCAATTGGGTTATAAAATTAGTCAAACATATCACCAACTAGTTTGATCAATTATTGAGTACAACATGACCTTGACACAATCCATGAGGCCTATTAGGATGTTATAGACTCTTTTCATCACTTGAAATAACCTAAACAGGTCAAGAAGTAGCTAAATAAACACATGGTCATGATGATCAAAACCTTAAATTCATCAAATTTATCTTAAACTCTGCTAATCAAGGTTTTGGATAACCATTTGGATGACATTACAAGGACAAAATAATAATCAATAGGAAAAATAACATGGAAAGCAAATTTTAAATTTACAATTGTGACAATTTAACCTGGAAGGTCAAAATTATCAATATTACAACAAAGGCTAGACTTAATGATTGAGGCACTATGATGTAGAACAAAAGGCCAAACTTCTAAAGGCCATGAATTTTGATTCATAGATCTGTTTGATCCCATATTCACTCCAAAATGACTATATCAAAAAATTTGGTGCAAACATAACTTGGCCTATCTAGTTATGGATGTTTTTGATATTTTTTGAAGGCCATACATAACCATATGAGAGTTTGAAATTACAGTTTAATATTATTTTTGATATTTTTCTAATTTTAAAAATTATCTACTTTTGTAACCAGACTTGAAATTTTGTTGATATTCATTTGATAGGTTAATTTAAGTGTTTAGTTTATTTTTTAATATTTTAAGGGCTACATGCACTTGCATGTGAAACTTACTAAAAATAGTAATTGTTAAAAATAACAGGTCAAGTTTTATTAATTTTTAGAGATCTAAATTTTGCATGTCAACTCTAATTATAAGTTGAGGCTTATTTATGCATGGTTTGTAATTATTTGAATTATTTAATATAAATTAATACATGTTATTATTTTAGAAGCTTTACTTATTAGTATTTTCTTGTCTTGATAGTATTTAGGTTTATTATTTGGTATTATAGCAAGTTCAAATCTTGGAGGTGTAAGAGATGGTGAGAGGATAAGGAGGAATCACTTAGATGAATCAGACTATGCAAGAACTACATAGGAAAATAGAATAATTGATCAAGATCATTACAAATCAAATATAAAGGAGATTAGAATATGATGTAGAGGATGCCATAGATCATGAAGAGGAAATTTTGTAAGAGGAGCAACAAGAATAGCCACCATTAATGGAAGAGAGGATGGTTAGAGATTTAGAAAGGAGGAATGAAGTAATCAAGGTTGATGTTCCATATTATGGAGGAAGTTTAAAACTAAAGGAGTTGATATATTGGATGCACAACATGGAGAAGTTTTTTGAATGGATAAATATGAAATAAAATAAGAAGGTAAAGTTTGCATGCACAAAATTTAAGGGTCATGCATTGATTTGGTGGGGTCACCTACATAAAGAAAGAAAAAAGGTAAAGAGAAAATTAACTCATGGAAAAATATGGAGAAGAAGCTGAGGGAGAAATTTTTTCTTATGGATTATGCACAAACCCTATACATAAGATTCTAAAATTTGAAGCACAAGGATCACAGTATACAAGAGTATACAAATGAGTTTTACAAGATTTTTATATGAGTGGATCATGATGAAATAGAAGAGTAGATGGATTCAAGATATGTAAATGGTTTGATTTTTTATATTCAAGATGAGTTAAACATTCATATAATACTTTTCATGGAGGAAACTTATCAATTAGCTTTGAAGGTAGAAGAAAAATAAAATAGATAGAATTTCATAAGAACATCTATTGGGATAAGAAGAGGACAATCCATTCCAATAAGGGGGTAAGGTGGATTTAATAAAAATAGAGGTGGGTTAAATACCACTAGAGGAGAATGATCACATGGTGTAGAAAGACAAGAAGTTAATAGACAAGGGCTTCAATACCAACAAAGAGGAAGATGATTTCAGAGATGATGAAGCTATGCTGGTGGTAGAGGATGGTTTCTAAATAAATTTAGGTCTTATGTTTGTTATATATGTGGAGTATAAGGCCATAGACCATTTGAGTGTTTAAACAAAAAATATAAATAAATAAGGCAAGAGGATTGCCTAAGAGTGAATTTAGTTGAAGCTAAAAAAGAGAAAAATACTATAGTTATAGCAACAAAGATTGGAGAAAATATCATGATGATAAGAATAATGATTGATCCAATGAAAGAACATGTGAAAAATAAATAAGGTGGTGATGCATGGCTATAAACAAATATATTTCAAATAAGGTGTAATTTAGGAGGTAAGATATGCAAAGTAATTATAGATAGTGGTAGTTGTGAAAATATGGTTTCTAAAGATATGATTGAGAAACTAGGTTTGTAGTGTGAAAGGCCTCCTAATATTTATCAGATATCATGTTTTAAGAAATGGAATAAATTTAAGATAGATAAAAGGTACTTAATCAAGTTTTGTATAGGTAAAACTTACAAGGATGAAATATGGTGTGATGTTATACCAATAGATACATGCCATGTTTATTAGGAATGCCATGGCAGTTTGATAGAACAATAGGTCATGATGGAGCAAATAACATGTATAGTTTATAAAAAGGTGGTATGAAGGTAGTTTTTAACTTTTTAAACAAGAAGGATAGGCTAAAAACCATAGTTTTTAGTGGTGAATGTTTGTTAATCTATGAATATTCTATTTTTTGAAGTCAACATTTGGTAATTTTTTGTGGTCGACAAGGTGGGATAGCCTAAATTTTTGGGGTCAAAGTTAATTTTGAGGAAAGGTTTGCCTACATTTGAATATAAATTTCCTCATATAAATGTAATTCACCAGTACCTCAAAATCCAATTTGGAAGAATTCACCATAGACCATCAGGCAACTTTAAGAATTTTTTTGGTGGTTTATATTTCAGGTCCGAGGGCTTCAAGAATTAACAATATAATTTCTTATTATTTTTTAACTATAATTCCATTTAATAATATTTAAGTCCCAACATGTAAATTAAACACAAGGGCATATGATTATAGCTTACGAATGCCTGACAACATCTTATGAGTGTGGGCACCTGATGGTAACCTATGGGTGCTTGACTACAGTTTGTCGATGCTTGATACTAGCATGTGGTTGAACGATGGTAGGCTAAAGGAAGATGATGATAGGATGCCTATGGGTAGATGATGATAGCTAGTAGGTGGATGCTAATAGATAGTAGGCAAACATTGATAGACTATGGGTAGATGCTAGTAGTTTATGGGTGGACATTGACAACCTATGGGTAGATGTCAGAGCCTACATGTAGATTCCAATAACCTATAGATAGATGTCAGTCACCTATAATTAGATGCTAGTAGCCTATAGGTAGATGCTGGTAACCTATGGGTGAATGCTAGTATCTTGTGGGAGGACACCGATAGCCTATGGGTGGATGTCGATAGTTTATGGGTGGACATCAATAATTTATGAGTAGACATTAGTTGTCTCTAATTGGATGCTAGAAGTCTATGGGAGGGAACTAATTAAATCCAATCAGACATTGATAGTCTATAGTCAAGCACCCATAGGCTACCATCGTTTATCAATAGGCTATAATTAGATGTTGATAGGCTATAGTTAAACACTAGTAGGCTATAATCAAGCATCCATAAGCTACAATTAAATGTTCTCATATTTGACCACTATCATGATTCCTTATTCATCTATTAAGCATCATTGTTTATTGTCAATCATTTTCATTTTTCTATTAATCATATTTTGTTCATGGCTTCATAGGCTTGATTATATGGCTTTTGCTAAAAATGTTAAGGCCTCCAAAAAATTTAAAAATAAAATAACCTATTATCTTATTTTAGCTAGACACCAAAAATAGGTACTATATTTTTAATTAACTAGTGCTTTTTATTTATTGGCTTGTGTTAAATTTAAATAATAATTAAAATATCTTAAACCATTTTACATGTAGAATCCACTGATAACTCTTTTGAAGAAATGTCTCCATAGGAAGACATACCTGGGTATGAATTTAAAATACCAAATAGAGGTACTAACTCATAGAATACCATTATTTTAATTAATTAAATATTATTTTAAAGATTCAATAATAATGACAAGGCCTATAATAATATTTCATGTAGAATCCATTGATAAAGGTCTCGAATATATCCCTAAATTAGTAGACATACTTGGGAATGAAATGCCAAACATAAGTACTAAATTATAAATATTATTTGATTTAATGATTTTTATTTATTTGTACTTTAGTATTGGTGTTTATTAAAAAGTAATGTCATACAATTTTTTTTCATGCATAATTAAATGATAAAAGTATTGAAGACTTGTATAATGCTTTTAAATATATACCTCCCCTGAAATAACTCACTTAAAAAGAAATACCCACTATCCCACTGAATTCAAGGAAACAAAGATATGACATCATAATTAGTGGCGTCGATGATGATTTACCAATACTAAATGAGATATCTACTCACCTAACATGATCTTCAGATAAGACTACTATGTAGTGGAAATAATCTCCAATTGAAAAAGGCATAAAAAAACTATGTGGAAGAAGGAAAATACATGGATAATTAGAAGGTCATTTTAGTATGAGTGGGTATCTAAATACCCATTTATTGAACTTTTAGAGCCAAAAAATAGTATTAACACACCAACAGAATGTAAATGCATAATATGTAGTTAGAAACTTGGAAAGGACCACAAAATGTAACTCAAGTTGGACACAATTGAAAAACATTATGGAAAAATATATGAGTCGGTAAAAGACAAAGATTAAAATATCAAAAAAGTAGTGAGATGGAAAAATGAAAAAGAGTACACACATCAATGTTATGCAATAGAGTATCATAATCATCGGAAACATCAATGGAACCTCATTGAGAAAAGAGGAACAATTAAATCTCAATTTTAAAAGGTTGCTCAATCAAATTTACTTGCCAAATATATACAATTTTTAACTTTATATCACATTCTGAAAAGAGGAAGACAAATATTTATTTTTTCAGATTACAAGATTTTATTTTAGCATATTGGATTGTACAACATTACAAATTCACATTGGTCTGATGTGAGTGCTTGGGATATGGTAAAATGCCTTGCAATGATTAAAAAAGAGGATTTGAAAGAAAAATTAAAATCATCAAGGGTTATATCAATGTCTATTGATGAGGTACCAATAGTTGATAACACACCATGGGTTTAGATGCATGTATAAACATTTCAGAATCATTCAAGGCAACCTCACTTTTTATCTATACATAAAATGATTAAAAATTGTAATGCTAAAAACCTTTGTAAATTGGTTAATTTTAATTTGATGGATATTGTTGGGATGAGTTACCATGATATAGGTACTAAGTTGGTGTGTGTTGGTATAGATAGTGCATCAGTAATACAGGGGAATAAAATAGGTTTGTGTGTTTGCCTACAAACATTAGTTACCCCATATATGAATCCAATCCATTGCATGGCACATATAATGAATCTTTTTTACAAAATTTTAAGCATATTAAAACATGTAGTAAAAGTGGAGGAACTTATCTGTGATTTTCAAGCGTACATGTCATGCAATCCAATTTTTTTTTAGAGTTTCAAAATTTTTCAATTGGAGTGACTAATGGAAAAACACTATTAAAAGATGTAGATACTAGATGGATTTCAATGTATGAGACTGCATGTAGAATATTTGAATAATATCAATTATTGGATGGTTTTAAGTTTAAGTACAAGATGTAGGTTGACAAGGTGAAAGATTTATTGATCCGCTTGATATATTTCAAAACTTTGCCAAAACTATGTGGTATTATACCCATGTTTAAGGAAATGCACTATTTGATGAAACATGCATAAGAGATATCAATATATATTGTTGACTTCATACAGTTGAGGAAACAAGTTTGTCTATCACTTAATATATTATACTACTTAAATGAAAATTTTAAGGGACTAATATTTGAGAGTTAGAAAACTTTAACAAATATAAATGACCCTCAAAACTATTTGAAATTTAATGTTCATGATCATCTTTGTACTTTTGTTAATGGAAAGGATATACCATTACACACTCTCCATAAATGAACTAATATAGTTGGATCATAATTTGAAGTACCTATAACAAGGGTTACAGATGATAATGCCATATGTGACACACGATTGAAATTGAGAGACATTTCAAAAAAATTATCTGATGAAATTTGAGATCATTTTCAAAGGGATGAGTTTTTTGAAGCCATGGGGCTGGTGAATCCTATATTTTGGAACAATGCAAATGGTGAAGAAAGAACAAGTAATTTATTTATCAAATACATGGGTACTCTCATCAAACATTTTAGTAAGTGTATGTAAATAAATAAAGAGGAAGTTAAGGGTATTTTGTAAAATAATTTACTGAAAAAATAGTCAATCATTTTTGGAATTACAATGGTTGAATAATATCAAATTTTAACTGAACCAATAGAAATGGGTTCTATTACCAAGCTATAGAAGAAATTATATCACAACAATGTTCTATAAGAAGAAATTAGTAAATATTTTTTATTATATGAATTGTGCCAAACAGTGATTTTAGGGTCGATGGAAGATGAAAGGGTATTCAGTGCATTATCTTTTCTTAAATCAAGGATTTAAAATAGATTGGATACAAATCTTGAGACATGTTTAAGGTTATATGTTTCAGGTTATGAAGTGGATGTGTTCCATATGGTATAGAAATTTTTATTAGGAGTACTTTAACTGAAAGAAGAGGTGTCATGAATACAACTACAAAAGAAAATAGTGAAACTAAAAATTCCAGTGAGATAGGACATGCAAATGTCAGTGATGAAGTACGGGTTACCAAAGGGTTGTTTGAGATACCTGAGTCTTAGTTGTAATATTGTAATATGTATATGAAAACTACTAAAAAATATTTATGAAATGCTTAATTGATTTGATTTGAGTTAAGTTGTTTATGAAATACTTATTTCCTATGATCCTATCTTTAACATTTTATAATAGTATTTGTTAGCATTTTTTACATTACGAGTTGCAAAAAATGGTACATATTTAACATTCTATTTCTTTATTATTTGATATTTTAACTTAAATTTACATTGTTTAATCAAATGAAATGGTAAGAAATATTTTAATAGCTTTGAAACCAAATTTACTATAATTTAAACCAATTGAAAATTGTAGTAAATTATTACACATCATATACTAATATGAGTAAGGAATCCATAATTAAAAAACATATTTTAAATATTATAAAACATAGGTTTCTAGTAATTACAAAACATAAGCATAAAACAACTTGAGGCTTTGAGCTCAAACCTCTATTTCTATTAATTACACAACAACAGTATGGAAAAAATTATAAAATAACAATATGGAAGAAATTACAAAACAATGCTAAAGTCTCATAATCATTATGGATCACTTTATCCTTCCACTACTTGCTGGCTAGTACTGGTAGTGGTCGTGTTGTCTATGAGGATCAGGATCCTAGATTCTTGAAGATGTTTCACTGCAAAATGGATATTGTCAAGAGTTACCCATTCTTCTACTATAACATCTCCTACTAAAAGCAATGACTAGTCTACTTTAGCTTTCTTTCTAAATAAAAAATTAGGATCAAGCCATTTTCTTGAATTATTTTACTTAATGTATGATTTTACTTATTCAACAAAATAAGTTTCTCCTTGAAAGAAATTACCACAAAAATACTTTTGAGCCATTCTTTAGATGCATGTCAAGGACAACAACTTGGTTCTTCAGATTTGTATATTTTGACTATAAATGATAAAAAAAATTTAATTAGTTAAATATTTTAAAATAAAATTTAATTTAAAAAACCATAAGGAAACTTACCATAAATTTTTCTTTTTCTACATTCACAAGATCCACAAGGCTTTTGTTTTTTACCCATTTATTATAATATGCTTAGAATTTTGCATTCAAGTTCTCAATCTTGTTTAACATGTTATCAAGAACATCATTATTAAAGCTATTACTCACTACAATACTTCCTAAAATTGCTTGGTTAAATAAAACATCAATTTTTTTTAGTTGATGCTCCACTATTGTGTACAATTAATTGCATTGATTGTGGTTGTAAAAATGGGCATTTATTTCCTGAATTAATGATTTTTCTCAATGCTCCCAAGTTATCAATTCATCGAGGTTTGGAAGAATAAAATCATTAACATAAGCTTTATTATTTTTTGTTAATAAATTAGAAATAGTTAAAAAAGTATGCTAGTCATCTGTTTGGGGAATCTCCTACACAAGACTAACTTCAGTGTCATTAGGTGGAGAATTGGGTGTACAAGGTCACTATGAATGATCTATGGGCGAAGATCCCTATATCATATCATGAGGGTTGAAAGAAACATGGGTGTGCCACTATTAATGCCCAAATACTCTTTATTTAGATCAGTATTATGAAGAACTATGTTCCCTATTGCATTGGGCAAACCACAAAGTAAAAAGTTTGGAAACTCTGATGTTATGACTTGAACCATGCCATTGCTTTGAGCTAGGATAAACAAACATTTCCCAATATCAGTATTTACAAGGCCATGATGAAGTGGTGGTAGTGGTAGGAATTTTTTCCATTGAGAATAATGACCTCCAAATGGGAATTAAAATCACTAAAATGACTAATTAAAAAAATATAATATAATATTAATGTTTAGAATACACACACACACACACACACACACACACACACACACACACACACACACACACACACACACACACACACACACACACACACACACACACATATATATATAGTGCACCTTACTGCTATTATTGTTGTGGCTATTCCTATTGCTATTGTTATTGTTGATATTGCTATTGCTATTGTTAGGGAACTCTCGAAGCTTTGCCAGACCCCCATGGTGTTTACCATATAGATTGTGTAGGCACCACTATATATATAATAGAGTTAAAATATTACAATGATAAAAGAGTATTCAATCAAAACAAAGCTAGTTTATGAAGCTATACCATTAACATGAGTGGAAGGTTGTGCCAGAGATGTAGTCAAACTATGCATTTATTTTTTATTATCAATTTATACTCAAACATCTATAGATTCAATTATGCATCCTCTTTCATGTCTTTTTTTCTACTCAGGATGTTGACATCCCTTGGTTGATGCATTTCTTCTAACAATTGTTTCATATAATTTTTTTTCAAGAAAAAGATATTTTTTATTTAAAATTAACTAGATCAATATTTATATAATTATTTGTAATAAATATATTATAAATCTCAAAAATTCTCAGATAATAACTCTGAATAACCTACTATGCTTCAAGGGAGAGTGCATTGATAAACATTGTGGGATCGAGAGCAGGAGGAACATATGATGCTTGTAAATTTGAAATTACTTCATATACAATGCAATGATATAATTACAACAAAAAATTGAGTATGTTCATTGCACTAAGCAAATTTTAAATTATATTTAATTCTTTTGGGAATAAAAGTGCACCAGTCCAATGGTTGGACACCTAGAGTACTAAGAATATAAACCAAAGCCCATAACAGAATATCAGATGGTCTACCCTGCAAAACAATTCTTGCTTGGAAAAGTTCCATCATGCCCATCATAAAATGATTTTTAACACATTCAATTATTATCCCCATTTTACCATGGCATTGAGGATCTATAAAAAATTTAACAAGTTATAACTAACAGAAGTAAAACTAGTCAAAATGAGAAATTATAAATTTTACAATACATACCATCCACCTGCAATGAGTAATGGGACTCCAAATATTTTTTGTCCTTATCATTTAGTAAGGCCTTTATGGTGACTAGGTCCCCATGATTTTATGGTACACTTGTCAGTATTTGATTATCCTCTAGATGGATTCCAAACAAAAAATTATGGGAGGCCAAGGTGATGTGAAACATGGAGGAAGTAGTATCAAAGCTTTATAAGAGAACATTCAACAAAGGAATATATTTCTCATACTGGGGCATGTAGATAATGTCATTGAAATTTCAAGGCTCCACCTAATCAATGTATTGTCTTATTACTGTAGAAGCCTTAGGTTAATAGTACACATCAAATTCTAAAAAATGAGTTTTGGGGTTTTTGTTTACATTTGTGCCTATGCTTGTACTGATGGTGGAAGAGGTTGGATAAATGGAATCCATCGATGAAAATAAGGTTTTTGAAGTCAGGGAGAAGAGTACAAAAAATTTAACCATGGAAGGAGAGAAAAAATGGGGAAAACTACAAAATGAGGTGCATTTGGCACTTTTATAGGCATTTAACTCATTATGGGTGAATGTCTGCATGGCACAGGCATCCATTGAAGGCACCTATTTCATGGTTGAGTGTCATGCATAAACATCACAAATGCATATATATGCTCTCTATTACATGAAAACACCTAAAGGCATAATATAAATGATCATCAACATATTACAGATAAATGCCTATACAATCTAGATGAACATTGGCATAGTGCAAGTGGATGCCAACACTATATAGATGAGTGTCTGCATGATGTCAAAACTCACCTAAATCATACCAGCATTCACCCTCACTATACATGTATGTGTCCATAGCATGTTGATGTTTTCTTTCACCTTATCGATAAATAATTGTGGGCATGATACAGATAAACACTAACACTATGCAGGTAAACACCAATGTAGTACAAATGAGTGATGGTATTGCACAAATGCTTATCTATATAATGCTAGTGTCTACCCACACTATGATGGAATTCATATGGGCTGTATAGGCATTCATCTATAAGATGTTGATGATCACTCATACCATGCTATTAGGTTCCTACATGATGCTGGCATACACCTAGGTTGCACTGTATAAACACCCATCTGTATCATGCCAATGCTTATCTACATTTTATCCCCCATGATGTTGATGCTTATCTACATGGTATATGTTTTTATCGTGTTATCATGCATTTGTATTCTATCATCATCATGTCAATTTTCATTTATGAAATATAGTCATTTATCCCCCATCATACCAATGTTCATATATTTTATGCTGGCCTTTGCTTGCATCTTCCCATCATTTATCAGCACTATGTCATCATTCATCTACATTTCTTGGGAATTCAACTATGTTTATCATCTTCCATATGTAACCTTGTAACAAATTTGGTAGGCTTTGTGTGATTCATTGCATGTCATCATATGATTCTCCTATATAGTGATACACCTTCCAAACTGACTTATCACCATTGCAAATCCAATTCACCTAGAGACCTCCACGATTTTTTTATATGGTCCACTAAAATGAGCCCTACTAAAAACATGTTGACTGCAAAAGAATTTATCAAAGACATGAAGATGGAAGGTTATTATTATACATTAGTAGAAAAGAAATAATACATGGAAGTAGTGAAAATACCAATAGAATCAATATTAGTGTTGAAAGAAACTGTAGATGTTATACATGATGAGTTACTAAATGACTTAATATCAAAGAGAGATATTCAACATCATATTTATTTGATTTTAAGAACAACTCTACCTAGTCAATAAACTTTATAGGATGAGTCTAACAAAGCATGAAAAATTAAATAAATAGGTTACTAAATTGGTGAGGAAGGGTGTAGTAAGGGAGAGCATGAGTCCATGTGAAACACCAACATTGCTCACTCTAAAAAAATATTGAGGGTAGAGGATGTATGTGGATAGTAGAGCAATTAAATTTTTTTCAATCAAGTACATGTTTCCTACACCTCATTTAGATGATATGATTGATGTTCTTGTAGGAGAAAAACATTTTACCAAGATTAATCTGAGTGGATACTATCACATTCATATTTTTGAAGGAGATGAATGAAAAAAAACCTTCAAGAATAGAGATGGTTTATATGAATGGATGGTGATGCCATTCAAATTATCTAATGCACATAACACATTTATGATGGTGATGAAAATAGTGCTATGAGAATATAGTGGTAAGTTTATGGTGGTTTAATTTGATGATATTTTAATATTCAATAATACTAAATAAGATCACTTATAACATCTGAGAATTGTCTTAGAATTTTTTAATAAAATATATGCTCTATGTGAATTTGAAGAAGTAAAAGTTTATGCAAAACAATTCGGTATTTTTGGGATTTGTAGTTTTATAAGTTGGTGTAAGAATGGATGAATAAAAAGTAAAAGTAATTGTTGAGTGGCCTATCCCAAATAACATCACAGAGGTAAGAATTTTCCATGGTTTAACAACTATTTCCATAAATTTTATTAAGAATTTTAGTAGTCTTATTTCACCAATCACAAATTATATGAGAGGAAAATAACTTGCATGGACAAGGGCAACAATATAAATATTTTAGTTGTTAAAGAATAAAATTACAGAAAATCATATTTTAACATAATTATATTTTAAAAAATTACAAATTTTGATGCTTAGTTTGTGGGAATTGGTGTTGTGTTGAGTCAAGAAGGGAAGCCAATATCATATTTCAAGTTGAGAAAAGAGATATTTTTTAGAGGCACATATAACAAGTTGAAGTAAAATAAAATTGGACCATGCAAAATTGTGAAGAAAGTCAATGATGATGCTTATGAGGTGAGTTTACCACATAGTTTTGATATCTTTCCAGTATTTAATGTTTCAAAATTATATGATTTCCATGGAAAATATGGTGAAGGTGAAGAAGATGAAGTAGATTAGGTGCAATAGTTTCCAAAGAGGAAGAAAGAAAAGATAGTGTAGGTTCTAGATAAGAAGATAATAAACATAAGACATGAAAGTTATGATAGGTATTTGGTATAATGGGAAGGCTTACAATAGGAAGAAAACACTTGGATTATAGAATGGAAGTTGAATAAGATTGATAAGAACAAATTGAATAAGTACAATCATAACAACTCATAGGAGTTGAATTGTTTTCAACTAGAGGAGAATGATGCAAAAAGAGGTTGAACTTATGGAGGCCATACCTTTTGATCCATAACTCCATTTGAGCCCATATTCATTGCCAAAATGATCATCTTGAAATTTTTGGTAAAACCACAACATACTCTATCCATTTATGGATGTTTTTGATAGTTTTTGGAGGCCATACATGACCATATGAGAGTCCAAAACTCCAGGTTAATATTATTTTAGGTATTTTTTAATTTTAAAAAATGTCTATTTTTATAACCAAACTTGAACTTCAATTTATATTCATATGATAGGTTAATTTTAGTGTTTAGTATTTTTTTATATATGCGTGCATTTGCATGCAAAACTTACTAAAAATAATAATTTCTAAACATAATAGGTTTAGTTTTTTTATATTTTTAGAGTTTTGAATTTTACATGTCAACTCTAATTCTGAGTTGAGGCTTATTTATACATGGTTTTTAATTATTTGAATCATTCAATATGAATCAATATAGGTTATTATTTTAGAATCTTTACCTATTGGAATATTTTTGTCTTGATAGTATTCGGGTTCATTAGACACATGTGAGGATATAGAGCTAATAATTATCTATCATTTTTCATGTCATTTTAAAAAAATTATAAGATGGTAGAAATAGAAGGGTATAATTTTAAATCATTTTGGGAATAATACACTCCTAGATGATGTGATACGCTCTTAGTTAGGGTATGGTAAGCTCTTGGTCAAAAATAACATCCTCATAAAAGTAAAACTAGTATTTTGGTTAAAAGTGGTTTATTTAAGTTTTAAATGTATAATTTGAATTTGTTTGATTTTTATGTAGATGTATCATGGTTATATTCCTAATTAATTTATATTTTTGGTTGTTTGGGATGTAGAATGACATCCATATTCATAAGTTTTACCATATCCAAATGATATATTTCATCTAAGCCATGGGGTAGGATGAAAAAAATTAGGAGAACTTAGATTCTATTATCTTTAGTTATGTGGGTTTGTTATGGCCATGTAGTCTGATGTTGACTTATTGAATACATTGACCAAATGGTTAAACAATGACACATGCTAACTTTGACTACCAAAGGGGGAGTTGACTATGAATTTAGAGGGTGTTTGATAATTTTATAGATTTTATTAAAAAGTCATAAAATGGTGATGGAAGAGACCACCTAAATAATCTAGAGGTAATTAAAATTTATTAAATGGGAGGTTGTTCAAGGAGATCAATGTCAAAATTTGGGATTCTTTTAAGTGATATATAATTGGGTAGCAACCACAATTGCAAAATTATATATTATTCTTTGAGCTTCATTTTAGTAGTGGATATTAGGGTCATGGCTTACACATATGGTCTACATGACATTATTTAGAATTTGAAGGATCATCAAATGGTATATGCACGAGGGAAATTTATGTTATCATATATGGGGTATTTTATTTGTTAAAATGTGAGGAACATAGTGGTGGTCTAGAAGAAATTAACTTCTTCTAGGTATGAATGTATCAAAATTTTACTTGAAATGAGGCTCATTATTTTACCTTTAGTTTTTCTAGATAGGGAGATTCCTTATACTAGGGTATGTATCAAACACTAACCAAGACCCCACGAGAAAGAGAGATAAAATACTTATTTCAAGAGGATATTGGATAAATTTATAGAGGATGATATAAAGGGATGACCTTATTGAAATCATATAAATTGGGTTGAGGATGTGTGAGAGCTGCAATGGTTATTTTATACACATTTTTTTTCTTATTAACATTTTCTCTTATAAAATTCGACATTGCATCAATATCCCTAAGTGCACATCTTAAGGATTGAGTTGAGATCAGGGTGAATTAGTTCATGGTTCTTTGTGAGAGGTTTTCTAATGATCTTATACTTATTTTACTCATTTATTCATGCCATGTCATCTTCTTATTCATCATTTGAGAGTTCCCATTACACCTTCATACTCCTTTTATTCTTAATTCTATTTCTCTCTTATTTATTATGTTTTGTGATTAATATGATATCATTAGTTGGGCCAATGAATTTCTATGTCTATTGGATATTTATCTACTTTATCATTTAAATAATTGATTTTGGCTAAGTTTTAATTATGGATTTTTTGGTTTTGAACCATATTGATATGGTTCATTTTCATATTTTATCATAAGCAAGATATCCAACATTAATTACTCATACACACAAATACACATTAATAAGAAGAGGAATTAGGAATAAGCAACTTATACTTAAGGATGACTTGTTTACATAAGGCCTTGAAAGATATAAAGAAGAAAATATGGATTATTAAGGTACACCTATTATTTGGAATCCTCAATTAGGGATACTTAGGTATTATTAATTCCATCTTGAGCTTCACCTACAAAATATCTCAAAAAGTTAAACTTGAGCCAAGAAAGGGGATTGATTCATCGACATGTCAAACTAAGGAAAGTGCTATAATCATATGTTTTTTTATTTATTTACTTTTGTAGATAAATTATATTGGTATGTTATTTTATTACATGCTTATATTAACTATGTTTGTTAGTATATTGTTATCTTTTAAAGAGTATATCCTTTAAGTAAACCTCATGGTTAATTATCAATGGTATTTTTTTGTTTAATTTTATTACCTTAAATTACATCCATTTGTGATTGCATATGGACACTTTGAATCTAGTTAGGACTGTGCATTCCTTGTATGTGTGATTCCATTATTAGGTCCCCTTACAACATGTTTCATACATAACCCTTATCTAGATCCCCATACCATTTTGTGGAATGGTATATTGTATACATGTTGGATCTAGTATGGTATTTTATATTTTCCTTGATTAGAGAATACTTTTATTTTTTATCATATTTATCCTACATACATTCTAGTTACCTTGACATGAATTTGACCCCATTATGATTTGGGTCATTTTAATGTTTTTATTTTTTCTAGATTCATAGTGCTACTAACCAATAAAGAGTATTATCTTATTTATTTTCAATCAATCTTAATGATGTCTCCTCTTAGTTTTTTTTCTAAAAATCCTCAACACATTTTAATTTTATGTGGGTTCATATTTTATCCCTACCATGCCCATAATTAAGATAAATCTCTCATGGTGCAATTTTCATCAATCTCAATCAAAATATAATCAATAAAACATGGTTGACATTAATTCATAGAGTAACCAAAAAAATCCAATTAAGAACTTAATAGATCTTATATAAAATATATTTATATGATTATAAAAATGGAAAACTTAAAAACTTAAATAACTTTACATCAATGGTAATAACATCAAATAATGTTCCGTACTCTCAATAAAAACTCTAGAAAACATCATCCTCTTAATTTCTCTAGGTAAAATGCTCCACTATATAGAACACAAGTTATTACCAAAGTCTTGGATTGAATAGATTGAATGCAAGCCACTAATAACAATCACATGGTCCAAATGCAGAACCATATTTTGAAAATGGAAATTAGATATAAAAATTTATTTTGGGTCAAGCTAATTATTTACATTTTCCCCATACCCTCATGGATGGTAACATGAATCCTATTCCCCAGCCTCCTATTTCAAAATTATTCTTCAAAAACTTCAAATATAACATAAAACTCAAATATAACATAAAACTCCCTATATAAATTTTATTGACATTATATTTATCTATCCAAACATAACATATGATGGGTCCATTGACACCACCATACATCTTATAGTATTTGTAAAAAATTATGAAGAATGGATATAAACCAACACTCATGAGACTATCAAACTTATATAAAAAAACTGTAACTTGGGATACCTTATCATTATACAACCATTTCCCAATCCATTCAGATTATAAGCTAAAAGATATAGTCAATGATGATCTATTATAATAATTTTAATGTCACAGTCTTTTCAAAAATAAAATTGGTAAATTCATTAATACCAAGAAATAATCTCATGAACCCACCCATGATTTCATTAATATATGGAAATATTTTATGCATAAATATAATTACAAAATGATTAAATCTTTTTCAATCTCTTCATTATTTCTCTAAAACCTCAATCCAATACAAAGTAAGGTCCTTCTCTCCTAAGAATTTAGAAAAAGCATTTGACCAAGTTCAACAAAAATATTACCTTATATTTATGAATCAATTTAAATGATCTAAAAATATAATAGGGATTATTTCAAAATAAAATCCAATCCAATCTCACTAAAACATTACAAAGGAAACCTCCCCAACCATATAAGTTGGGAGTGCATCCTTACCTAAATAATTCAGACAATACAAACCTAACCCACCCCATGTTGAGCCTCCAAGAGATGAATAAAAGGGTGCTGACATCTCAACCTATGATTTTTTATCCTTCCAAGCCTCTACTATAATGTTATAATCTTGATACATTTTATTGGTGGCTTGATAATGTTGGTCGTTCTCATTAAAACTATTGTGAACTCAAAAAACATGCTTATAACTTCATGTTCGATAAATTTTTTAACTATGAATATTATCAATAATATCTCAAATATTATAAAGCTTAATCAAATAAATCTCATTTAAAAAATTAACCTTTATAATTTAAAAAAAACCCCAAAAAACTTTTAAGCCTACACTCACACATACAAACAACTTTATAGGTGCAACTAAAGGAAATTATGACTAAAGTTTTATCAATTATCAATATGTTAATGTGGAAAATTTCAAATACGGATGTATGCCCAATCATAAATATTTATCATGAATCCTAAGAAAAAATCTTAATAAGATAAGGTTCTCACCGATATGATAACCATAAGTATAACCATCACATCATATAATGATTCACGCACTCCACCAAAAATATTCTCAACATTAGGATGAATCTCTTCATATCATCAAAGCTCAAAAAAAATATTCTAAATCCAAACCATTATCATTCTTACCAAAAATTTTAAAAAATGTAATTTCATATAAGATCTCAACACTATGCCTTGAAATATTACCCTAATGGAACTCATAATAACATCATGCACCATTAAAAATTCTCATGAAAAAAATTCAAA
This sequence comes from Torreya grandis, assembly GCA_037957365.1. NCBI lineage: Eukaryota > Viridiplantae > Streptophyta > Pinopsida > Cupressales > Taxaceae > Torreya > Torreya grandis. Next base: position 2,036,219 of record JARHVA010002970.1, read on the forward strand.
ATATATAAGAATCATCATCATTAAGTGAAAATGAACCATGTATTCAACCTCCTAAAATTTCAAAGCCTACCAAGATACATACCATTGAGACCATATCTCATCCTCAACCATATAGAAAACTCTCAATCTATATTCTCATGGATGATATGATCTATGATGAAATCCCATTCCAATATGATGATCAACGTTTCTTTATTAGTGTCATGACAAAATATGTTCAATAAAGGAAATTAGTTATGAATGAATGTTTGATCATTAATGTCAATTCCATATGGTTAATAAATACCTTAAGATATTCCACAAAATACATCAGGAAAATAAGACTTAATTATCTTGGATTTGAAAAGAAAAACCAAAATCCTCTCGGATGTATTTGGAATCCTCCCAAAACCATATGAAACAAGATCATGGGTTTTTTATATCTTAATTTATTATAATATATTATTAATAAAATCTTAGACTCATTGTATGAGATCAACCAATTATCTTGTTATCTAGTGCCTAAATTTTATTCATAACAATGTCTTAAGCATGAATCACATAATAAATCATAGGATATCAAACTACTACATCCTAATAAATAAATTTGAATTAATATCACTAATATAATCTATAGTACTCCATTACTTATGTTAATAAACACGAATCTTGATTTTCAAGTCACCCTCGTTGACTTCAATGTTGATGTGTTGAATGAGATCCAAAACATCTATAATACAAATAAGTAACACCATACATCTCCTAAAGGTTTACTTTATCTGTTTTACCAAGAGATCAATCCCTTCCTCTATTTGATGAGGATATTGAAAACTACCTCCTTGTGATTTCAATGAAGATTCATATGATGAGGATTCATTTGAATGCAATGACAATAGGGTTTCTAAAATTTCACAAGGAAAATTACTATTCTTTCTAAGAGCTTTTATTCAATTCCCTATTTTTTCCAAATACACTTCCAATTAGGCTTAACTTAATCAATAATGTGCAATTTAAATATATTATGATGAAGACTATACAATTTACAAAGATCAAGTAAAACTTTCAAATTTCCTTAATTACAAAAATGTCCATGCCAAAATTCATGCTTTCAATTATGATATCAATTTAATACATTTGTATTATGAACTTGATGATCATAAAGTTGTTTCAAGTGATGAAGAAGAATATTTTTTAACCTCCAACCAATAAACCAATGGAATATCATAGAAGGGTAATCCAAAAAATATATCAAACTTCACCTCAAAAACCTAGTAATGATCACTTTCTATAATTCTTCCTAAAAATCATCTCCCCCTAGCATCATCAACATGGTCAATAATTTTAAATTTCATCAAGATAGTCCTAACTTCATCAATCAATATGATGATATTCAAGTTCAGGTATAACTTTTTGACTTCATTAGCTAGGCCAATGATGTTAAAAATCAAATAAAAATTCCCAAATTCATTATCTAGGATGATGAGGTTTAATTACAAATACCATAATATAGCATCATTGGTCAAGATGATGATGCACACACACAATTAGAACAAATATAATTCATTGTAAAGGCTGATGATGTTCAATAAAAAAATATAAAATAACATTAGATAGGATGATGATTAAAAAAATTAATAAAGACCACCTACATATCCATAAATTTTTATTCTTGACAAATTTAATTATGTGAGGTAGATTCACACATAAGATGAAAACAAAGTTAGTGCATATATTGATCTCAAGGTTTAAATTTGAAATCATTTTTTTTCATCAATTATAATAAGTGATGAAGCTATATTATATCTCCTTCATGTAAGAGAATACCAACTTCCTCACTAACATCTCAAATTTGGACATTTAGAACACACTCTTTATTTGCATATTTGTTTCACTAGTGTTGATCCTAAAATTTATCTAATCTAAATATTACCACTTACACCATATCAATTTCAATACCATAATGCAATGATAGTTTAAGGGAACATGGAGTTTAACATAGGAAGACTTGATGATCTTTGCCTTATCCTCATCTCTTCCTTTCTCTCTTGAATAGAAAAATAACCATCAAATCCTCCTTAACAAATATATAAAATCCTTTTCTTGGTAATATGAGGATATTATTATCATTGATTGTGACATAATTTTTAAAAATATTTTTACTTATCTTGACACATTTCCCATCCACCAAAATCAATGTAAACTCCATGTGGAAGTTTCCAAACTTTTTCACACATAAATCCCCAATCTCCTCAATTTTAATTTTATTGAGGTAGTGGATTACCCTAAATAGATTTCTAACATAGTATACATTTCCAAGAAAGTCATTCTCATCATTCACATATGTATTTAATTTCATAATCTCAACTTAGCATGTTCTAAGGATAATTTTATGATTCCCTCAATTGATGTCATTATTGATTCTAAAACTGGATATGAGTTTATTTCTCTAATGGATAGTTTCTCTAGGTATAATAAAATTCACATCAATCTCAAAGATCAACATAAAATTACAATCACCACCAAGTGGGGAAGATATATCTATGTCAAGATTCCCTTTGGACTTAAAAACATTAGGGCAACCTATCAACATCTCATGACTCATAAATTTCATGACCTCATTCACAATATTGTTAAGACCTATGTGGATTATCTCCTTGAAAAATCTAAACATCACAAAGATCATCCTCATGACCTAGGCATCATATTTAAACATTTGATGAAGTATAAATTATAACTCAACCATAAAAAGTGTGCCTTATAAGTTAAAACTAGTACAATTTTAGGGTTATTAATCTCTAGATGATGGATTGACATGGATCCTAAAAATATCAACACAATCATTGAAAAAATTAAGCCATTTCCCCTTCTAAGTCCATAATTTTTTTTGGAAACTTGGGGAATTTTAGAGATTTTGCCTTGAATTATCCTACCACACTCATTTGATCATTTCACTCCTCAAGAAAGGTGTCAATCAAGTGGTGTGATAATTAATAAAATGTGTTTGAAAACATGAACAATTATTTAATTAAACCTCCAAAATTATGGTCACCATAAAATTGGGTGACATCCCATCTTGTACACATATTATACCTCCATGTCAATTAGGAAAATGCTTGTGTTTTTAAATGAATCCAAGAAATATGTTATCTATTAAATTAGTCATGCATTGATTAATTATGAACCTGTTACACCAAGGTTGAGCATGACCATTTCATCATCTACTTTTTATTTAAAGAGCGTTAGCATTACATGTTTTATAGGACAAACTTGGTCATTGTCTATTCAAAACCACTTTTTTAATTTTTTATCCAGGCCTTCTTTCCTAGTGATATAATTAGAAAATGGATGACCTTTTTGATGGATGAACCTAAAAATAAGAGTAGCTCTAAGTCACAGTGTAATTACATGAGGATAACTTAAAAGTCAAATTTTAAATATCCATGTTTTTATAAGGGTCTAGGCAAAGATGCATTCTCTTTGATCCTTTTGGAAAGATAATGCCTCTAGCCTTTCAACTTATTATCAATGTTATTAATAATATCAATGAATATGAAACTTTAATTTTTGGTGATCTAACCATAATTGCATGAAACCACATCAATAAATTTAGTGCCTTAGTAATTTGTGAATCTATGCATAACTCCATGCTCTAATAAATTATAAAAACTATCTTTCATCATGTTTCACCCATGGAATGAAATAATACATAACCTGTAACTCAAAAGACAACATTACACAATTGTGTTTTCTTAAAACCATTAAGTAACTTTGGGAACAATTCATATTATGTGTATTACTTGATCCATGCCACATACAATTTCATACAATAATGTGCACTCCACCTAAAAGGCATAAAGCACATAATTTATAAAGCCTTAGTTAGTGTAAACATTTACCATGTAAAAATATTGATAATCAACTAAAAAAACCATTCAACATATCCTCTTAGTTCCATGTATAAAAAACTCACAATTATGCACAACATAACTTCACAACATCTACATAAGACTAAATCATCACATACCATGTGCACAATCCATTGAACACCATCCATAAACCTATGGGTAATGCCAAATATGCACACAACACTTGTTTGAAATCCTTGAGTCCATTCCATAATAACACACCTATACTCATACTATTCATCTAGAGTTTAGATGCATAACCATAATAAGGTGAAGATTTACATTTGGAATTTTAAAATATTTGACTTCAATAATGCTCTTAAGCCTTCATGGGTCTTAAATCTATTTATACATATTTATAACATTAGTTTAGACATATAGTGTTAGTGTATATTAGGACATAAATTATTTTATTTTTTTAATATGCACTTGTAATTAAATTATTTATGGATAATGCACACCTTATATACAAATAGATATCCATAACTTATTTATAATGAATTATTTATAAATCACCTATAAATAATAATATCTTATCCTTAAAATAGTTTTTTCTTTAAAAATTTGAGATAGTATCCCTAAAGGTAACATTTTTTCCTATCCTAAATCTCCTTATCTAGATAAGCTAAGTTAGAGCGAAAGGTTGAAGGTAATCTATTGAAGGATCATTGGTTTTTTACTGTAACATTTCTGTGTGGAGGGTCACATTGGCCCTCCTTACATCTATGCTTTAATATATTTGGTAGTCATTCTACCTTGATATAATTATGTCTCTTTATATTAATGTTAGATAGGTACGAATATATTTTGGATTAAGTATTGAGGATTTTTTATTTATCCTCAACATATTACACAACCTAGGATGGTGATAGAGCTTTCGTAAGCTTCACTTAAATGCATGGATGATTTTTTGTATTTATAAATCACAATCTCTTTAGTTTTTTAGATTTTATGTCAAAGTTGTACCAAAGGGACCTTAATTATGTCACCACTTCTAAAGCTTACTAGATATTTTTTAGCCTTTCCATTACATCTAAAATGTCTAAATTTTTTAGTTTTGAATTTTGTTATATAAAAAATGGATTTGCAATGCTTCTTTAATGAAGGTTTGAAAAATAGGCCAATTAGGGTTTTTATTCATATCTTTTCTCCTGAATTTAGTTTATTTTTATTTTTATTTTTTACAAATTCATATTTTCAACAAAAAACTTATATATATTTTAAAATAAAAAAGATAAAAATAAAAGCACACAAGCTATAAAATAGTTTCTTATTTTTAGAAATTATTTTATGAAGAATATTATATTTATAGTTTTAGATTTGTAAGACATATTTTTTGAAGGTTTGAACACTTTTTTCAGATTTGGATAGTTTTTTGTAAATTAGCTCATAGTGTTTTACTTCATTTTTGGCACCTTGACTTTGACACACCATATCTTGGTCATACTACGGTTTTTTCCAGTGATTGGTTTTTTTATGTGCATATTTTTTTGATAGATTCACAATGACATATATGGTCTATGCATATTTTTCATACTAATTTATATTATTCATAGTTTTGGAGATGTCACATGGACCAATCAATCTTCAATTTGTGATAGTTTTCTCATGCTAAAAAATTTCATTAGGTAAGTTTTGTTAAGCTATATATTTATGCAAGAGGAATACAGTGGTATAATAAAATCTATGATTTTATGTTATATACAATATATATTTTTCTTATATTTAAGGCTTTAGAAATGTTTTCTAATCAAAATTTTATAACTCTACATATTAGGATGATTGTTATTGGGTTGATGCTTCTTGAGAACTTGGAGAGTACTCACTTAACATCTTAGGAAAGGGATTTATCCTTCTCATACCCTGACCAATTTTAAGATAGTTTTGAACATTAATATTTAATGTTGAAAATTCATTCTCTTTAAAGAAAAGAGTATCTACTTACATATGTTTCACATTCATCCTCACTTTTAGAAGGTGTCAAATTTAGAGAAAAGGCATTCTTATTAGTTTAACCATTCATCCTCACTTAAACAATGTATCCTCTTAAGAGAAAAGGGTTTCTTCTCATTTTTGTTTGACCATTTATCCTAACATAAAAAAAAAATCCTATTCAAATCAAAGTTTTTATACTTATACGGTTTTGAACATTCATCTTGTCGGGGAATCCAAGAACAAGCAAACTTGTTCTGATCCCACTTGTTAGGATCTTTCTCCTTAGAAAGAGCACAATATGATTACCAAACTTAAGCAATTAAACATGTGGAAATATACCAGAAATACAAGTAACTAGAATTCACCAATAGCATAGAATATGAGAGACAATACACTATCTTGTATTAACATTTGTATAAAAAAGAATACAATAAAGAGCCACCACACTCTTCCACCTTATAGAGGCTTCCCACACCTCAAGTGTATAGTAATTCTTCTTCAAAACACTCTCCTATCAAAAACGGTCCCAACAACCAACTCACACATAGAATTGGTGTTCACCTCTCCAACCAGTCAGTAATAACCCTGCTAGTACACCAAGCACTCTATGGTACTTCAAGTTGATCTCCCATGAACCTGCAACCTAAAATCCAATAGACCATACTTACCATGGAAGGATCTTCCTTGCCTTCCTTTCTAGCTCATTAGTGGAACTAGGAGAAACACACACTTTGTTCTCTTCACTAGCACACTTTACAATACATGCCAATGGGTCTATAAATAGATCCCAGACTTAAACAATAACTTAGACTCTTAGTTTACTATAATTATCCACGCAGCTCAAGACTCAAAATAGCCTTTACATGTAAACACTCCATTCACTAAACTAATTGTTCGTGCAACGAGCAGTTCTAGAACACACAGGCGACCGATGCCAGTCCCTGCTTGCCTGGTTCTGCTGACGTTGGCTGACTCCCTGCCAACTCCGGTTGCCTTCTGCACTGATCATGACCGACGTCGATCATGCTACTGACGCCGGTGCTTTTGGGTCTTCAGCAACCTCTTTTTCTTTGTCTGCAACAAGTTGAAGCTTTTAGATCCACAACCTAACAATCTCCCACTTGGAGATAAATAGCTGCAACTGTACCTGTACCTATACACCATCTAGTTTGTTCCCTTGGCTCTGTATCCCTCTTCAATATCACTCTTGAAGATCAACCACCACAAAACCTGTAGTGCAACTCATGTCATCCAAATCACCTGCCACATCCACATCTACAAACCATGTAGAAAATAACTTGAACCTGCATAGCATGTGCACCTGCTGCTGGTCCCTCTAAGAATCCACTGAACTGCCCTCTAATGCTTCTTTCCTAGATTGGCTCCAAACTTGTGACAACTCCCACTGCTTGGAAAAACTCAGGTCTAGTACATACCATGCACTTAACCTCATTATGTGAATCAAGACACTGTTCTATGAACTGTCCAACCATCGGCGTACTAACCGGTCTCACACAATCATCCTGAAATAAAGTCAACATATGACCTTCCATGTCACTAGAACACACTCATGCCAAAGAATCTTGCTGCTCCTAGATTCTCCATGACACACCCCTAAACTAGCTTTACCTTTAGTTTAGCAATACCCTGTATATGTAACCCTGCAACAAGCACATCATACAGTAATAGGATAATGTAGCTAATATTATCCAACCTAGTAAAGAGAAACACAATGATCAAACCTCTATTGCCCTACAACTTATACAAGACCATATACCCTGGCCTTCTGTCTCACATATCCATTTCCGCTCTTCTTCATCCTAAACATCCATTCGTCTCTCAGTGCTTTCTTCTAGCTGACAACTCCACCCAAAACTCCTATTTGGTTCTCCTCCAAGGAATCACATTCTTTGTCCATGCCAAGCTCCCACTGTTTCCTAGATCTACCTATTTTGCTTCTTCAATAACTTCCTGGTTCTATGCCATAAGTGAGCAAAAAGTAGTGTAAAGAAGGGAAACGATGAATATGAGGCTTACATACCCTTTAAGTCCTCCATATGGGCGCTTGAGACTCCTTGACAGCTTGCTGTCGACCCAAAATTCATCTCAGTGACCAATGCCGGTCACATTCCAGTCTGCACCTGATCGATGTCGATTCCCTGCGACTGCTTCATCGCCGACATCGGTTCCTCCATTGTTGATGTCAGTGTTTATCTACCCTGAGTCACTGATGTCAGTCTGCACATAGCTGATGTCAGTTCCTGTCTGGACGTTGATGCCAATTTTCTTGCTGATGTCAGTCTCTATATTTTGCTTGTGAGAACTGACTTCTACCTGCGAGCTCCTTTTGGATCAAACCCTTGTCTAAATCACCCTTGCTCTACTCAGAATTCTTCTACCCCTTGTGTTGAACTCTATCTATCACCTTCTCCTTGAAAACCAAGGCTTTCCTGTTCTTGTCACTAACATTGGATTCCTCAAGAAACGTCACCTTCTTCTTCTGCATACAGAAACCTTGATCTATGCTCTTCAAATCTGAAAGCATACCCTTTGACTCAAGAACATGCATCTCCTTCTTATTCATGTGTATATTAATTCTTCTTCAAAACACTCTCCTATCAAAAACGGTCCCAATAACCAACTCACACACAGAATTGGTGTTCACCTCTCCAACCAGTCAGTAATAACCCTGCTAGTACACCAAGCACTCTATAGTACTTCAAGTTGATCTCCCATGAACCTGTAACCTGTAATCCAATAGACCATACTTACCATGGAAGGATCTTCCTTGCCTTCCTTTCTAGCTCATTAGTGGAACTAGGAGAAACACACACTTTGTTCTCTTCACTAGCACACTTTACAATACATGCCAATGGGTCTATAAATAGATCCCAGACTTAAACAATAACTTAGACTCTTAGTTTACTATAATTATCCATGCAGCTCAAGACTCAAAATAGCCTTTACATGCAAACACTCCATTCACTAAACTAATTGTTTGTGCAATGAGCAGTTTTGGAACACACAGGTGACCGACGTCGGTCCCTGCTTGCCTGGTTCTGTCGACGTCAGCCGACTCCCTACCGACACCGGTTGCCTTCTGCACTGATCATGATTGACGTTGATCATGCTTCTGACGCCGGTGCTTTTGGGTCTTCAGCAACCTCCTTTTCTTTGTCTGCAACAAGTTGAAGCTTTTAGTTCCACAACCTAACACATCCTACACATAAAAAATGTGTCCTATTTAGAGAAAATGGTTTCTTCTCATAGTGGTATGATCAAACTTATCTCTTTGTATGAAATTTATAACTACTGATTGATACCTATACACACACACACACACACACACACACACACACAGACACACACACACACACACACACACACACACACACACACACACACACACACACACACACACACACACACACACACACACACACACACACACACACACACACACACACACACACACACACATGATACACATTATCATGTTAGCTTAATAGGATTCATATTGAAAATGGTTGTTATTAATACCTATTTTATAGTGAAAATGGTTAGCTTGATACCTATTCTATATTTCATTCTACCTATTGTGTGATTGTTATTAATTGTTTATGTTATCTTCTTTGAAAACTTTAAAATGACATCCAAGAAGCCTCTTTCCCCTCACCCAATAGATAAATTTATGATTTTTTCTCATAATTATAAGAATGAATGGACAAATTTTAAAGATTTAATATTAGCACATGATAATGATTTCATTTATAATTATGATGATGATTATTATATTAATGATGGATATCAGGATTACTATGAGCATGACAATGAAAATGTTGATAAAGATATACTAGATGCATCTTCTTCTTTTTTATCTCACTCTTATCCTACACCTCAAAATAAAATTAAAAATATAATGCCAAAAGAACCTCATGTTGGTAGTTCTTTGTTCAAATGTGATCCTAGCTTCTCAACCACTCTTTCTACCTCCTTATTCAAATTAAAACAATATAAGTCCAATAAACAAAATCTACTTTCACATGATTCAAGTAATATAGAAAAGAATAATGCATCTTCTTTACCCTTATTAGTGAAATTTTAAAAAGCATGTAAAAATTATATTACATCTTTTACCAATGTAAAAACTAAAGTATAGGAAATTATTTTATCACCTTTTTTAACATTCCAAGCTCAACATAATGATTCTTTATAAAAGGTTGATAATGTAAATATCTCTAACTCTTCTCCTACATATAATAATATTCCAAATGAAAACATGATTGCTACTTATTCCACCCTTGACTCCAAAATTGAAAATAATAATCATACATGCACTCCATACATAGCTAATGAAGACATACATTGCATTACACCTATATATGATGATAAACTACATAATAGTATAAAGTTAAAATCTTCTTCTACTCTCTCTCTTAGTGAACATAAGATTGAAAATTCTTCCACTCTTACCTCCACTAGTGAATTAAAATCTAATTTTGATGAACCATGGAATAAAAATGATTGTTATGATGTTAACGAAGAAGAAAATGAGTCTAATGCTTTTAGTTATCTCCCTAACTTTGCCATTCCTTATCTTCAAACTAATTTCTTTTCAAATATTAGTTCAAATTATAAAACACACACACACACACACACACACACACACACACACACATTATCATTTTAGCTTGATAGGATTCATAGTGAAAATGGTTGTTCTTGCATCGATGCTTCTTGAAAAAATTGAGAGCACATAACATCTTAAAAAGTATATTTTTTTCACTAATGCATTGATCATTAAAGATAAATTATACTATACTTAAGTGTGATATATGTATATGTTTGACATATTATAATTTTAGAGAGATATTCATATTCAACACCCTTTTATTCATGACTTGGTGATTATAGTGGTTCAATACCCATGTGTTCTGGTAGGATGGAATGGCATACACAAGAACTTTAACACTATTTAATATTCATTGACATATATAAATGCAAAAAACACCATATTTAGTTTAGTCATTCTCATGATCATTGCATTATTTGTACTTATTATATATAGGTACCTAGCATGGCCTATTTTTTAGAACCAATATTAGATTTTTTCCTCATTCAACTTTTTAAAGTTGATCTTAAGGGGTGGGTTCCAAGAAGGATGGAAAGGACTGTTGATGCACATTAAATTCTAAGCACACCATATTTTCTAATCTTACTTAAACTAGTGTAGATTCGTTATTTCTCTTTTTTATAGAGTACATATAAAGGGGGGATGTTAGTGTATGTTAGGATATGAACTATTGTATTTTATAAGATGCACTTATAATTATATTATTCATACATAATTCACATCTTTTGTGTAAACCATTACCCATAACATATTTATAATGCCTTATTAAATAATATATTTAGTGGTTATCCTCAAAATAGGTTTTTTCTATTTTTAGCTAATATCCCTAAATATAAGATTTCTTCCTATCCTAAAGGCTAGAATCTCTATTTGTTAAACAAGTCTTTCTATTAATCCTTAATAAAATTGATAAGCTTCTCCTTGTTAGGTATTTTTCCTTTAATGTCCTTTTCTTTGTTTGGGGCCTCTTGTAGAATCATCATAGAAGAAGCGGCACAATGAACAACCTTCAGGCAAATAGTAGTAAACACAATCCATTTTTAACTTCTTTCATCTCCCTTTTAATCTAACTATTGTCACCACAAGTGTCTTAAACATCCTCTTTGTTTGAGTCATATGTGAAGTCATTTGGTTCCTCAAAATGACTAAATCCCTCCTTATAAATCTGTTAATCTAAATTGGAATTAGCTTTTGAAATAACTACTTCCTCCCCCAGATCTGAAGTAGAGGAATAGTCCACAATTTTTACCAAAGGGGTTTTCCTTCCTACCAGTATACTAGACCTCCTAGTATTTAGCTTTCTATTTTTGAGACTCTAAGGTTTAATTCTAGACCCTTTATTTGCATCCACCTCCCCTTATGCTTAGGTCACCCGATGTTCTTTATCTATGGCTATTTCTAGAAGCTCTTTAACCACCACTTTTTCAGTTTTTTTCTTTCCCAAATTTTTCTTTATGGCATCTTATCGAGGGAAAACTTTCCTCTTTTCATTTCCAAAAATAGAAACACTAGTCTTTAGCTCACATAGCCCTTTCATAGTCAAGGATTGAGAAGGATTTGGGGGTTTGTGTTTATATAACACCAAGGATGGATAGCTAGAACCCAATAGGAAAGGGGAAGGGCCACCTTTCTTAATGAGAGAGCTCAAAGTGACAATTTCCTTGTACTTAAGAAGGGACCCGTAGGGGCCCATAGAGCCAAATCTGACACTTAGTAGAATATGGTCATCTGAGTCACTTTCAATGGAATCATCAATCATAAAAACCTTTAAGGGTTTATAAGTACATAATGTCAAGTGAAAGTGATAAAGTCTAAAAATAAGGCTTTGGTGGAGTAGAATGGTGGAAGTAGTAGAGTTGACAGCAATAACATTTTTGACAAATTAGACAGAAGTCTCTAGGGATGACAAAAGGAAGAAAGGAAAGTTGACAAACAACTTGTGGTGAAAGTGATTAAGAAGAGAAAAAATGGTAATGATAGAAACACTTAAAATAACCCTCAAGGGTGAAATACTTCATGATAGTAAAACATACCTTATCCCAAGGATAAATTAGACTTTCTCTATCAAAACTACCCTACAATTTCACTAGAGACTCCCCTTCTTTGAAGAATCTTTTCATCTCCACCAAGTCTTGGACTTTGGAAAGTCTCTTCAATTGTATGCCCTCGCATCATAATCCCATGACCTTTGATATAGATTCCTCACTAATTTCAAATCTAATACCACTAGCCTAGACTTTGTGGTCCCCATCCCAAATCAACGTAAACTAGGTAGAGATATTCTCATCATATCTGTTGAGGCATTATAAGAAGGGGAAATGTCTTCTTTATAACAAATACTCCAAATCATGGCATCTAATTTTGTCTCATCACAAGATAACATATCCATTCTAACCTTGTCACCTCCCATGATTAAAAACTTTTCTAAATTACTAATAGACTCAAATGAGACCAAGATTAAAATCAGCCATCAAGATTTACACAAAATAGTGTCAAATAGTCTAGAAGTACTAATAGTTTTATCATTAGATAACCATCCTTTAATGTCACTTGAATCCCCAACCCATTTTTTTTTATTATGCAAGATGATCAAGTAATGATTGCACATGTAGGGAAGCTTATAAACATTTCCCATTAGAGAAGGTGCCATCATGAAATGAATTTTCCTAATGTGGTATTGATGTTTTTTGAGGTAGAAATACTCATATCTTAAAGTGATCTCATACATTATTTTCTTGATTTTAGTGACTTCACCTTTCCTACCCCTAATGAGTCAAAGCCCAAAATGAGTCTACCAAAAATAATATAAAATAAGAAGTGCTCCAAACTATTATAGTTTATGTAGGCAATTATGATTGGATAGGTTAGGTCTCCAAAATGAGGAGACTAATAACATTAGTGGGAAAACTATTTAAATTCCTCCAGCACCTTAGAGGGAAGAGATTTAATCCCAAGTTGGCATTTGCATCTGTAACCTAATTTCATTCTCTCTATATATGATTGACTTTAAATTTATCAACTTAAGAAGGAGGTGATTTATGTCTTTAATGATATCCTCTAACCTCCATCCCACTCTAGCTTTATTTTTGACAACATCAATAGTAAGTTTAGAGTCACCCTCTATTAAGAGTTTTTTGATTCTAATGGAAATGGCCACCTTGATTCCCCAAAGGAGGGCCCTAGATTTTATGATGTTACTAGAGTTTTCTCGTATTCCCCCAAAAAAGGCCACAATAAGCTCTCCCTTATCTATTCTCAACACTCCCCCACTAACTAGGTTAGGGGTACCTTTGGCAGCCCCATAAAAAATTAATCTTCACCCAACCAATAGGAAGGGGAGCCCATTTGGTAGAATCTCAAGTGGTCCTTTTGGAATTATCAGTCCTATATATATGGGTCAAGATGTACCACTTATTAATGATACTTTCTTCCTTTTTATTAGGGGGAATTCAACTACTTTTAGAGTGTTGCACAAGTTGTTTTCCTATAGTAGTTTAGAAAACTTCTTGAATATCTGCTTGGGTTCCTTAGCATTATCTCTAAATATTCTATTATTGCATTCCTTATAAATTTCCCACATCAAAATGGGGGGGATTTGAGCCCATATCTATTTATAAATAGGGTGGATGAAAGGGGAAACCCATCTTCTAATGAAATTGGGGAGATTTTGATTTAAACTCCATGAGGCATCAAGTTTCTATAGTGCAAGACTCCAAACTTCCCAAGATAATTCAGAATGCAATAGGAGGTGGGGGACTTATTCCTCCTCTTTTTTATGGAGAATAAAATAGTTGGGGATTTAAAATCCTCTAGATCTTAGGTTATCCAAAGTAAGGATATTGTTATGGGTAGCTAGCCACCAAAAGTGGTTAATTTTGGGGATGAGGTTGTGGTTCCATACCCTTATCTAAAAGTTAGGATCTTCATAAGAATTGAGGAGTAGGTTATATACCATTATGATCATAAAATTTCCCATTCTATCCTAATCCCACAACATTTTATCCCTTGTGTGGAATATAGGTATTCTACATTCTCTAAGAAGGAGTTGAACTTCCTCAGCTAATGGAATAAGATCATTTTAATTCTGACAATAGTCAGACAACTGTTTCTAGTCTCTAATACTAGGTTAGATGTAATCCTTTACTAGGCTCCCAAAGTGGACAATGGCTCTATTTTCAAGTCTATGGAAGTTTTGTATTTCACATAAGGTGATGTCTTTTATCCTAATATCCTCCTAAAATTTTATGTTTTTGCCAATCCCTAATTTCCATTTTATTCCCTTCTATAGAAAAGTTTTAATTTTAATGACATTATTCCAAATAACAGATCAATAAAAGTTTGAAAATATTATGTGGATACAATTACCACCCATGTATGTCTTGGGCCTCTCCTCAGTGGTGCCTCTATCGACTAGATCTACCCTAGGCTGACTAAATGGTCATTCTAGATAACCACCCTCTGTGCTCGATCCCATAACTAGAATCTTATTCAACCCATCTAGATCCTCATCTGAAGTGTCATACCTTAACCTACTAGGACCTAAATAGCTAGTTATGCAATAAACCAATGATATATACATATCGTATGATTTAGGCTATTCCCAAATTTTTGACAACATGTTAGTGGAACTTATCAATGAAAAAGTGAAAAGATTAAATCACATGATGAATTTTATACCATTATTACTAAATATTATATGTCATTCACCATCGATAACATCTCATAAGATCAAAATGATATCATTTATTATCTTTCCTTTTTATTATCCCTCTTTCACCCACATAAATCATTACATGACAATTATTTATTCACATGCGAAAGTCTCCATGTATCATAATGCTTAAGGATGGCTACCTTATTTTCCATATTGAGGCTATAACCACATGACAAATCCCTTAGTAAAATAACATCACCCAATTTATTGAGAACTAAAAATATATTCCAAAGATTGAATCTTGTGAAAAGATAATAATTTACAAGAAATAGTTCAAGAATATTAAAAAAACACATCTCATACTATCAAAAAATTTAAGGTACCTTACTCTAATTTTTTAATAAATATGAGGTCCCTCCCCTTCTTCAAAAAACACATACGAGAATTTATGGAGGTCATTATAACATACACACTACAACCCAAAAATTATAGGCATGGGTTACTATTGGCCAACACATGAAAATACTTGCCAATTACATGACAATCTCATCCATTCTAGTTTAGCTAAGATTCAAACACTGGAATATTCTTAACCTTTCTCTATATGAGTATTATATCTCATTATAAAGATAACTTAATCCCAAGATGGTAAAACCTTAATAATCATTGCCACCTAGTACTTTACCAATTGGGTTTAAGTTATGACACTTTTTATAATTATTGGAGTTACCATTTCCAAATTTATCTCCAAACAAAATTTGTCATTTTGTAATTCCCCACACCATTGTTTATGATAATGGTGGGAATTTCATAAATAATAGCGTGAAGAAATTTTTCTCAAAATTTAAAATTACAAAAATATTTATACTAATTATCATCCTTAGTGCAATGGAAAATTTTAAGTAACCATAAAATTCTTAATAAAATATTACAAAATACAATTTGAGATTCCCAAATTGGTTGGCATCTTAAACTCTTTCCCACTATTTTATGCATGTCACACTAGAATTCATATTTACCTTAGGGAAACTCCATTTTTTATACTCCATGGCTCTAAAGTCATCTTATGAGTAGAAGTAGAGTTACCTTCATTGCACATTTCTCTTCATGGAATCATTACCTTAGAAGACTCTCTCCAAAAATCCAACTCATGCCCTTTTATTAATTTATGAGATATGTATGAGTGTACTCCAACATAGCTTATAGTATAAAAATTACATTTCTAAACAATATAATAAGAATGTCAAAATCATAAAATTTGATGCCAAGTATTTAGTGTTAAAATTATATTACACCCATGACAAATAGGGTAAATATGCCTAAAATTGATGGGCTCTTTACATAACCAAAGACATCCTTGGACCAAGTGTGTATCTATTAAGAACTCATGAAGGTCACATATTCAAAGAGTCAACCAATGCCTATTTTTTAAAATAATATTATAATTAAGGTATGTTCTTCATAGTTTTTATTTTTTCCATGTTTATTTTCATTTCTTTCACTTAATTAAACATTTAGTACAGTTTATGTTTCATGTTAGTCCACTTTTCAGGGTTCTTACAATCTCTTGTGTTATGATGTAACATAACTAATTACCTAATAATGCATTTAGTCTTCCCCCTTATAAATTTGTGCCTCTTATCTCCAACATACATGACCTACTTTATTTTTTCTTACGATCTCCCTCTTTCCATATATTTCATTCTTTCTTATTATTTAACATCTCCTCGCCCTCAGTTTATTAGTTTCATTGTAGGACATTAGGGAAGACAAATATACCTTCCTCATAGATTCCAAACTACTATGATTAAACCTTTGAGTTCCTTCTATTTTTTTTGCATGTCATGGATATTCCCTTAACTTTATTCCACAATTACACTCATCTCTCACTTTATTTTATGCCTCATGGCTTTCCCCTTTCACATTTCCACATGATTTAACCTTTTAGGGATTTACGTATGTAAATCCTAAGTTAGATTAAAATGTTGAGTAGTCTAAATTAGTGAAATAATATGAAATAAATAAGTAATTATTTGTTATAAAATTTGACATGATTTGACTTTATAAAATAGTAATAAATATGTTTAAATACAAATGTATCTATAAAAAAACTATCATGAAAGATTTAGGTAATAAAAACTAAGCTATGAATAGGTCTGAGTGTCATAAATAGGGTCCCTGAGTTAGATTCTTCCCTGGATAGTAGTGTCCCACTTGGATAGTAGCATCATGTGGCTCTAGTGTCCCAAAAATGGTGATAGTATCCCATTTATAGGACTATTCATAATTTTTGGGATAACTTGCACCTATGTTTTTGGGTTTTAATGTTATGTGCATGAAATCAAGAACTCTATTTTATGCCTATAATAGATTATTTAAGTTACAAACCCTAATCTTCCTTTCAAGTATGGCATGAGCTAAAAATGTGTGTTCATTAGTAAGATATGCTAGACATCCTTAACAAACCACTGTGAAGGGAGTTACCTACATACCAATACTCTAAGGAGGGATCAATATCAATGTAGTTATCCTTCTTAGTGCTTGGTGCAAGTACAAGTGAATGCTATAATGATAGAGGTCTTGAATTCCTTGAGTGTGCTTGAGATTATAAATTTTTGAAATGTGGGTTTAGGGTAGTTGTAGATGGTAGTAGGCAAAAGTAGGGAAGAATAAGGATTAATAACCTTGATTTTTCTCAACTTGTTTCTTATTTGAATAGGATTTTTACATGTATTTTATATCTAGTGGATAGAGGTCTAATAGTCTTATATTTATAATGTTTCATAGCTTGTGTAGATAATAAAATGTGCTTAGGAAAACCTTAGGAGAGTTACAAAATTGAATTTTTTTTTGAGAGAGTTATGGAAAGGGACACTAGCATCATGTTGGGAACACTAGCACCATATGCCTCTAGTGTTCTTAATGTGGCACTAGTGTACAACTGGCTAGATGTTGGGAATGAAGGGTTAGGATTTGGGAATGTGTTTGAGCTGACTAGAGATGCTTATGGTCCATATAATGGCTATAAAAGTGTGATAAAGTCTCTAGGATAGATTTAGGGCTAAGATAAAAATAGGTTATCTCAAGTAACACTCTTTGTTGGTGTAGGCCTTTTTCCCACTAGGTTTTGCCTACATAGTTATATTAGCTTGCTTATAGCTCTTGAGGTCATTCAAGTTACTTGGGAAGGTTAGTCCCACATTCACTAGAATGTGTGGTATATTTCCCTCTCCAACCTATATATGCACCTTTCTCCCTTCATATTTATAATACAATTAATGCAATATATTATGGATTATTTGAGCTACTTAGTTATGAGATATGACACCTTTGAGAGCTATGAACTTCATGCCTTTATATAAGCAATTCATTTCAATTTAGGATGATATATAGTATTTAATTATTTGTTTGCATTCCTTTACAATATTGTTCTATGCATGATTTCATTTACTAGTAGATTCATTATGATGTGCAATTGCTTGACTCATGAGATCACTCCATCATATGCATTCATTGATCTGGTGATCCTAGCTGTAACTCTTTTATGGTATCAAATCACCAATTTATGTTCATGATTATATGATTGGTTGGTTATTTGATATTTTTTTAATGAAATCCTAAGATTTGATGTTATATTCTCATAAGAATTATTTAGATAAATATTTATATCTGTTAGATTTCTCATCTTTGGTGGAGTCATTTTTTTGGTAGATTTGGTTCATTGGTAGCCATTATCACTTTTTATGGCTTCTTTGTGACTATGTGGAGCTCTAGTTTTGCATACTCATGGCATGAAGATTCTTTTGGCATTTGAATAAATTCATATATGTATTTTTTTGTTGATCCAAGAAATTTTTTACTTGATTCATGGCTTGAGTTTGTTGTGTTGGTTCATGGCTTGAGTTTGCTATGTTAGATTTGAGTATTTAAGCAGAAAGGCATTGGAGATATTCCAAAATATAGAGGGTGCATTTAATTTAATCTATTGTTTTAACCTTGGCATCACCTTCAGTAACTGTGGCATTAAATAAACGACTAGTGTTTTATCATTTTTTTGCAAAATGAGCTAAGGCATCAAACTTATCTAATGTTATGTTAAAATCTTAGATCTCCACTTTCATTTTGTGTTAGATCTTACAAGTCTGTACATTTTTTCCTATGGTGGGGACCTTGGCACTGGTTTGATCTCAATTTGCATAGTGGCATCACTATCTTCACATCTTTTTTTGGTAGAAGCATAACATTTTGATCTATCTACATGGGCATCTTACACTCTTTTTCCTTAGCCAAAGCATTGGATTTTCCTCAGATCTATGATAGGCATTGGTTTTAGATCTGCCTACCTTCACCTACATGAAAGCTTGTTAGGTATTTTGACATGCTCTTGATCTATTGGAAAAGGACACATGATGTTTGCATTTAATGAAATTGTTTGCCTTCTAGGATGATAGTGTAGAAGACAAAGTGTTGAACTTTTACATTAGTTTCATATTTAAGGTGGAGGCATTGAAGGAGATCTACATGAGGTGATTTAATTTGATTTGACTTGACACATAACCATCTTCTTATGTTTTGATAAGATCTAAGTGGGTTGGTTATTGGTTGTTACACTATTGTGGCTCAGCTTACAGCCTTTTCACTAAGGCTTACACCAATAGATTCATGTCTACTCACCATTTGGAGCCTTGATGCCTTAAAACTAGGCATTGGTATTCTTCTAGATCTATATTTTTTATCTTCATTAACATTTTTTAGTCTCATTACAAGCTTTTTCTCCCTCATGGTAGATGGTTGGAACTTGCCTGGTTCCTTCAAGCCATCCTCATGCCATCTAATCTTCTCTTATTGTTCATTATTGCTGCCCTTCTCACATGGTTTGGTAGATTTTAAAATATTGAATGGTTTTTCAAACTTACTTTATGATTTTAAAACATCATTTAATTGAAGTATATTATATTGTAAACTATTTTGGGATGCTGTGCAAGGTGGAGTGGGAGGTGGATTGCCATTAGTGGGATTTTAATACATATTTATAGGGGAAAATATTATCAATTGTGGGATATATATATATATATATATATATATATATATATATATATATATATATATATATATATATATATATATATATAGTTAAGCATAGAGTTATTTGCATTGGTAATTTACCTTGTATTTTTTCCCATCGAAGATTAAGGGTGAGGTCCAGGTTGGTAGGAGGCTAATT
The DNA here is from genome assembly GCA_037957365.1 of Torreya grandis. Taxonomy (NCBI): domain Eukaryota; kingdom Viridiplantae; phylum Streptophyta; class Pinopsida; order Cupressales; family Taxaceae; genus Torreya; species Torreya grandis. Next base: position 2,056,549 of record JARHVA010002970.1, read on the forward strand.
CCCCCTTAAAAATAAAACCATTTCATTCCTCATTCAGTGCTAGTTATAATGAGTGGTTGGAAGGCATGTTTTACCTCACCCAAGGGTACTTTTTTAAACTTTAAGTGCAAGTTTTTAGTCATAGGCATATTTATGAGAATTTATTTTGTTAATATATTGCAAATGATATCTCAAAATTGAGTACCATCTTTTGTAAAAGTGTTTATTTTATTATTTCTCATGAATTGGGCCAATTTTACTTGTAAAATGCACTACTTTATAAAATGACAAAATTTGGTTTGGGGGGGGGGGGGGGGGGGTGGGGTGCGGGGCAGGGCGAGGCTACCTAACATAGTGAAAAGTGGGGTTGTCATTGTGTTGGTTCTTGTCTACACATATTCTCTTTTTCACACATGATTTTTACATCATGGTTAAAAAATCTAACAGGGTTAATTGTAATCATGAATTGAGATAAAGTTCCAATTTTGGGGTTTCATCATGGATATTAGTAATGAATTCCATAAGTTTGTTTTAAGGCTAATTTTATAGAACTATTTGTTTTTGAAGCAATGGATAAAGATTCAAGATATACTACCTTATCTCCTAGGACTTGTTCCTGAATGAACTACTTATGAATAGAAGAATGCATGATTTAACAATAATGACATGGTCTATGGCCTAATATGTCTAACTATATCTAAGGATATTATGCATCATACTGAGCATACTGAGTGCCCTTTCACTACATGGACCATCATCTAATAGTTGTATGGATACATTGGATCTTCATCTAAAAGTGATGTTCCCTTGGATGCCCAAGTACTTACCAAGATTCCTGATGCCTCTTCTTGTGTGCACACATCCTCATTAGATGATCGGTTTATATGGTTGACATACATTGACACGCCATCTATTATTAAGGACACTTTGCATCCTCATTCATTTGTTGTTAGTTTAGAGATCAAAGTTGCTTCATCGAGAGCTTTCAATGATTCTTTATAATAGGACATACACACTCTTTCAGTTTCAAAATTAAGTGGTGATCTCTTTACAAGTGTTTTAGACTTGTTTATGGAGAATCATATTGCAGACATGGAGGACACATTTGAGGGTTTATCTCTCTTATTTGATGACAACCTCATCACAACTATTGTCTCATCATCATTATCTCTAGATCTTCTTCATCAACCATTTCTACGTGGTCCTAGTTTGTCACCTAATTATCTAATTAGGTATGTACCTATTTGGATTATGGAATATTTACCTATGGATGACATTTAAGAATTTTTTAGAGACACATTTGGTGATCTTTATTCCCTCATATTCATTTCTGTAATGGGTAGATTATTTGCACTCTTTTTTAGTTTTATTTCTTCCTAAGGGGAGGAATGTTTTTTTGACATAATTAGATCATCTTCATCATTCAGTGTTGGGAATCTACTATCACTATAGGAGGATCTCATCTTTTAAGGGGGATTCTTAGCTCCTTCTTTCCTTCTCTCTCTATTCTGGGGGGGGCATGCTCTCTTTTATGGGGGGATAATTTTCTATACTTTATGAGAGATTACTTTATACATGGGTACCTCACACCAAGCCTTATTGTTGGGACCCATTTTTTGTATCATCATCCACCTAAGATGCACTTATGGGGGAGTTTTGGTGTAGGCCTTTTTCCCATTGGGTTTTTCCTACATGGTTGTATTAGCTTGCTTAGGGCTCTAGAGGTCATTTGGGTTACTTGGGAAGGTTAGTCCCATATTCACTGGAATGTGTGGTATATTTCCCTCTTTAACCTATATATGAACCTCTCTCCCTTCATATTTATAATGTAGTTAATGCAGTATATTATGGATTGTTTGAGCTACTTAGTTGTGAGCTATGAACTTCAAGCCTTTGTATAATAAATTCATCTCAATTTAGGATGATATAGAGTATTTCATTATTTTCTCTCATTCTTTTGCAATATTATTCTATGCATGATTTCATTTACTAGCATCTTCATTATGATGTGCACTTTCTCAACTCGTAAGATCACTCCATCATATGAATTCATTGATCCAGTGATATTGATTGCAACTCTTTTACTTTTATCATCTAAATACCACTTATAGGTGATTACATTTACTGCCCCCCCCCACCTTTTTACTCTATAAATGAAATAAAGTGAAATGACTAGTATAAAGGCAAAATAAGTGTACCTAGACTTACCTAGGAAGTGAAGCCCATGTAGCTGAGTCTAAGTATATGAAGCTAGGTTTGCATATGTGAAGCATGATCCAAAGTATGACCTACAATAAAACATGCATAAAATAGTCCCTAATTAAGAGATATCAAAAGCAAAAGACCATGTTGAATAAATTAACTAAGTAAAGCTAAATAAAAATATGGGAAAGAGGAAAGGAACAAATACACCTCATTAGGTACATGAACCAATACATGAACATGGTGAAAACCTATGTGTGTACATGCACATAATGATAAAATCATTAAATATATTGGACTAAGATGATAGTTTTCTCAATCTTCATTTATGGATGGCTCAAGAACTCAATTTGGTTTTGACTCCATGATTTCCCACCTCTATTTGGTGGAGCATGACCTATGAATAATTTAGATTAGACTGTAGTGTGTCTAACCCTCTCTTATGGGTTTCTCAAGAACTCAAGTGGGTTATGAATCCATCATTTAACACACATGTGTAGTAAATGAATATAAAATTTAAATATGCAAAGTGATGAAAATGTCTAACTGGGTATATCTAACTATGTATATCAGCTCCATATTCACTCAAGTACATTAGGTAGCACTAGGCCACTTGAGAATGCCAACCACTACATATGGAGTAAGGCATAAAATTGGTGACAACTTGGAATATGATAGAAATTATATATAATGTAGAGAATGACATGTATTTTACCATTCCATCTAATTAACCTATGTGTAATTGAGTATATGGAGACTATGTCATGCACATGCCCCCAATCTAATATTTGAGTATAATATGGGAATGATAATTCCATGCATGATACCCCCAATCTGAGTAACTGGTATGAATATGAGTTAAAATGAGTGTATCAAAGAAAAATTTGAGCATAACTATCAAACTTATAACTGTGTCTATGAAAATTTGTATTATACCTAGTTTACTATTCTAGCTAATCTAAACTAGCCTAAAATTGGGGCTACTAGATAGTAGCACCATATCTTGTATAATAGTACCATTTTGGTGCTAGTGTCCCATTTTGGTTGCTAATGTCTATCTAGTCTAAATTTTGATGACTAAACTACTTTCTAAGTCATTATTTTTTGATGTGTTTTACTTATATCTAATTTCTTGAAACTAAGCCTATATGATTAAATTGATATGTGAATAGTAATGAAGGAGCCTAATCTCTGTGATAAACCCTTGTGAATGAACCATATTTTAAGGTTAGTTTTTGACTTGTGTAAGATTGTACTCAAAATAAATACTTCTATGAAATGTGTTAGCTAAATTATAAATGATAACTGCATGATAATCAAATATAATGTGCAAACATAACGTCATAATGTAAAAGAATCCAAGCATAAGCTTGTAGTGTAATAGGTATGTTGTATATAGCATTACATAAGGGTAGTAATATACATGTAATAAATGTGTATAACAACAAATTTGAGTAACTACCTAGGGGGATGGGACATGATGTCCATCATAGAACCCAAGTAATAAGGGTAGATGTATGAGGTCCCTCATAATATTGAAAACTGATGTGTATAATAAATAAAGACAAGTGTCATGGTGATGAAGTATAAAAGAAGGCATACATACAAAACACATAAGACACATAAAAATATTCCAAGGGACCAAAATATAAGGGACATGGGTACATGCCACTAAATCTGAGAAATAAAACATACAAGGACATGTTCAAATGTTCACATACACAAGAAAAAACAAGTTGGCTTTAAGCCACATAGAAATACATGTTTAAATGTTTGCATACACAATCAGGAAATCACATGTAAGGGACATGGGAACATATCCAAGGCATAAAATGAATATAAGTGGCTTAGAGGAAAAGAACAATGGCATATTCAAATTCCCTTGAATAGAAGAAGCATAGGAAATACAATCAAGTCTAAACTAGGAAAGCTAGAAATGAAAGTATGTATGAATGTAGTACAAATCTATATAAATGCTAGGATGTACATATGTTGAGTCTAATTAGTGATATTCAAAATAAAATCTAAGTATGAGTAGCAATGATCAATATCAAGATATATCAATGCATAAATTGGAATGTAATTATAGAACCTGGTAATATAAACTATGTATGTGATACCCCCGAGTGGGCAAATATATCAAGTGAATGGACCTAGATTGATGTATATTCCCCTAGTGGGAAGACAATAGTAAGTCTAGATTAATATCGTGTACCTGAGTCCTGTATGCAATCTACAAGCACTCAAGAAAAACAAGTGAAAAATATATTTATGATAAAACTAACTATACTAAGATAGATCACATATGTAATGTCTGACAAGTATAAGAAATGTAAACATAAAAATGCATTATAATATATAAATTTTGTGTTTTTTGAGTAATATTTGAATATTTTTGTGTTTTTACATGTTATATTATTTTTTTATTTTTTAGATAATATCTATGTACAAGTAAATGAAAATAAACTATGTATAAGGAGCTAGAGAGAAGAAAGTATGTATAAGTAAATACTAGAAATGTAAATTAAATAATATACAATCAAAGTGTAATGTTTTTATAGACCCAAAAAGACATCCATGGGATGTGAATAATCAAATTGTGGATCTTGTGGAAGATCATCCAATGTCAGATACTAAATCTATCTAAACTCAAATAAATCATCATCATCAATATCATCATATGAATTTGTATATATTAGTAGAGCTTTATCCTTAGAATGAGTCTAGAGTTTGTGCATCTGAATGGAGTGTTGCTCAACTATGTAAGATACCTCTCATGTAATCTTAGGGTAAACCACATTACACCATAAACTATCTATGTAAAACCTATGGTTCTCATCTATGTCATCAGGTAAGATGTGAACCATGTGTCCATCATGCGTGAATGTCAAACATCTATCTGACTAATTAACTATGGTATCCATAACCTCTAACTATGTACTTCTAAGTTTAAATTATGCATGAGTGTCCCTACTCAAAATTAAGAGTAATGTATTGTCCACCTTGGGGCCACATGCAACTAGTAGTGTGATGTTTCTAATGGAATCCTAACAATGTATAACATGTTATAGATCACTCTCCTAATAATCAATGTGGTGTAAAAATGCCAAAGTGTAAGTGTTAGGATTAGAATCTTTATATATATCCACATGGGGAATATATCTATTTGATACAAAAATCTATATAGTCAATGGATCTTGTCATGAATATTTGTACCAATGACAACTCTATCATGGTGTTTGTATCTGTGAAGGAGCTTGTATCATTGATGGTGGTGGTGCCTAAGGAGGTGGAGGCTATATGATCTAGATAGTTCCCTTAGCCTTAAATTTATTTAGTCTATGTTGAAATTTTGGGCATGTGTTTGTATCATGTCCTGTGAATCTATGAAAGTGGAAAAAGGGTTACCCTTCCTATGGTGACAATCTACTATCTAATTTGTGTTAAGATATGGGTAGTATCATCAATTCTCTATTAGTAGTATCTATAAGATATGGTATAGTATATCTTGTGAACTCCCTACCTAAATATATATGACTAAATTGATATCCATGGATGTAATTGTTGGCCAAATTTAGCCTAAATGCAAAAAATTAACTAGATATAGTATGAAAAGCTAAGCAAAGTCCTAATTGAGGGGTGATCCAATGGAAGAAGTAGTGGGTAGAATTCAAGGGTAAGATCACAAGTTATTTACAAAGCTTTTAAAACACTTTAAGCAAGCTTAAATTATGAATTTTATGATTTTAAATAACTAGACCATTATGCACATCATGTAATAACAAACAAGTCAATCTGGTTGTAAATTTCATAAGTACACTTACAAATCTAGCCAAATTCAAATCATGGCATGAGATTGATGTATTCTGAGCCATGATCATCTCCTACAAATTTGGTGTCTTGACAAGTTTTCTATCTCAAGATAAAAGGATTCAAAAATGGTATAGCAGAGTGAGACATGCCTGAGGACATCAATTTCAAGCCATGTGGACTATCCATTTATATTCAAAAAATCCTTAAAAAGCTAAATTTAAATGCAAGGTTGATAAGTGTCATGATCTTAGGAGCTTAAATAAATGATCAAAAACATATGGGTGCTCGTCCAAGTAAATAAAGAAAATTCATATTTATGGTGTGTATTCAATTGTGCAGTTATTAGATCAATGGTGAGCTTGAGGTCAAAGGCTAATGGATCTTGAGATGGAACATTTTGATGACAAGTGTTGTGATCATGATGACCTACTAGATTAATGGTGCATGTTTAATCAATCAAATGAAAGATAAATAACACATGTTCATATGTGTAAAGTAGATCAATAATGCACATGAGGTCAAAAGGTTAATGATCTAGATTGTAGGTGAGGTTGCCATGTGGTGAAAGTACATGGACCAGATGAAGACAAATAATAGGGCCCATAAGAAACATGCAGGGATGACAAGTGGCATGATCTAAAGAGCAAATCAAGAATCAATGATGATAATAAGGATCAAAGCTAAAAGACTCATGTGAGAATCAATGAGGAAAATTTGATCAAGTTCCCAGTGGGTATAGGATGTGGACACATATCCAAACTTGCAATGGTCAGGTTTAAAAATAGAATAAGTATCTCAAGAGGAAGCCACAAGGGTAGACACATTGGATTAAAATATTTTACCACCCCAGGTAGGTAAACAAATAAATGTGAGATCAAATGCAATATATATCACCAGAATCAAAGCCCTGCAAGTTCATCTAATTCCATTGAAGCTCTACAAAACCTCTTGAATTTTTTCAAATGTAGGTTTTATGTCTTATTTATGATCAAAATTCCTAGCATGTAGATCTTCTTTATAATCATGGCTATATGAAAAACAAGAAGATAATTGGTTTTCATCTATAATGAACCTATAATTAGGATTAGGAGTAATGGTAGAATTTTGACTATATAATAAATGTCATAAGGGACACTAGTGAATGAGTCCAAGCTTGATAATGTGAAGGACATATCAAGATCAAGCATGGTGTTGTAAGATGGAGATTTGAAGGTTAAAGAAAATAATAGAGCATTTAATGAAGAAAAAAGTCTTTAGGTACTTGTTCCCTTCAAGGTAGATCATGACTTAATATCCTTAGATCAATGCTAATTGATCAAAGGTGGTTGAACCTCATTTATTGATTCCTGCTTCCCCTTTTCTATATATCTCCCATTTATTCTCCTTGAAAAAGGACCAAAAGAATTCTCATTTTTTGGAGACAGAGACTCTTATGATTTTTTAGCATGCCCAAAGTATGCCAAGATTTGTACTATAACACCTATTTGATGCAACAAAGACTAAATTCCTCCATTTTGTAGGCTGAATTGAAGTGTGTCTTATGAATTCATTGATGTGGTCAAGTGAATTAATGATTTCCTTTACCTCTGTCTGAGTTTTCTCACCTTCATGAAGTCTCTTGTAGCTTTAATAGGTCATTCTAAGGGTAATAGATAGTTTATTGACTGGTTTAGAAGTGGATAATTACCCTTTCATGTTAAATTGATAGCTAGTTCATGACTTTTTATGAAATACTTATGTGAAAGTGGTCAAAGAGTGAATGAAATGATATTTCATAGTCATAAAGTGTTTGATAATGTGTCTCATGCAAGTATAAGTATTCAAAACATTGATGCATCACTTTTTTTACATGTTTTCATGCATTATTATCTATTCCTCTCCCTTTTCCAAGCAATATATTAATTTAGTTGATAGATCCAATAGGAATCCAGCCTTCTCCAGAGGTTCATCGTCATCATAAGAAACCCACATCTTGAGGTTGTTCCCATTTTGTGGCTTAGTTAGAGAGAGCCTAAATAACTCTCCCCATGAGTGAAAATAAAGACCATAATAGTTTCTATCATTTTTGATGGGACTAATTCTCCTTGGCATAGTTGAAGTTTGGAGCTAAGGAGAAGTATTTATAGCAGAAAAGATGTCCATCATCATTAGAATCTGAAGATTCTTCAATTTTCAAAATTTATAGCATCATCCAAGAAATACTCTCATGCCAAAGGTTACTACAAGGTTAGCTAATAGAGGTATTGCCTTTGAATTCATTGATTTACCTTCTATTTCATATAAAAGAGAAAGATTTAATAGTACACGACCTTATCCTCAGAATAAATATTCATCTCTTGGTCATCCTATTATCCTAAGTAGTGCAATCCCCACTATCCAAATGGCCATCAAAAACCAAGTGTTTATTCCATTCAATAGAGGAATTCCATTGAATATATCCCATTTTTATTACATCCCTATATCTAACCTTAAGAGTAACAATTCCTATTAAGCACATCCAAGATGTTGCCAACCTTTGTTCATTTCACAATGTTATTCAAGACAATGTAGCCATTAGATTGGTTGATGCTTCCTTCAAAGTAAAAGAACTGTAGTGGTATATAAATTTCCCACTGAATTTAATTACTACCTAGGATGAATTAGGTGATCCTTAGTCAGATAAGTTGAAGACAAATTTGATCACCTATCCTTAGTTGAACAACTAACTACTATAAAGAGGTCTCCTCATGAGTTCATGTATAATTTTAACCTCAAATTCTAAAAGACATGGACCAAGATACTTGCATTGATTAGAACATCCCTAGGATATGCCTTCTTATACTATCTAAAATCCCTCAACTCTAATATTAGTGTAATGATACAATCAATGGGTGGTATTACATTGCTAAATGCTTATGAGATTATAATAAGAGAAAAAAATAGATTGATACAAGATGGTAAACTACCTCCAAGGCCTCCAATTCCTATATTCCTAAAATTAAATCCTATGCCATTCCCTCAAGTTCCTCAATTTCCATCTATATCCCCCATTCCATCCCCTAAAGATCAAGTTAGAACCCCTTCTAGTCATGATAGTGAGATTGAAGAATTGAAAAGTATGTTACAATATTTTAGGAGTGAAATATTTCAATTGAAGAGACAATAATACCATGCTAATAGGCCTTATCCAGAAAAAAATTAGGGTACCTATCAGCCCTTTAAATATCAAATTCCTCCTTATCAAGGGTTTAGAGAAAATAAACTCCCCTAACAACCACAAGGGGCCATAACTCACGCTAAACCTTATGCAAACCTTGATCCTAATACACATTCCTCTTCAATATATATTGTTCCCATGCCACCTCAAAATAACTTAATGTAAGATCTAGGTGGGAAACCCTCCAATCTCAATGATGCTCAAAACCAAGCCTTAGTGTCACAAAACATTACTATGCCACAAATGACATAAGAATAATTTTCTCTTCAGGGTAGTCAATACTAAGAGATAGGTTTGGTAACACAAGGATAATCTCAACAATTTAAAGGTCAATCCAATTCCATTAATGTGAATTGGCAAATGGATAATCATGTTGCATTCAATCAACTGAAGACTAGCAATATAAATGGTCAAGTTATAACTCTAACTAGAGATAAAAGAAGAGCCATTGATGAGGTTCATGATGTAATCAATACTTCTAGTGCTCCTAATATTATTCCCTAGTATAATTTCAAATATCAACTTCCCCCATAATGTAGAAAAGTTAGAATGCAAAATTTGGAAAAGTACCTCAAATGCTCCTAATTTATGAGCAACCAATGGTTCAAAAAGTATAGCTAAAGGTTAATGGGGCCCAATTCATTATAGTGGATCAAATGAATAAATATAATGTTAGCACTATCATGTGGGATTCCATCACTATTCCAAGGTAAAAATATATTCTCATTCAAGAGCTCTCAGCTCTCAAAGTGTCTCCAAAATTATTTGAGAAAGAAGGTGTTGTCCTAACTAATTTAGACCAGCCACCTAAACAACAAGTATAACAAATTCATAAGATAGTAAAGTTAGAAAAATATAAGTTAAAACCAAGTAAACTCCTCTTTTCTACCTCTCTTTAATAATTGGTGATACTTTAGCTCACAACTGTATGGTGGATAGTAGAGCTAGTAACACTATTATGCCCAAAAAAATTGTAGATAAGCTTGATTTCAATTTAATTTATGAGACAAACACTAAAGGGTATTAAAACTAGATGGATTCCAAACAAATATATTAGGAATCATCAAGGATCTGAAATTGACACTGCATGCTTGTCCCAATGTTACCATTCAATAGGATGTATTTATGGTGGACTTTCCTCCCTACTTTGCCATGTGTCTATCAAAAGACTTCACCTCAAATATTGGAGGATACTTATCAACTAATTGGACATATGTGATGTTAATAAATAGGTATGTTACTAAGGTAATAATACATTTTTAACCCATAACACATTTCCATTTAGATCCATATATGCCAAGTATTATGCACACTAACTATGTCATTGTAGATGAGGTGCTAAAAAATAGTGAAGTAAAAACTAAATCACCTTTAGATGGAGTTTTAGACTTGTTCCATGATGAGTGAGCTTTTAATTTGCATTAACATGATCCCTATAATCAAATTTAATAAGGGGGATTTGGTGTTTATTACCTCCATGAGCATGATGCACCAATTATAGCTATGATTAATGATGATGAGCCTGATGATGGCCTATGACAATTATATTTTGATGGATCAAATAATAAGCATGGCATTAGGGATAGAATGATGTTGATTTCTCCAAAAAATCAAAGTTATTTCTCTTCTATTAAATTTTAGTTTGGTTGTTTAAATAATGTTGCAAAATATGAGGCACTAATTTATGGTTTGTAGTGGGCTAGAAAGATGAAATTCAACACCTCACAAGTCTTTGATGATAGTAAGATTTTATTTCACCAAGTAAGAGGTCTACATATATGCAAAAATCCATTTCTTAAGTCATATAAGCATAGGGTATGGGACTTACTCAAATATTTCTAGGATTTCAATATTCAAGCCATACTAAGGGATGAAAACAAACATGTAAATAGATTGGCTACCATTGAGGCATAATTTAATATCCTAGCTGATATAAAAAGTGAAAATGGCTAGGCACACATTAAGGTGGTTTTAAGACCTATTCCAGATAACTATTAGAATTGGCAAGTTTTATTGTAAGAGGAGGCTAATTTTTTCTTAATAAATCAATCAAAGTTCTTGCAGTAGTATAGTGACTAGATTATGCAACTAAAACCAAATAATTTTCCCAAAAAATTTGTCACACTTAAAAAAATATTTAGTGGAGATGATGATTTGAGAGAGGAAAATTTATCCTTGTCAACAAAGGAGGAACACTATTTCAATGTGGATATTGCATCTGGTAAAAACTTGAAGTTGGGTAATATATGCACTCCTTTAGAAAAAGAAGCTTTCATTGAGCTATGTTCAAACTTTTTTGATGTGTTTGAGTGGTAGTATAGTGATCTCAAAGAATGTAATACAAGTCTATCTGAACACACCATTGAGTTAGAGACTGAAATTAAACTATTAAGACAAAGACAAAGTCCTATTAATCCAAAGATTGAGCCTTTGATGAGAGCTGAGCTTAATAAACTCATAAATTTAGCTATTATATTTCCAATCAAGCACTCAACTTGGGTGATAAAACTTGTCCCAGTACATAAGAAGAATGGTGATATTAAAATGTGTGTTGATTAGAATTTGAACAATGCTTCCCTTAAAAATCACTATCCATTTCTATCTATGGAACAAATTATACAACTAGTTGAAAGTTTAGAGAGGTTTTCCTTGTTGGATGGATATAGTGGATACAATCAGATTTTGGTCAAGAAAGACAACTAATTTAAGAAAACCTTCACCACAAAGTGGGGTACATTTTCATATAGAAATATGCCTTTTGGTTTATCCAATGTTGGAGCAACCTTTTAGAGAGCCATGGATATGGCATTCCAAGGCCTTCTTAACAAGTTTATACTTATTTATTTGGATGATGTAACAATGTTCTCAAAGAGTGAAAGTGAGCACATGGTTCACATCAAACAAGTGTTTGAGAGGTGTAGGCAATTTTGGGTGTCTCTAAATCCTAAAAAGTGTGTCTTCTTAGTTCATGAAGGTAAAATGATTAGGCATGTGATCTCAAAATATTGTATGAATGTAGATCCTGATAGGATAGACTTAATTCGTGTACTTTCCTGATACCACTTGTTGGGGATCAACCAACAATAGATTACACTTATGAAAGCAATAAACTATGGAATTAAATCAGATAGATAAGTAACTAGAATCAGATAATAGCAAAGAACAAGAGATACAAGAAATCACCCTAAAAGCTTGTATTAAACTCTTTACAAAAGGAATACAATTGAAGAAACTTCTTTCTTCCATACCTCTCTCAGATGCACAAGATCTCTCTCTAGATCTTTATCCCTTAAGAGCTTTCTCTCTCAAGTATAATCAACTCCAACAACCTGGATTGATACAACTCTGTACTGTTCTTCAACATTCACATACAATGAACTACTATAATAATCACACTAAGCTAAGAAGATCTAATTCTACATATAGAATTAGGAAACTTGAGCATGCACTTACAACCAACAGTTAAGCCTCTTGAACAAGGGCTCTAAGAACAATCTTACTAATAATAGAAACGTGAACTTAAGACTAAGACTTAAACTCATCATGCAAACACTCGCTTCTGTCCTCAAAAATAGCATTCTGGACTCACAAGTGACCGACGCCGGTTCCTGCCTGCTTGCCTGTGACCGATGTCGGCCGATCATTTGCTGACGCCGACATCTCTTCAACTGCACCGGACTGACGTCGGTCACTCCTGACCGATGCCAGTGACTGTGTAAACCTACAACTTTGGTAATGTGCTCATATGTGAAGCTTTTAGGCTCCATACCTTAACAATCTCCCACTTGGAGATAAACAGCTGCACCAGTACCTATACAGCAACATCTTCTAGCTCCTCCATCTTCAACTCAATCATGAAGACCAACAGAAGTTGAATGAAGATTCAACTTCTCCTTTGTAACCGGCTTGGTTAACATATCAGTAGGATTCCTATCTTTATGGATCTTCTCCAGCTTCAATTCACCATCTTCCAATACCTATTGTATGAAATGGTACCTTAGCTGTATGTGCTTTGTTCTTGAATGAAAGGCTGAGTTCTTAGCCAAATGGATTGCACTCTAACTATCATTATACAATCTGCAACTCCCATGCTCCCTTCCAAGCTCTTCCATGAACCGTGTCATCCATATCATCTCTTTGCTAGCTTTTGTGGCTGCAATATACTCTGCTTCTATAGTTGACAAGGCAACAACCTTCTACAACTTAGATATCCAGCTAACCGCCATTTCACCTACAGTGAAAACATAACCTGTAGTGCTCCTCCTGCCATCCAAATCACCTGCCATATCTGAATCTACATAACCATGTAGAGAAGTATCTGAACCTCCATAGCACAAGTGCCTACTACTAGTTCCTCTTAGATATCTAAGGATCCACTGAACTGCTTTCCAATGTTCCTTACCTGGATTGGCCATATACTTACTTATAACTCCCACTGCTTGGGCAATATCCAGTCTAGTACACACCATTGCATACATCAAACTCCCTACTATAGAATAATATGGAACCTTACTCATGTACTCTACCTCATCATGTGAATTAGGACATTGTTCTTTACTCAACTTAAAATGTCCAGCCAAAGGTGTGCTTACTGATTTAGCATCCTACATATTGAACTGTTTTAACACCTTGTCCACATAATCCTCTTGAGACAATATCAACCTGTGATTTTTCCTGTCTCTCTTAATGCTCATGCCAAGGATTTTCTTTACTGCTCCAAAATCCTTCATAGCAAACATTTGAGCTAATTTCACCTTAAGCTCAGAGATATCCTGCATGTGTGATCCTACAACCAGCATATCATCTACATACAATAATAGAATAATATATCTACCATTATCAAATCTCTTAAAATACACACAATGGTCAGATTGACACCTACTATAGCCATGCTCAGTCATAAACTTGTCATATTTCAAATACCACTGTCTATGAGCTTGTTTGAGGCCATACAAGCTTTTCTTCAATCTGCACACTAACTTCTCCTTACCTTTGACCTCAAATCCTTCCAATTGTTCCATATAGATTTCCTCATCCAAATCTCCATGAAGAAACGTTGTCTTAACATCTAGCTGCTCAAGATGCAAATCCTCAATAGCAACCAAAGACAGTATAATCCGTATAAAAGTCATTTTAACAACAGGAGAAAAAATCTCACCAAAATCAATACCTAGCTTTTGTACAAATCCTTTCACTACCAATCTGACCTTATATCTCATCTGTCCATTCTCACCTTCTTTCAACCTGTAGGTCCATCTGTTCTTTAGTGTTCTCTTACCAGCTGGCAATTCAACCAAATCCCATGTTTGGTTCTCTCTTAAGGACTCCATCTCCTCAACCATGCCACGCTCCCACTGAGTCTTGGACTCCACATGTGTTGCTTCTTCAAAACTCTCTAGTTCTCCACCATCAGTTAGCAATAAATAAAATAATGAAGGAGAATATCTAATTGGAGGCTTACTTACCCTTTCTGACCTCCTGATGGGTGTCTGAGACTCATTCACAACATGCTGTCCACCCAAATTCTCTGACAGTGACCGACCTTGGTCACCTCCAGACCTGTTACTAGCTGATGCCAGTTCTTCCTGATTGACGCTGATGCCTATCCTACCAACATCGGTCTCTATATGACCGACATCAGTTTCTATTCTGCCGACACTGGTTCCTATCCTGTCGACATCGGTCTTTGTGTTTTCCTGCAAGTGATTATTTCTTTTTCCCGTGAGCTCATTTTGGACCATCACCTCTCCAATTCACTATTGCTCTGCCTAGATTGATTCAACTTCTTTAGCTAATCACTATACATCACTTTTTCATTGAAAACAATGTCACGGCTCCTAATTATCTTGTTAGTTCCTAGATTCCAAAATATGAAACCAAAATCATTTAAGCCATAGCCAATAAATGTGCACCTCATAACTTAGCATGGGTGCACAAAGGCTTCACAACCAAAAACTTTGAGAAAAGAGAGATCTACCTTTTTACCTGTCCAAGCCTCTTCTAGTCCAGAGCTGTAGAGGGTCCTCTGTTAATCAGGAAGTCAACAGCTTCTGCCCAAAACTTAAAGGCAAACCAGCATATCTCATATATCTTGCATGCTCCATGATTGTTCTGTTCATCCTTTAGCAATTCCATTATGCTGAGGTGTTTGAACATCCTTTGCCTACGGGCATGTAACAATACCAATTGAACTTAAAGATCCACCATTGTATCCTTTAATCTTTTCTCATTCTCAACCATAGCTTTTCAAATCTTAAAAGTCTCAAATACATCAAATTTATTCTTAATACAGTAGATCCATACCTTTCTTGTAGCATCATCTTGAACAAAACATAGTACTGTGATTTAGAAGCTACCTGAGGTCTGTTGAACAAGCTCAACTATGCTTCTTCTTTGTAGACCCAATCTTGAGAAAACTAATCTTTTTCTATTTTCCAAATATAGTGCCCACAAAATTCTAGATCCATGCGTTTCAAATCTGAAAGCTTACCTTTAGACTTTTGACATCCCCTTCTCACTCATGTCAAGAAAGATCTGAAGTAGATAATATAGAAGGAGAATTGTTAGTAACACAATTACACAAATAGAGAGCACCTACTCTCTTACCTTTTAACAAGTGTACCCTTGGTCACCTTCCAAGATTCTGCTATGAGAGTTACTGTCATCCCCTAATTTCCTGCAAAAATCAAATAGCTAGGAACATGCATAACTTCTCTCAACACCCATGTGTTGCCATTCTGCATTTTCAGCTGCACTTTACCTTTGCCAATAATTTTACAGGGTTCATCATCCCCTAGATATACTATTCCAAAATCTCCATGGATATAGTCATAGAAATATTCCCTATTAGGGGTAGCATGAAAAGATGCACCAGATCTAACACCCAAGATTTTAAATTATTATGCAAAGAGAATATTAAAGAGCAATACCTACAACCTTTGCTTCTTCTTTTCCTTCGTGCTGATTGTCCTCCTTGGACCAACAATCTCTACTTATGTGCCCCATCTTTTCACAATTCCAGCATTGTGGCCTTCTGCCATTTCTAGATTTGGATCTGCCTTTCCCCTTAGAGATCTTGATCTCCCTTTCTTGCTCTTCTCTTTTTGCCTTCCCCTACTCTCAAAACTTAAAGCATTATTTGTGATTCAAGATAACACTAACAACATCCTCTACTTTTAAAATATTTGATGCAGATGCAGTATTGCTAACTGCCATTACTAAATGCCAGTGAACATAATATTAAAAGAGCTTTTATTTCATCATCAAATATAATTTTGACTAAACTTAATTGATTTAAAATACCATGGAAACATTTAGGTGATTAGATATAGATCCACCTTCCTCATATGCAAATTAAATAGCTGCTTCAAGATATACCAAGCTGAGGGTTTTTTGTACAAATTTGATAGAGTAGTACCATTTTTTTTGCCTGGATAAATAGATATTGGATGCTAGACTCTCTTATAGACCCCAGAGCCTTTCCTCAAGAACTTCCCATTCTTCAATGTCTGTGGGCTTCTTTGCAATCCCACCTAATGGTAAGTTAGATCCTTCTGATACAGATAGTCCTCTATCTGCATTCTCCAATGTTGATAGTTTATTAAACTTTTCCATTCTCAGTTTACTTTCATCTGCCATTACTTCTCCCACTCAAACAGAAATCCCTGCAAAAACTCCTATGAGCAACCTGTAATCAATAAATACACAGATAAACCGCCTGTTAGTGAACCTGAGATTTGATACCAATTATTGGATATCAAACTCTAAATACAACCAAGGCTCTGATACTAGTTGGTTGATCAACTATGAATGTAGATCTTGATAGGATAGACTTAATTCTTGTACTTTCCTTTCCCAAGAACAAGAAATATTTTCAAATCTTCTTAGGGAAGATCAATTTTATAAGAAGCTATATTTTATATTTTTCCACTTTAACTAAGCCACTTATAGCCATGCTAAATAAAAATCAGAGTTTTAGTTGGTCTAAAGGAGTAAATATTTTTGAAGAGATCAAGAAAGCCATTATTAGTGTTCCTACACTCATAAACCTATATTTCATAAAGGATTTTATCTTGTACACTTATTCTAACATAGACACCATTTCAAGAATTCTCATGCAATATAATCAAAAGGCTTCAGAGTAGCCAATAGCCTTCTTCAATCAAGGCTTAGAAGAATATGAGATAAGGTAATATTTTATTGAAAAGAATGTAATTTTAATTATAAGGTCTCTCAAGAAATTTAAATACTTGCTATCTAACAATAAGATACACCTAATGGTTTCACACCCAAGTATCAAGGAGTTTCTCTTGAACAAAGACATAAATGAGAGAATAGTTGGTTAGATAATGAAGGTAATGGAGTATGATTTGTAAATCAAGGTCACTAAACTACTGAGAGGCAAATGACTTTGTGAGCATGTATTCAAAAACTTGCAAGATGCTAATGGGTTGGTTATGGTGTGAAATGATGAAGAGTTTTTAGCTAATCATACCTCATATTCTAGCTAGTTTCATGACATGGTAAGATATCTTCAAGATAGTATTTATCCCTCTCATATCATTGATTTAAAAAGAATATATTTTAGGTTACAATCAATTCTATTTCTTCTTGTTAATGTTGTTTTATTCAAGAAAGATATCAATGGCATGTTGCTAAGATGTATTTATCCAAGCCAAACATAGATATTTCTTGAGTAGTTCCATGATGGACATGGTGGAGGTCATTATTTTGAAATAACTTCAACCCTTAAGATCATGAGGTGGGTATTATTGGCCTAGACTATTTGGTGATTGTCATGCATGGGTTAGAGTGAAAAAAATGTGTTATGTTTGTAAAAAAGGTGAAGCTTACAACTTTACCTCTCCAACCAATTATAGTGGATCATTCCTTTGTCCAATGGGGATTGGAATTTATTGTTCTCATTAACCCCCTTCAAGTGTAGGAAATAAATGGATACTAACTACTATAGTTTACATCACTAGGTGGATAGAAGCAGTGACATTGAGAGAAGCAAATGAATCCATTGTCCTTGATTTCTATGAAGGTTTGATTACTATATTTGGAGTTACTTTAACCATTATTTCTAACTATGTTATGTCCTTTATGGGGATTAGGATCAGCCAATGGGTAGTTCAACATGGTGTCTATCTCAACACTTCATCAAATTACTATCCACAAGGTAATGGTCTTGCTGAGTCCACAAATAAGAACCTATTTAAGATCATAAAAACTATTGAATATAATAAAATGTCATGAAATCTCAAGCTAAAGTTAGCTCTAGGTTGATAGGATCACCTATGAAAGGTCAAATCCAAATATCCATATAAGTTGGTATATGGTAAGGAATCAAGATTACCTATTTCTCTTGAGTTTCTTGCTTTAGAACTAATGCATCAACTTGAGTTACTAGAGAATGAACCAATAGATATCAGGTATGCTAAGCTCATGGAGATAGAAGAGGTTCAGAACCAATCTATGTTAGCTACGGAATCCCATCAAGCATAAGTGAAGAGAGCCTTTGACAAGAAAATTTCTTCAAGAAGTTTCATCTAAGGGGATTTGGTCCTCAAGTGGGAAGAGGATAGAGATAATCCAAGTTGGCATACCAAGTTTGACTCTCTTTGTAGTGGTCCATGTACAATCTCTAGCTATAAATCCCATAATCCCTTCCAACTTGTAAAGATGGATGGTGAAGAGCTTCATATCCCATTTAATGGGATACATCTAAAACATTACCATTAAAGAAGTTGAGTTTATTGTACATAATTAGTTCATTGTTTTCCTCCAAGTGCTATTCTATCACATTATTTTTTATCCCAGAGAAGTGATATATCTACACACTTGTTTTATTAGGTTAGTTTCCCTATATTTTATGTTTCATTCCTTGTCTTGGTGACATTATTGTTTTATTTCAAGTCAAAAGACTCTTATAGTCATGGATCAAATTTGTCATTGTCTAATAATTCGATAATTATGTAAATGATCTAGTTCTCAAGCATATTAGGCATGCTTCCCATCTGAGTCACCAATGATGTTGGAAAAAATTGTCTTGTATACAAAACTTTTCCTAGATATGGTATGAGAAGCTAAGCATAGTCTTGATTGAGGGGTGATCTAATGGAATAAGGAGTAGGTAGACTTCAAGGGGAAGATCACAAGTTATTTGTAAAGATTTTGAAACACTTTAACCAAGATTAAAGTATGAACTTGATGATTTTAAGGAACTAGACCATCATGCATGTCATGTAGGAATAAATAGGTTAGTTTGGTTATACATTTCATAAGTTCACTTTCATAGCCATCCAAAGTCAAATAATGGCATGATATTGATGTATTATAAGACACGATCATCTCCTACAAATCTGGTGTCTTGATGAGTTTTATATCTCAAGATACAAGGATCTAAAAATGGTCTAACAGAGTGAGACATGATTGGGGATGTCAAGTTCAAGTCATAGGAACTAGCCATTTAGATTTCAAAAAATCCTTATTAAGCTGAAGTTGAATGCAAGGTTGACAAATGTCATGATATTGAGAGCTTGGATTAATGATCAAAGATAGGTGGGTGCTCATCCAAGTCAATAATACAAATGCAAATATATGATGCACATTCAATTATATAGTTATCATATCAATGATGAAATTGAGGTTAAATTTTAGTGGATCTTGAGATTAAACATGTTAATGATAAGTATCACAATCATGGTGACCTACTTGATCAATAGTGTATGTTTGATCAATCATATAGAATATCAATGGCACACATTTAATCATGCAAAGTAGATTGATGGTATGCATGAGGTATGTTGGCCATTTTGGCTCACATATCAACCTTCTACCTAGTTTAAATAATTGAGTAGCATCCTAAAATTTGATGAATGGATCAGGTGGTTTTGAAGTAGGCTTAATATTGTAAGTGAAGGGATCTTGGCAAGGATTTTATGGTGCTGAGTGGTTGCAGAAATAGATCTAGAAAGGCCTAAGTTTGTATTTTTCCAACCTTTAGTTAAGTTGAAACATTTCTATTTATTTCCTAGGAAATGTGCAAGGTTTAATTCCTTTGAGAGATTTTGTTTCAATCTTTTGTCTAAGTGTCTTTTCTTTATACTTTTTGTTTAAGTATTAGGGAATTATTTCAAACTTTTTTCTCATAATAATTTCCTCGAAGGGGTATTTTATTTTTGAAGTACACTTTTCAATATTTTAAAGGTGTACTTTTCCAAAGGTAAAGGATTAATTCCTTCACAAAAAATGTCTGAGGCAAAAGGCAACACAAAGATCTCTTGGGAAAATTATTCGAATAATTTTACTGAAAGAATTCTTCTACAAGATAGGGCCTCTTTCAAAGTTTAGAGTGATATTTTTCGGAGAAAGTGAACCAATCAAAAGTCCCAAAGGATATCTTCCTTGATAAATTTTACCTTTAAAAAAGGTTTGAAGGATGTCTTTTCATGCAAAGTGTATTATGCACTTTCCCTGAAAGGTCCCTTTTGTAAGCAAGTGCCTCAAACAATTTTTTCGAGGGGCTCCTCCCTAAGCAAAGTGTCCTAAACTATTTCCCTTGAAGGGTATGTTTCTTTGGGAAATAGTCCACTTCAAGGTTTCTAAGGGAATTTTATCGACAAAGTATTCTATACACTTTATTTGAAGGATCTTTCTGTAGTGAGGTGGACCAAATCAAAATTTTGAAGGGCACTTTTTAAGAGGGAAAATGACCAAAGAAATTTTTAGACCCACATGAGCTTTTTATCTCAAGATATAAATCTTCAAGTATGGACTTGTGTAGTAAGACATTCACACAATAATCATGTTTAAGCTCAAATAAACTAAGTCCTTTTAAGCTTAAATTTTATGGTCACATGAACATTAAAAGATGCCCCATAGACTATCAATTTTAAGACCATAGACTAGCCATTGGATTTCAAATAATGGGTCATAACAAGTTCAACAGTCCTTGCTTGATCATACATCTCAATCCAATAGTTCAAGATGAGTCAAACAGTTAGGAAGAACATGGGACCAACAAGTTTCATGCTCTCAAAGAATGAAACCAAAGACTAATGTGGGGATGCCAAGTGGCATGATCTTGTAAGATCACAAATATATTTAATGGTGTATGAAGGTCAAATGGTTAGTGAATCTCAAAATCAAATACATGGGTGCCAAGTGTCAACAATGCATTAACTTAGGTAGGAGATCGATAAATCATGTTCATTTGCCTTAGGCAGACTTAATGAAGCAAGATGAGTCATGAGATCAATGATCTAAGCTAGTTCTCAATGACTAATCAAATGAAAATGAGCCCAAATGATATAGACAAAGGTTAAAAGGTTGATTTTCAACCAAGGTCAGCAAGCATGGAGTTGATCTCAAGAACATTTTAGTTAGATCCAAGAGTGCATTTACTGGGATTAGATGGCACCATTGAAGATCTGTAGGATAGACACATAGACTTTAGTGGTTGTTGTCAAAGCTAGCTACATGAGAGTGACCTTTCTCCCCACTTGGGAAAAAAATAACAAACCAGTCATTGATTAGTTTCACACCAAGACAAAATGAAAGCAACTCGATCTTACTGATTCTAGCTACCATGAAGCATCACAAAGAAGATATTGTAATGATACAAAATAATGGAGTGAGCTTGATTGGTGGAGGTAGTTGTAATGGCTTTTCAAATGGATTCAAACTATTTTGACTCCATTTTTTAACACCAAAAGCCCCTCTCTCTTGCTTCCATTATACTATAAATGTAGCCTTCAAACTATTATTAGGGATCCCTTAGGCTGGTATGACTAGACTCTACAAAAATTATATTTGATGCCTCTTATAATAGTGAATAGAGATTTTGTATTCATTTTTGCTAAATTAGTATTTAATGTTCTATGTTTGTGTAATATGCATATGTGAATGTCATCTTCATTTCACATGTCCAAACTCAACCTAGGTGATAGAAATCTTCTTGACAGGTCATATAGTGTGTCTCAACATTGATCTCTCAAGGATATAGTGGATCTCAAGCACATTTTAGTTATATCCAAGAGTGCATTTACTGGGATTAGATGGCACCATTGAAGATCTGTAGGATAGACACATAGACTTTAGTGGTTGTTATCAAAGCTAGCTACATGAGAGTGACCTTTCTCCCCACTTGGGAACACAATAGAAAACTAGTCATTGATTAGTTTCACACTAGGACAAAATGAAAGCAACTTGATCTTACTGATTCTAGCCACCATGAAGCATCACAAAGAAGATATTGTAATGATACAATATAGTGG
The DNA here is from genome assembly GCA_037957365.1 of Torreya grandis. Lineage (NCBI taxonomy): Eukaryota > Viridiplantae > Streptophyta > Pinopsida > Cupressales > Taxaceae > Torreya > Torreya grandis. Next base: position 2,079,019 of record JARHVA010002970.1, read on the forward strand.
AGTGAGCTTGATTGGTGGAGGTAGTTGTAATGGCTTTTCAAATGGATTCAAACTATTTTGACTCCCTTTTTTAGCACCAAAAGCCCCTCTCTCTTGCTTTCATTATAATATAAATGTAGCCTTCAAACTATTATTAGGGATCCCTTAGGCTGGTATGACTAGACTCTACAAAAATTATATTTGATGCCTCTTAGAATAGTGAATAGAGATTTTGTATTCATTTTTGCTAAATTAGTATTGAATGTTCTGTGTTTGTGTAATATGCATCTGTGAATGTCATCTTCATTTCACATGTCCAAACTCAACCTAGGTGATAGAAATCTTCTTGACAGGTTGTATAGTGTGTCTCAACATTGATCTCTCAAGGATATAGTGGATAACTGAACTTAAGTGTCTTTAACTAGACCTTATTTTCACTGCTCCATAATATGAGTGCATCAAATAGACCTCTATATAAAATACTATTGCATAGAAAACATAGTGAACATTACACTATTTTCATATTTTATTAGTGTGTTAAAGAGTTCAAACCTAAGAGTGGGTTTATTAAATTCTTGTTGAATCACTACAACTTAGGATAGGTTTCATTTTATGCAATCTTCTTGTCCCTTTTCACCCTAACCAGTATTAGATTTTAGAAGCAAAGGTCTAAAATGATACATCAAAGGAGCTAGTCTCATTTAAAAATCCTAGAGGTCTGGTCTGGATATAGGCAACCCACAACCTTAGACCATTCCCATGTTAGTCCAAGTATGGGTCAGACTTAAACAAACTTAACCCCTATTAGGGTGCTATATAGATAGTTAATAGTTCTGGCATGCCTAGTGGAACCACTAATCTTACATTTCTGAGTATAGTAATAAGTTTCAAAGTTTCATTTCTAGGATTGCATAATATTTTATGCCCCCTAGAGTTATCACAAGATCCTCCACAAAAGGTAAGGGAGCCAATTTGTATGAGTTACCTTTATAATCAACAAAGAAAAATAAGGCATGTCAGCCAAATTCTACACCTAGCCCTCATATTCCCTTTTTTGTTGCCCAAAATCCTCTTGTTAAAGCTAATATTGTTCAGCTAAACACTATTTTAAACCCCATACCTTAGATGGCCATTCCTGAAAGGCAATTCTTTGTCTCATTCAATGGTGGTATCCCTTTGAATCTCACTTAGTAGGATGATATTCTAGTCTCATCTTTAAAGGTTGTTACCTATTATACAAGATAAGATCCAGTTACTCTTGTAGACCATATTGTTGATATTGCTAACCTTTGTTCTGTGCATCATATAACTCAAGAAAATTTAGAAATGACGTTATTATAAATCTCTCTCAAAGGGAAGGCACTCTAGTGGTATAAATGTTTGCCCCTACATCAATCAATAGTTGGGATGAGTTTGGAGAGGTCCTGTGTAAGCACATTAAGGACAAGAGTGATAATATTTTACTTGTGGAGTAGCTCACAATAATCAAGAGATTCCCTAATGAGTTCATAGTGGATTTTAACTACAGATTCTAGAAGACTTGGGACATAATTCTTATGGTAATCAAGCCTATACCAAACTATGATTTTATATACTATTTGAAGTCTCTCAACTTAGATTTAGCCATAATGATTCAATCCATGAGAGGGAATAACCTACCTATAACTTTTGAAGTAGCAATTAGGGTTGAAAATTAACTCGTCCAAGAAGGGAAGTTGGTTGCAAGGCCACCAATTCCTCTCTTTATATAAATACATCCTCCTAATCCAAGTATCTCTCCAGTTCCATATTCAATAGAGTTTTATCAAATAGAAGGTGAATAAACCAATAGACTGAGCAAGATGGAGAGTGTCTTCAAAACCCAAAACAACAAGTTGGTTGTAATGGAGAGGCAACAGGATCCACCATATAGGCCATACCAGAATAATAATCAAAAAATTTAGTACAATAGGCTACCCTTTCAAACCAATCAACAAGGACAAGGATAGATGCCTCAATTAAGGAAATGTAATCCCAATGCTCCAAGCAATTCTAGAGCTATTGTGCCAATTCAGAATAACTGTGCCTAAGAAGGTTGATGGTAGTTAAAGAGCCCATCCAATGAAATGGAAATGTAAACTACTATAAATATGTATCAAGACCCTAATTGGAATCATGCTCCTTTATTTTAGAGTCATGACATGATTCTTCCTCCACCATAAACCCCCCAAGTGAGTCAAGACAACATGCCTACCATGTCACGATCAAAAGCTAAGATCCAACAATAAGGGAACATGAGTAGAATAATTTTTGATACCACATGCATGAATTTACAATAAGGGTAATATGTGTTTGAGCATGTAGTAGCCAATATGAGATAAGCCTAGAAGATAAATGAATCAGTTTTAGCGTAGATAAGAGCTCAAAAAGATGTTGGAGGATAACTTGGGGAAACCTAAGGCTTTTGCATCACATTTTCAAACTAGTCAAAAACCCAATTATTTAAATGTAACTATGAAATATCTTCAAAATCAACAAGTGCCCCATTCCAATGCATAGTAGTAGAGGTCCCCTTTCATTCCTCATATTACTCAAATGTTGAGTGATGCCTCTACCTCCAAAGGGTAGTCCAAAGGTACTAGTCTTTATTTTAATATTATGGATCATTTAAAGAAGGCTAATATAACCATGTCCATCTATGATGCTTTATATATTTATAGGCAAAAGGATATTATCCATCAAGAGCTCTCTAAACTTTCTTAGGTGGAAAAAATGGCTAATAAAGTGAACACTATTTTCATCAATAATAGTCAACCTAAATGAGCCCTTGGTCAAGTTCCCAATCAAGTTCCAAGCACAATCCAACCTCAAAATATTTCCTCTCCTCCTAAGGTTGTAAATCCTCCCCCATTCTATCTTTCAGTCATCATAGGGGATTGTTTGGTGCACAATTGCATGATTGACTCAGGGGTTTCAACCTCAGTGATGCCTAAAGCCATAACAAACAAGCTTGGGATCAAATATGTGCTTAATGAAAAGGGTGTGCTCTAATTGGATGGATCCCATACTAAGATGATAGGAATCTTGAATGATCTCCAGATCATCCTAGATGTATGTCCAAATTGTGTCATTACTCAGGATGTGATGGTGGTAGACCTACCCCTTATTTTTCCCTATGCTTGTCTAGAGACTTCACTGTTAATATTGGGGGATATTTGTCATCTGATTAGTCATACATGGTTTTTAAAACTAGGTATGGGACCAAAGTCACCATAAGGTCTAAGTTAATAGCTAGGTTCCACCTAGATCCCTACATGCCCAATCTTGAAAATGCTAATTATGTCATATTTGAGGAGGTTGAAGAGGTTATTGAATAAGAACCCCATATTCATCTATAAGGCATCTAAAATTTATACTTGGATGAGTGGCCAACTGATAACCATGGATTTGATCCATACAACATCATTGAAGAGATAGACTTAGGAGTGTACTTTATGCATGAGGAAGGTGCTACAATACCTTATTTAACTAGCACTACTTGAGAAGAATAAGGTATATAGACTTTGTTCTTTGATAGATCAAGGTCAAAGAATGAAATCAGAGTTTGAGCCATGTTGGTTTCACCATCAAGTCAAAATTACCATTCTATTTCAAGACTCCAATTCAATTGCACTTCAAATAGAACTTAATATGAAGCTCTTTTGCATGGTTTGCAAGCAGCAAGGAAGAGAGAAATCTAGCTCCTCAAAGTCAAGGGTGACAATGAACTTGTAGTGCAATAGGTGAAAGGCCTAAGTGAATTTTAAATTCACCATCTAAATGCCTAGAAGCACTGGTTATGGGACCTCATGGAGGATTCCCTAGCATTTGATATCCAGTCCATACCAAGAAAAGAAAACTAGCATGCAAATAGGTTTGTTACCATTGGTGCCTAGTATGAGATAGCAAAAGGGGTCAAAGGTAGCCAAAGCCTAGATAAGATCAAGATTATATGAAGACTAGATGTACCTAATAATGAGGTGAATTGGAAAGTCTTTAATAATGATGAACAAATCATATGTTTTCTAATGCAAGAAACAAAGTTCTGCCATAAGAACCAAGACAAGTTCCAAAACCAATATGATGATCAAATAGTACATATGAGATAAAACAAGATTCCCAAAGGACTTGTGACATTAGAGATCATATTAAATGAAAATTACCAAGTAAGAAAGGGGAAATCATGCATCTCAGCTAAAGAGGAACATTATGAAAAGATAGAGATCTTTAAGGGTAAGCTATTGAAACTAGGAAGGGTCAATACGACAGAGGAAAGAGCTACATTTGTTGCTCTATGCAAAGAATTTTTTGATATATTTACATGGGAATACAAAGACTTGAAAGTGTTTGACCCCAAGCTTGCACAACACACCATTGAATTAGAAAGTAATGCCAAGCTATTCAGGTAGAAATAAAGACTTGTCAACCCAAGAGTGGAGGATCTCATGAGAAGAGAACAATATAAATTGATTTAATGTAGGATAATATTTCTAATTAAAAATTCCTCTTGGGTGACAATCCTTATGTCAGTAAGAAAAAAGAATGGAGAGATTTAGTTGTGTTGACTTCAAGGACCTAAATAAGGTGTCCCTAAAGGACCATTACCCACTACCCTCCATGGATCAAATTCTATAAAAGGTGGTAGGTTCTCAAAGGTTCTCTTTGCTTGATGGATATTTTGGATTTAATCAGATCATGGTGAAATAATAAGATAGGCACATGACTACCTTCATAATAAAATGGGGCACTTATGCATATTGTAAAATGCCTTTTGGTCTTTCCAATGCTAGATCTACCTTACAAAGAGGAATGAACTTTGCTTTTCATGGTCTTTTGAATGATATGGTTTTAGTTTACCTTAATGATATAGTAGTTTTATCAAAAGATAATAATGATCATCTAACACATTTGAGATCTATTTTTAATAGATACATATAATTTGGAGTTTCCTTGAATCTAAAGAAATGCATTTTATCGATGGACATAAGAAGACTTTTGAGACATGTGGTGTTTGAACCTGGTCTATCCATTGATCCAAAAAATAAAGAGGCAATCCTTACTCTATCACTACCTAAACACAAGAAAGGTTTGCAAATCTTCTTGGGCAAGATCAACTTCATCAGGAGGTTCATTCTAGGATTTGTAGAGATAGTCAAGCCACTCACTCATATGCTAAGAAAAGGCAAAGAGTTCACATGGATAAGATAAGGAAAGAAGAGATTTGAGGCCATCAAGGAGGCCATATCTCATGCCCCCACTTTGTTAAATCTATATTTCAATAAGGATTTATATCTGTATGCATTTTTTCACATTATATGTAATTTATACCATGCTCATGTAGTAGAATAATTAAGGTTTGGAGCAACCCATTACTTTTTTTAGCCAAGATTTAGAGGGTTATGAAGAAAGATATAGCTTTGTTGTAAAGTGTGTGCTTTTTATTGTTAGAATTTTTAATAAATTTAGGCATCTAGTTTTAAACAATAAGATCATACTAATTGTGGCTCACCCAAGTGTGAAGGATTTTATCCTCAATAGGGATTTGAACAAAAAGAGAGTTAGATGGGTCACCAATTGTATGGAATATGACATTGAAGTCAAGGTCACAAAGCTAGTCCAAGGAAAGGGATTATGTGAACATCTTGATAAAGATGTAAGAGAAGAAAAAGAGACAATCTTGGTAATCCAAGACACCCAATAGGAGGATGAGGACACTCTTCCATCTATCTAGACACTAAACATTGCAAGATTTCTCCAAATGAGAGAGTGTCTAATGGATTTCAATGCATCATAAAGAAGATACCTCAGGCTATAATCAGTGCCATACATCTTGATTGATGGAGTGTTGTTCAAAAATGACATTGGAGGTATATTCTTAAGATGTGTTGAAACTAACCAATTTGATAAGCTTCTCTGACAATTCTATGATAGTCCTCAAGGCGGCCATTTTATAGCCAAAACCATAGCTATAAAAATCATCAAAAATGGTTAATTTTGGCCAAATTTATTTATATATGCACATTCATAGGTGAGGAAGTGTTCAAAATGTACCATGTTTATAGGGAAATAGAATCTAGCTACTATGCCATTGAAACCTATTCAAGTTGAGCAGTCTTTCATGTAATGGGGCTTAGACTTCATTTTCATGATTAATCCTCCATCTAGTGATGGACATAAGTGGGTCTTGATAACCATATAATACTTCACCAAGTGGGTATAAATAGTCCCCTTGAAGGAGGCAAATGAGAAGTATGTTCTTAAGTTCTATGAAAGCCTAGTCATCTATTTAGGATCACCATCCACCATAATATCATAAAATGCTTTGGTATTTAGCAGCATGTAGGTACGTGAGTGGAATCTTGAGTAGGTTATCTATCTAACATCTTCATATAATTATTATCTATTGGATAATGGATTAGTTATGTCTACTAATAAGAACTTGATCTAGATCATTAATCAAACAATGGAAGATAATCAAAGATCTTAGCACACAAAATTGAAGACTACCTTATGGGTTGATAAGGCCACCCCCAAGAAGGCCATTGGTAACTCCCATTATCTCTTTAGTCTATGGAAGGGAAGAAAGGTTTCCCATATCATTGGAACTTCCAACTTTAGAACTTGCACACCAATTAGAGCTTCTAGAAAGTGATGCAATGGAGGTCAAGATGAATGAACTCAGAGAGCTAAAGGAAATAAGGGATAATGCCATGCATGTTATGTGGTATAACCAAAAATAGGTCAAGATGACCTTTGATAAAATAAATTTATCAAAGACATTCCATCAAGATGACATAGTCCTCAAATGGGATGAGGATTGTGCAAAACCAAAAAAACACTCCAAGTTTGATAGTCTTTGTAGTGGACCCTGTGTCATCAAAATATGCAAAGAGAGTAATGATTTTGATCTTTCCAAATAAAATGGAGATAACCTTCCTATCCCTATCAATGGGAGGTATCTCAAGTTCTGCTACTAGTCCCATATCTCACTTTTTGTACATAAGTAGATAGATTTGTTCTTTTCCTCCAAGTGCTTTTGGACATTATTGTTATTAGTCATTTATTCATAGTTTAGGTTGTTGTTTTGTCTTTTATTGCTTCATTGTTATTTCCCCTCCCCATTACTCTAAGAAATGTTTCTATAAGTTAAGTAGATTCTATTTGTAATTAATTTTCATTTGAACAAGCTTGATCAATGTCTAGGTTTCATGACCAGTAGGTCAGTTAAGCTTTCTAAGTCACCAAAATTATTGGCCATTTTGGCCCACATACCAAGCTTCTACCTAGTTTAAATATTTGATAAGGGTCCTAACAATTTATGAATGGATTAGGTGGTTTCGAAGTAGGCTCAATGTTGAAATTGAAGAGATCTAGGTAAGGTTTTCATGGTGCTGAGTGGTCATAGAAATAGATCCAAAAATGGCCTAAGTTCATATGATTATAACCTTTGTTTAAGTTAAAACATTTATATTTCCTTCAAAGGAAATGTACAAGGATTAATTCCTTTGAGATATTTTGTTTTAATCTTTTAGCTAAGTGTCTTTCTTCAAAACTTTTGTTTAAGTGTTATGGAATTGTTTCAGACTTTTTGTCCAAAATAATCTCCTTAAAGGGGTCTTTTCTTTTTGAAATACACTTTTAAATATTTCTAAAGGGCATTTTTCCAAAGACAAAGGACTAATTCCTTCATAAAAAATGTATGAGGTAAAAGGAAACACAAATATCTTTTGGGAAAATTGTCCCTTGAAACTTTGAAAGAGGCCCTTTTCTGTAGAAAAATTCTTTCAGGAAAATTGTTCGAATAATTTTCCTAAAAGAATTATTCTACAGAAAAGGGCCTCTTTCAAAGTTTCAAGGGATATTTTTTAGAGAAAGTGAACCAAGCAGACATCTTGAAGGATATATTCCTTGAAAATGTGGAAATTTTAAAAAGTTCCAAAGGATGTCTTCTCATGCAAAGTGACCTATGTACTTTCCAAGAAAGGTCCCTTTTGTAAGTGCCTCAAATAATTTATCTGAGGGGCTCCTCCCCAATTAAATTATCTTAAACTATTTCCCTGAAGGGTATGTTTCTTGGGTAAATAGTCTACTTAAAGGTTCTGAAGGGAATTTTATTGGAAAAGTGTCCTAAACGCTTTCTCTGAAGGATAGTTATATAGTGAGGTGGACCAATTCAAAATTTTGAAGGGCACTTTTCAAGAGGGAAAATGATCAAAGAAATTTTTAGACCTGTGTGAGATTTCTATCTCAAGACAAATATTCAAATATGGACCTATGTAGTAAGATGTTCACACGAATGTCATGTTTAACCTCAAATAAACTAAGTTATTTTGAGCTTAAATTTTATGGTCGTGTGACTATCAATGATGGTCACATGAACATTAAAAGACATCCCACAAACTATCTATTTTAAGACCATGGACTAGCCGTTGGCTTTCAAATAGTGGGTCCCAACAAGATAAATGGTCCTTTCTCAATCATACATCTCAATCCAATGATATAAGATGAATCAAACAATTAGGAATCACATATGACCGATAAGTGTCACATTTTCAAAGGCTGAAACTAAAGACCAATGTAAAGATGCCAAGTGGAATGATCTCACAAGCTTGTAGATAGATCAAACAATGTGTAGAAGTCAAATGGTTAGTGAATCTCAAAATCAAATACATAAGTTATAAGTGTCAATAATGTGTTAGCTTAGGTAGGGGATCAATGAATCACATTCATTTACCTCAGGGAGATCCAACAGAGTGAGATGAGTCATGGGATCAATGATCTGAGCTAGTTCTCAACAAAAAATCAAATGAAGGTGAGCCCAATTGACATAGATAGAATTCAAAAGGTTGGTTTTCAACCAAGGCAAGAAAACATAATGGAACTGAGCTCAAGCACATTTTAGCTGGAGCTAGGAGTGGATTTTTTAGGATCAGATGGAACCATTGAAGACTTGAAGGATAGACATGTAGACTTTGGTGGCCATTGCCAAAGTCAACTATATGAGAGTGACCTTTTTCCCCACTTGGGCATACATTTAAAAACCACTCATTGAGTAGTTTCTCACTAGGATAAAATGAAAACAACTTAAACCCATCAATTTTAGCCACCATGAAGCATCACAATGAAGATATTGTAATGATACAACAAATTGGAGTGAGATTTATTGGTGAAGGTAGCTGCTATGGATTTTAAATTAGATTCAAACTATTTAGAATCCCTTTTTAAGTACCAAAACCCCCTTTCTCTTACTTCCCTTTTGTTATAAATGTGGCCTTCAAGATATTATTAGGGATCCCTCATGCTGGTTTGACTAGACTTTGCTAGAATTATATTTGATGCCTCTTGGAGTAGTGAATAGAGATTTTATAGTCATTTTTGCTAAATTAGTATTTAGTGTTCTATGTTTATGTAGTATACATATGTGAATGTCATCTTACTTTCACATGTTCAAAGTCAATCTAGGTGCTAGAAATCTTCTTTGTAGGTCATATAGTGTGTATCAACATTGGTCTCTCAAGGATATCATGGATAATAAAAATTAAGTGTCTTTAACCAGACCTTATTTTCACTACTCCCTGATATGAGTGCATCAAACAAACCTCTATATGAAATACTATTGCATAGTAAACATAGTGAACATTTCATTATTTTCATATTTCATTAGTGTGTTAAAGATTTCAAGCCTAAGAGTGGGTCTGTTAAATTCTTGGTGCATCACCACAACTTAGGATAAGTTTCATTTTTTGCAATATTTTTATCCCTTTTCACCCCAACTAGTATGTGATTTTAGAAGCAAAGGTAAAAAATGATGCATCAGAGGAGCTAACCTCATTAAAAAATCCTAGAGGTATGGTCTAGATTTAGGCAACCCATATATTTAGACCATTCCCATGTTATTCTAGGTATGGGTTAGATTTGAACAAACTTGACCCCTATTAGGGTGTTATCTGGATAGCTAACAAGATTAATGAGCTAGATTGCATGTGAGGTCACCATATGGTGAAAATAAATGAACTAGATGAAGATTAATATTAAGGCCCATAGGAAACATGAGGGGATGACAAATGGAATGATCTAGATAGAAAATCAAGAATCAACGGTGATGATAAGGATCAAATATAGAAGACTCATGTGAAAGTCAATGGGAAAAATTTGATCAAGTTCCCAGAGGGTATAGGATGTAGACACATATCTAAACTTACAATGGCCAGGTTTCAAAATAGAATAAGAAGATTAAGAGGAATCCATGAGGGTAGACATGTTAGAGCAAAATATTTTGCCACCCCAGGTAGGTAAACACATAAATGCAAGATCAAATGTAATCTAGATTACCAAAAGTAAAGCCATGTAAGTTCATCTAATGCCATTAAAGCTTTGCAAAACATATGAAAGGTTTTTAGTCTATAGGTTTTAGGTATTGTTTATGATCAAAAGCCTTAGCCTTTTGATCTTCATTACAATAATGGCTATATGAAAACCAATAGGATAATTATTTTTCATCTACAATGAACCTATATTCAGGATTGGGAGTAATGCAAAAATAATGACTGTGCAAAAAATGTTAGAATGGACACTACTGAATGATTCTAAGCTTGATAATGTGAAGGGCATATCAAGATCAATCATAGTACTATAAGATGGAGATTCAGAGGTTGAAGAAAATAGTGTGTAACACTTAATCAAGTGAAAAGTCTTTAGGGACTTGTTCCCTTCCAAGCAGATCATGACTCAATATCCTTAGATCAATGTTAATCGATCAAAGGTGGATAAACCTCATTTATTGATTCCTACTTCCCCTTTACTATATATCTCCCATTTCTTATCCTTGAAAATAGATTGAAATAATTCTCATTTTTTGGAGATAGATACTCTTATTCTTTTTTGACATGCCCAAGCTATGCCAAGATTTGTACTATAACACCTATTTAATGCAATAAAGATTGAATTCTTCCATTTTGTAAGCTAAATTTGCCTCTATCTAATTTTTCTCACCTTCATGAAGTGTCTTGTAACTTTCACAGGTCATTCTAAATGGAATAGATAGTTTGTTGACTGGTTTGGAAGTGGACAAATACCCTCCCATGCTAGATTGATTGATAATTCATGCCTTTTTGTGAATTACTTATGTGAAAGTGGTCAAAGAGTCAATGAAAGGATATTTAATAGTCTTAAAATTTTTTGATAGAGCATCTTGTGCAAGTATAAGTGTTCAAAAAGTTGATGCATCACCTCTTTTACACGTTTTCATGCATTATTGTCTATTCATCTCCCTTTTTCAAACACGAGATTAGTTTAGGTGATAGATCCAATAGGAACCCAACTTTCTCTGAAGGTTCAACCTCATAATAAGAAACCCACATCTTGAGGTTGTTCCCATTTTATGGATTAGTTGGAGAGAGCCTAAATAACTCTCCACAAGGGTGCAAATTAAGACCACAATAGTTTTTAGCACGCCCGATAGGACCAATTCTCCTTGGCATAGCTAAATATTGGAGTTAAGGAGAATTATTTGTAGTATAAAATACATCCATCATCATCAGAAGCTAAAGATTCATCAAATTGTAGAGTTCATAACATCATCTAAGAAATACTCTCAAGCCAAAGGTTATATCAAGGTCATCTAATATAGGTATTCCCTTTGAATTCATTGAGTTTCCTTTTATTTCATATAAAAGAGAAATATTTAATAGGACAAGACCCTATCCTCAAAATAAAATTTCATCTCTTGGTCATCCTATTATCCTAAGTAGTGTAATCCCCACTATCCTAATAGCCATTAGAAACCAAGTGTTTATTCCATTCAATAGAGGTAGTCCACTAAATATAGCCCATTTTGATGACATACCTATATCAACTCAAGAGATAGCAATATTAGGCTAATAGGCCTTATCAACAACAAAATTAAGGTACCTATCAACCCTTTAGAGATCAAAGGCCTCTTTATTAAGGGTTCAAATAAAACAAACCCTCCTACCAACCATAATGGGCCATAACTCAAGATAAACCTTATGCATCCCTTGATCCTAATGCACCTTCCTTTTCAAGAACTATTATTCCCATGCCACCTCAAAATAACTTGATGCAAGATCCAGGTATCACAAAACATTAATATGCCACAAATGACACAAGAATACTTTTCTCTGTAGGGTAGTCAGTACTGGGAGATGGGTTTGGTACCATAAAGAGAACCTCAACAAGTTTAAGGTCAGCCTAATGCTATTAATGTGAATTGTAAAATGGTTTATCATGTTGCATTCAATCAAGTGGAGACTAGATATATAAATGGTCAAGTTGCAGCCCTAACTAGAGATAAAATAAGAGCATTGATGAGGTTCAGGATGTAAGTAATTCTTCTAGTGTTCCTAATATTGTCCCCTAGTATAATTTCAAAGATCAACTTCTTTCCCCTATAACATAAAAAAGTTAGATTTCAGTGGTTGGAAAAGTACCTCAAATGCCCTTAGTTCATGAGCAACCAATAGTTCAAAAAATTTAGCCAAAGGTTAGTGGGGCCTAATTCAGTATAGTGGATCAAATGAATAATTCTAATGTTAGAATTATCATGTGGGATTCCCTTGATATTATAGGGTAAAAATGTATGCTCACTCAAGAGCTCTTAGCTCTCAAAGTATCTCCAAATCTAGTTGAGAAAGAAGGTGTTGTCCTAACTAATTTAGACCATCCACCTAAACAACAAGTATAACATATACACAAGATAGTAAAGGTGGAAAAATATAAGGTAAAACTAAGTAAAACTCTTCCTTTCTACATCTATTTGATAATTTGTGATACTTTAGTTCATAATTATATGGTGGACAGTGGAGCTAGTAACACTATTATACCCAAAAAAATTGTAGATAAGCTTGGTCTCATTTATGAGCCAAAAAATAAATGGGCATTACAACTAGATGGATCCCAAAAAAATATATTAAGCATCATTAAGGATATGAAGTTGATACTGCATGATTTTCCCAATGTTACCATTTAGTAGGACGTAGTTGTGGTGGACTTGCCTCCCTACTTTGCCATGTGTCTATCAAGGGACTTTGCCTGAAAGATTAGAGGATAATTATCAGCTGATTGGACATATTTAATCTAGGTATTTTACCAAGGTAATAATACATTATAAACCCATATCACATTTCCATTTAGAGCCATATATTCCAAGTGTTGTGAACACTAGCTATGTCATCTCAGATGAGGTGATAGAAAATAGTGAAGTAGAAACTAAATCATCTTTCGATAGAGTTTCAAACTTGTCACTTGATGAGTGGGCTTATAATTTACATGAACATGATCCCTATAATCAAATTGAAGAAGGAATATTTGGTGTTTATTACCTCCATGAGCATGATGCACCAATTATAACTATGATGAAGGATGATGAGCCTAATGATGGCCTATGGAAATTATACTTTGATGGATCAAGGAATAAGCATGGCACTAGGGATGGAATTATTTTTATTTCTCCATCAAAGCAAAGGTATTTCTATTATACTAAATTTCATTTCAGTTGTTCAAATAATGTTGTAAAATATGAAGCACTAGTTCATGGTTTGTAATGGGCTAATAAGATGAAAGTCAACACCTTACAAGTATTTGGTAAATAGTGAACTTATAGTTCACCAAATAAGAGGTCTAAATATATGCAAAAATCCATTTTTTATGTCATATAAGCATAGGGTATAGGACTTGAATGAAAAGTAACAAATTATGATCAATTACTGATAATGAAGGTAATTCCTCATTAGAAAAAGATATCACATCCTCTACATCATTTATAGTGTTCATGATAGATGAAAAAAAGATGGCTTGGTATCACAAGGAACATATGTGTGATTCAAAATTTGAAAAATAATATCCTTAAAAATTTTTGCTTTTTGAATTAGTTTATATATATATATATTAGATGGTGTATTTCTCAATTTATCCACTATATCAAATTATTTTTGTTAGTCTCTAGGTCTTATTATAGTGTTCTAGAGATGAGTACAGATGGTAGGGTTACACTACTCCTATATAGGTTGAGGATGTACCGTATTCCACCTAGTGATAGCTTAGACCATGATATCTACTATTTATCATGGGTGAGTAGTAGAGATGGGATATGAACGTATATAATCAAGTGGTCTAGGTAGAGGTGGAACAAAAGGAGTCCTCTGAGCCCTATGTCATCTAGTAGTAATTGGAGGTAACTCAAAGTGATCCATATAAAAATAATTTGTAGAAATATGAGACTCACATGATGGAGGCCCAATATGTAAAACAAGTTGAGCTCTAGCCAAATCCATGATAGGAGTAGCATATAGGGGTAATTTTATACAAATAGTTGGTAATAAACATGCTAATAAAAGTACAAGACTTTGTACCATGAAGTGAAAGATGGATTTGATCATGATAATCATGGTAATAAGCTACAAATTAAGACTGAGTAAATGCTAGAAATGTGGACCCTAGGGTAATCTAAGGTTAGGGTTTTATGTCAATTAAGGTTATTTTGAGAATATTTAAATTATATTTAAATAAATAAAACCCTAATGTGAGATTGATTTTATGAGCTAGGTTATACCAAAAATTTATAAAAAAAATAAGTCTGGAACCCCATTTTAGTGCACAAAAATTTAAAGAAGGAAAACTATGGGTTTGAGCAATATTCAAAGTAAGTTGGGCTCACCAGATGATTTAACCTTTTAGGGTTTTAATTATGTAAGTTCTAAGTAATATTAAAGGGATGAGTTGTCTAAATTAGTGAAATAATATGCAATAAATAACCACTAATTTGTTACAAAATTTGACTTGCTTTAACTTTCTAAAAATAGTAACAAATATGTGCAAATAGAGACTTATCTAGAAAACAACTATCACAAAAGATTTGGGTGATAAAAGTTAGGTTATGGATAAGTCTGAGGTGTCTTAAATAGGGTCCCTAAGTTAGATTCTTCCTTTGATATTAGTGCCCCACCTAGACAACAATGTCATGTGGCCATAGTGTCCTAAAAATGGTGTTAATGTCCTCTTTACAGTTTTGTTCCTAATTTTTAAGATCATTTGTGCCTATGTTTATGGGTTCTATTCCAAAACTCATGAAATTTAGAACTCTATATTGTGCATATAATAGCTAATTTAAGTTACAAACCCTAATATTCCTTGCAAGTATGGCATGAGCTAAAAATATGCATTCATTAGTAGAATAGGCTAGACATCCTCAACACCCCACTATAAAGAGAGTTTCCTACATACCAATACTTCAAGGAGGGATCAAGCCCAATGTATTTCTCCCATCTAGTTCTTGGTGCAAATGCAAATGAATGCTAGAATGATAGTGATCTTGAATGCCTTGAGTGTGCTTGAGACTAGAAATCTTTGAAATATGAGCTTAAGATAACTATAGATTGTAGTATGTAGAAGTAGGGTAGAATAGGTATTGATAACATTGGTTTTTCTCAACTTGTTTCTTATTTGAATAGTATTTTTGCATCTATTTTCCATATAGTGGATATAAGTCTAATAGTCTTGTGTTTATAGTGTTTTCTAGCTTGTGCAGATAATAAAATGTGCTTAGGCTGAACTTAGAAGGGTTACACATTTGAAAATATATCCGTTCATGAGATTTAGGGAAAGGGAAACTAACACCATGTGTCTCTAGTATCCTTAATGTGGCACTAATGTCTAGCTAGTTGGCTACTAGGTATAAAGGGTCATGATTTGGGAATACAGTTTTGAGACTATGTTTAAGTTGACTAGAGATGTCTGTGCTCCACACAATTATCTATAAAAGTGTGATAGAGGTTGTAGGATAGGTCTAGGGCTAAGATAGGAATAAGTTGTCTCAAGTAACACTCTTAGCATCCAAATACCACTTTTAGGTGATTACACCCCCTCTTGGCTCTTACCTATTATTATTTACTTTATTATGCCTTCAAGATCACTTTTATGTGCACACATCATGGATTTAGCCTACATATTTATTCCTCTTATCTTCCAGTTTATGAGTTTCATTTTAAAACCTTTGGGAATAAAATTAGACATTCCTTACAAGTTCCCAACTCCTTTATTACCTATCTTATTACTCTCTCACTCCTAACCATGGCTAGGTGTTTTATTAGAAAGTTAAGGAAATAGTCAAGTGTGGTGTTTTGTCTCTTATAGATAATGATATTATTTTGTTGCATAACTATATCTATCTATATAGATATATCTCATCTATATTTTACACTGTCTTATGATGAAAGTGTCAAATGTGTTTGTCATTATATCACCTCCCTTTATATATTTTTATGATTGGGAAATCTTAGTCATTTTCATGTTTATCTCTCTTTCCCTATATTTTCACATCCTTTTGGGCACACTAAGATTAGTTTAAAAATTGCGCTCTTTTATAAGATGAAATTCTAGGAGTATCTAAATTTATTAATTATAAGGCTCTCCTCTTTAATGGACAGGTATAACTTCTCTCATGTTAGTTAACTTAAGAACCCATTTTTAGTCTTCTAAATCTATATGGAAGAGGAAAATATAAAAATATAAAAAAACAAAAGATAACATATCATAGAAAAAAATAAAAATAAATCAAAATTTAAAATATCATAGAAAAGGGAGGGATCGGCAATGGCGGAGGGCTTAGCGATAGAAAAGGTGGAAGATAACTATGGACTTGTAGGTTAAGATGAGGTAGAAGATCATGGGTGGGAAACCAAAATTTAAAAACTGGACATGAAGAGGGAAAAATGAGATGGAAATGGGGAAAGGATGAACACATGGGCCTCTAAGTTTGATGCCCTATTAGGGGAATCACCATCACAAGGAATCTTGTAGGAAAAAGGTAAGACACCTAACTCCTCTTTCCCTAAGATGAATCTAGACAAATCTTCTTGGTGTGATAGATTGAAGGGCTCTATGGATAAAAAGGAAATAAAACATGTGGAGTATCTTAAAACCACCTAGGATGGGAAGATCTTACATATATAATTCACCCTAGAACTCATACATCGAGCCTCTTCAAGGATGAATCAGACACTTGTGGGTAAGTTTATGGGTGTGAGACCTAACATAGATACATTCAAATCCTAGGCAAAGATGAAATAGATCACAAAAGAACACATATAAATACTAACACTGGTAAATGGTTTATTTATGATCAAATTTAACAACCTATAAGATAGTGTAAATATTTTGGCTAAAAGACCTTGTTTTTTTGGCAAATCAGGGCTTTTCCTCAAAAAATGGGAACTGAGTTTTGACCCTAAAAAGGAAAACATAAATCAAATGCCCATTGGGTTAGAATTATAAATCTTCCTATAGAGTTTTGGTAAGAGGATATTTTTGCAAAAATATCCAAATCTTTCATTTATCTCATTACCTTAGAATCAATAACTAAGGCATGAACTAGACTAGTTCACATTAGATTATGTGTGAATACCTTTATCAATCAAGAGCTTCCAAATTCTATAGTGCTACACACAACCTATGAAATCATAATATAAAATATTTAATTTAAAAGATTAGCCTTGATGTGTGAAAAATGCTATAAATTAGGGTACTCAATGAAAGTGTGTCATTTGAACACAAATATTGTAGCATGATAGAGAAATGGTAGACTCTCCTTCAAGAAATTGGAAACAGAAATCCTACCTATAGCTCCTAAAAAATTTGGTAGAATTCACAACATAAGTTAGGGGGAAAGATAAAATTAAATAAGGCAAACACAAACATCTTAGGTATGAATTTACATCTTGTTAATTTGGACCTAACTCAATTAGGAACAAAAATAAGCATAGCCAAGGTTGTAGAGAAACACATTATAGTTTAGCTAGGGAGAGAAAAATTACCAAATAAAATAGAACAATCATTTTTAGAATTTACTAATATCATACATGTGGATGATAGGATCAATAATGAGGTTTTACATAAATTAACTTTTGGGAAATAATAGGAAAACAACACAAATAGCCTATAACTTCAAAATAAGTATCAAATTTTGGAACATGACATGGACGTCAAGGATTGGAACAAACAAGAATCAAACTTAGAGGATAACAAACCAAATGAAGGAAATTTAGAGGAAAGAGGAAATGAGGAAAACAATGAGGATAAAATGATAAATAAAACTCCAAAGAATAACTCTCAACTGAAGGCTTCATCTTCTAGAGTTACTAGGAGGAGTGCTAAAGGCCCATATATTAAAACCCCACCAAAGGTAGGTAGACCTTATAAAAAGAATATTTTTCAAAATGTAACTCAATCAGACATAATGGATAGACACCAAAAGACTCTCCCCTTCAAGGGGGACACCCCTTCTAAATAGGGTTCTCAATGTTGATTCTATCTTGGGACATAAGAGGGATGCATAATATAGGTAAGTAGGTCTTTAGAGATTTTAGAAGGAATAATAAGGCTACTATATTTGCCATTCAAGATTCTAAAATTGAGGAAGTTATTTTATGCAACAAAAAATGTGTATTGGAAGGAGGCTGTAGAGGTCTGTATAAGTGCTTTAGGTGCATCTGGTGACTTGATTACTTTTTGGGGCCCCAAATATCTCATATGAGAACCCATCCTCAAAACACAAAACCATTTGGTTGTTCTCTTCATGGACGTTACAGAGAATAAATAATGGATTTTATCTAATGTTTATCCTCATAATACTAGGACAACTCACATAAAACTATGGGAAGACATCAAAGATATCAGAAGTAACTACACTCAAATCCCATGGATCTTAGCTAGAGACTTCAACTCACCCCTACACCTAATAGATAAAAAATGGGATAATTCTATTTATATAGACAACATGGAGGACATTTCATCCATTATTATGGATATAGGAGTCTTAAACCTTTAACTTATAGGAGCTAAATTTACTTGTACAAATAGGAGACTTAGAGAAAACCTCAACCAGTGTAGACTAGACAGAATGTTCATTTCCCTTGATTGACTGCAACATAAAGATTTCAGTCTTAAATATTTACCAAAAATTAATTTATACCACTCAACCTTAGAAATAAATATTATTATTCAACAAGCTAAGGTTTCTAAACACCCTTTTCACATGTAGCACATGTGGTTTACTCATCCAAATATTCAAGACATAATGACAAAATGGTGGACTAAGAGTAATAGAGGCTCAACCATGTTTAATACTATAGAAAATTTTAAAAAGATTAAACTCAAATTAAAATAGTGGAATAAATAGGTGTTTGGAAATGTCTTTGAATAGAGAAAGGTCTTAAAATTAGACCTAGCTAAGATTGAGGAAGAGATTGAGGATAAAGGGTACGATCTTGAGATCCATAACAAAGAAAAATAAATGATGTGTAAGTATCACACCATAACGGCTAGAGAATAATTTCTTTGGAGACAAAAATCTAGAAATATCTAGCTAAAAGAAGGTGACAGAAATAATAAATTTTTCCACATGTCCATGCTCAAGCATAGGAAGCATAATGTCATTAGGGAGATCATCAATAATAAGGGATAGCTAACTGATGATCAAGAAGAGGTTAACAAATCATGGGTGATTTTTTATAAGAACATCAATAAGAATGATTTCAAAAAAAACATTGGTTTTGAGCATGAATTCCTGAATGTCATCCCAAAATTGATAAGCAAAAAAGATAATGAAATGTTAACTACTCTTATATCTAAGGAGGATCTTGAGTTTTTAATTTACAAAATGAATCCAGACAAAGCCCTGGGTCCTAATGGGATTCCTATTACCTTCTTCAAGATTTTTTGAGGCATTATTGGAAAAGACATCACTACTGCTATAAATGAATTCCTAGATTCAGGACATCGGCTCAAAGGAGTTTAATCACACTTTCCTCATGCTCATTCTAAAGAAATAAGGGGAATTGAACTTGCCCAATTTCTAACCCATTAGTTTGTGTAACTCATTTTATAAAATAATCACCATACTTTTTGCTATAAGAATGCAATCTATCATGGAGAAAATTATTCTAGTTTAACAAGGAGGATTCATTACAGATAGGCAAACCCAAAACGGAGTTATTGTGGTCCATGAAGTTATACATTCAATGGAAAGTAGTGAAAATGATGCTATGATTCTCAAATTAGATATGGCCAAGGTTTATGATAGAATGGATTGGAGTTTTCTAGATAGAGTGATGAGCCAATTTTGTTTCAATTAAAAATTTAGAAAAATTATTAGAGTTTTGCATTTCCACTTGCATGTTTTTTTTTTAGTAAATGGTGTGATGCAAGGGTTTTTCAAAAGTGCTAAAGAAGTGAGGAAAGGAGACCATTTGTCACCCTTATTATTCATTATTATGGCATAATTTTTAAGTAGATTTATATCTAAGGCTTTGACAGAAGATCAATTAAAAGGCTTCAAACTAGCCAGACAAGCTTAGCTTGCTACGTACAACCATTTCATAGATGACACTATTTTATTGGATGAAGCCTCAATGTAGGAATTAAGGAATATAAAAATAATCTTGTTCATGTATGAAAAGGTATCAAATTAGAAGATCAACTTTGACAAGAGCTCAGTGTATTTTTTCAACACTCCAGTGGTGAGACAAAATAGGATAGCTATGATATTATGCTACCAAATCAAAGACCTTCCATCCACCTATCTATGTGTGCCTCTCATCAACAATCAACTCCAAATAACTTCCTAGAATCCTTTGATTAAAATATTCCAAAAAAGGCTTGTACGATGGAAAGGTAAACTCTTATCTCAAGTAGGGAAAGTAGTTTTGATCAAGAGTGTCTTACAAAGCCTCCCAATCTATATTTTATCTTTTTTGAAACTACCTAAAAAAGTGGAATATAAAATTAACAAGATTTAAAGAAATTTATTCTAAGATAGGACTGAGGAAAAGAGTAAATTCCATTTGGTAGCATGAAACAAAGACTACAATAGCAAATTCTTTGGAGGCCTAGGCATAAGAAATCTCCAACAGGTTAACAAAGCTCTGATACCCAAGTTTGTTTGGAGATTCATAACTATGAAGTATATTTGGGGAAGGATTTTATCTTACAAATACCTTCAAGGTAGGAACCCAATCGACATATTAAATGAAGGGTAGTTTATTAGAGGGTCACACATCTGGAATGTTCTAACTAAAAATAAAGGATTTATTCTTGAAGGATCCATATGAAAACTAGGTGACAATAGAAGAATAAATTTTTGGAGGGAAAAGTGGAGCATGGAGTTAATGCCCATATAGAGGAATATTGATCTAAACATCTAGGAGAATCTAAAGCTAAAATATGGATAATATGTTGTAGACTACTTGAAATTAAGAGATGATTTTAAACACTAGATAAACCTTAGCTTGGATGGAGCCAACCAAAATGATCAAATAAAATTAAATGAACTAAATAAGGTCTTATTCTCTATCCATATTAATAGAGTTGATAAGGAGGATAAGCTAGTATGGAAAGACTCCTTTGATGGCCATTACAATGTAAAAAGGGGTTATGATCACGTCTCCTAGAATCAAGACATCAAGGTAAGTTGGAAAGGGGTCTAGAACAAATTTATTACCCCAAAAATTTCCTCTTTTGCTTGGGTTTCCATACAAAATAAGATTATGATGGTTGTTAACCTAAGGAAAAAAGGATGTATCATAACCAATAAATGTGTCTTGTGCATAGAAGAGAATGAAACTATATTTCACCTTCTTATTGACTGTTCATTTACGTATAAGGTTTGGAATTTATTTATGGGTAAATTTAACATCTCGTGGGTTCAACATGGCTCCCCCATGGAAGTATGAATGTCTTAGAGCTATCTTTTCAAAAAATTATGTCTAAAATAGTTATGGAATAATACCCTACCACATATTTGGTGGGGTATATGAGGAACTAAAAATAATAGAATCTTTAGAGATAAGAAGTGTAATAGCAAAGTGGTTTCCTAAAGAATTTTCATGTCGATCAAGGAAAACTACAACTCCATTCAAATAAAAAACATAAGGACCTCAATCCTTTTGAACAAATTATTACTCAAAAATGGAAATTAGACCCATCTATCTTAGGTAAATCAGATACCAAGGATGAAATTAGAAAGAGAACAAAGTGGAAAACCCCACCTAAGGGATAGATGAAACTAAATTTTGATGTTGCATCAAAGGGGAATCTGGGTATTATAGGGGGTGGAGGTATTATCAAAGATTCTAAAGGTAATCTAATTGTGGCATATGTAGGAGATAAATCACTAGGATGAAGCTTTGGCATCCCTATGGGGAATTAGATTAGCTAAACAAATCAATGTCCATAATATGGAGGTAGAAAGGGACTCCATGAACATTGTCAATTACTTAATTGGTGAATATCATCCAAGCTAGTATATCAATCATGTCATTGATGAAGTAGAGATACTAAATTCCTTTTAATAGGTGTGAATCCAACACATGTACATAGAAGTTAATGGGATTGCATACTGGTTTTCAAATAGGGGGACTAGCAATGTTGGCTTCAAAACCTGGTTAGGCCATGAGGAACTACCTAGAGATCTATTACTAGGATTTAATAATGATGAAAAAAATATCTATAATAACTCTTAGTATCCTAGTTCTTTCCCTTTTGGTTAGGGGGAAGTGAATTCTTTGATTATAAATTGGGGCATAAGGTCTTTTGCTTTCAGTGCCTATAAGTAGAAGTTTCTAGAAAAGGAAAAGAAAAGTGTTGAAGCTCATAATTAATTCTATGAACACACCACTAATTTATTGGAGTGGGTCCATAGAGGCAAAAAAAAGGCAACTCAAACTTCTAAACCAATAAAATAAACACCATGGGATTAGCCAACAAAATAGAACCTAAATTTCAACTAGAGGTCAAGACTAATAGTAGATTTTGGAACACTCTTCAAGTGGGGGGATTAGCGAGTTTCGTGGAGAATCTTGAAGGATTCAATAGACACTATGAGTTGCTATCTATCTATCTTTTTTTAATTCTTGGGAAGAGAGATCAGTCACCATTAATGGGGTCACATGTAATATTATAGAGGAGATCATTGCTCATGTGATGGGATTGGTCATTGAAGAAACCAAAAGCTATTATACTCCTAGAGACTTTAAACTAGATAAAGAGGCATTCATAGAAGACGATGAGCAATTGGATTAGTTTCATAATGGATTTAATAGGGAGTCCCTCCCCAAACCATATACTAAGGTAGCCTTCCCCCTTATACAATATGTTACTTTAGAGGTTTGGTACAATGTGGTAAGATGGTCTATATTCAGAATGTTAAATTACTTTAGACATGGGATTGATTTTAGTTTGCCTTTTTTCATTCTTAAATCCATGGAAAACTCCATTCAAAAATTTAAAACTGGTAAATACTTTGCCCCAAGACATGAGGTGCTTATTTTCCTCATATTTAAGTATTTTAAAGGCATGAACCAAATCATACCAGATTTAACTCATACAAATCAAAAGAAACCCCAAGGGCTGATGGACATAATATCAAGAAGGTTTGGATTAAATACCTGAGCAGTCTAAGTAGGGTTACTGGAAGTAAGAAAAAAGGGGATAGTAAGGATACTAATAACAAAGGATATGAGTCTATCAAAGAATATTATAGTATAAAAAATTTCCTCAGAGGTGCTTCCAAACACATTAGATTTGACAAATATAACCTTAAAAGGTAGGGGAAAAAAAGGATATAGACTTCACAATATAAAATATGGGAGAAAAAGATAGTTGATGTGGAGAGTGACAACAAGGAGTTGGAAGACTACAACTTTGAGAAGGAAAAAACTAGAAAGTAGGGAAAAGATCAGGTAGGGCCTAAAAAATAGGAGAATTAACAAATTAAAACCTTAGATAAAGGGGACACTACATAATTTCAAAAGGATAAAAATGAATATTTTAATCAAATCACTAATTCCCTCAAAGGAAGGGAGAATGCTAATAAAATAATCAAAGAATTTGAATCTCCAAAAAGATCTTATGAGATGATTCATGTAGAAAATGTTGAGCTTAAAAAATAAGATGAACATTCTTCAATAGGAAAATGAAAAACTATCTAAAGCCTTGGCTAAAAGAGAGGAGGACATATAGATCCAAAGACTAAGCTTCAGAGTGGATTTACTTGAGCATGTTAATGACAATATTTAGAATAAACTTAATTTGTTAGTTAATTTTAGAAAGGCTAAAATGAATGAAGGAATACAAAACATGGAAAATTACAAGGCTTACCTCAAATAATTTTTCAAACCCAACATTGAGTTTAAAACCCTATTGACATAAATTGATATGAATCTTAACAACATGAAGGCTTGCTGGGAAGATGTAGCTGGGAGTCTAGATTAATCTAGTTCTTTAGATGTTTTGGGGTTATTTTTAAGCTATATTATATCCACTTCTATTCTTTTTTCTCTATTATTTCTTTGATGGGTTGTTTTATCCTTTTGTTCCTTTCGTTGTTGATGTAATTCTAGGGTTTGGGGACCCTCTCTCAAAAAAATCCCCCCTTTAACCTTAATAAAAAAATGTCATAGAAAAAAATCAAAGGGTAAAATAGAAACATAAAAAGTTAAAATCACACCAAAAGATTCTTGATTCATATCATTGGCACACCCCCTATTCCAGTTATATCTCAAACTAATCACAATAGAGCATGAAGTCCATTAGAGTAAAACTGGACAATAGAATAGGATATGAGGCCTTAAATTTTTTTCTAGTGTCATCTTCCTTTCCACACAAATAAATAATCATCATAGTTGACCAATGGCTTTATCAAGGTCTCGAGGAATAAGGAACATGCCATGGGAAGGTAGGCACATTTGAATTTTATTTCATAACCTTCATAGAATGATTTATACACTTCAATACTTATCCAGATATTTATGATTTTTATGTTAGGTTCCTAGGTCATTGATTTCAAAACTATTAGTCTTTCCAAATTTGATGAGATTGTCTAGTTTTGAGTAATGTTTGTTCTTTAATAGCACCCTCTTTTCTCTCTCCTCATTTCCCCCATTTATGGATAGTATTATTTCCAAGCCTTCCCCATTTTATTTATCTTTTACTTTTTATCTATTATATATATTAAAGCATTACGACAACATTAACATTCAAAGATTACCACGTTAACTTTCCATTCTTGAATATAAGTTGTAACTTTGAGTTATTTTGAGATGTTATCTCAGTCATTTTATTATTTTATTAGATTCCTCTTAGTTATGTTTGGGGTCATGAGGTTTCTTCCCTTTCTTATTTCCTTGGGTATTAACAACCTAATCTAACCTTTTACTCATGGTTATTATACCCATTTTATCTCTTTTATTTCATTTTATATTATATTGGGTTGTCTAAACATAATCCACCCTTTACCTTGTGGCTATATTTCTCTTTTATCTCTCTTGTTTCACATTATTATGATTCCTCTCATGTCTTCCTAAACTTATATAGCCTTTACCATTGTGTTTATCCAAATAACTTTTTATCACCATCCTTGAGAGTTTCATATACTTCCATTTCTAGTCTCATATGCATATAACCACATTATTTTTGTTTATTTAGTATTATATCTAGTATTACCATTATTTGCATTGGACATGATCAAGACTAAGGCATTTTCATAAATTTATTTCAAATTAAAAGTAATTAGTGGTATTATATGTTGGTTTTTAGTTATTTTATTAATTTATCATCATTTATTACATTTATTTTATTTTATTTCATATTTATATATTCTTCCCCAAAAGCACCACCCTATGTTACAATATTATGATACATAATGAGTTTAGGGTGGGGAATATGTACACACCTTATTTTATATTACTAATGATTTATATTGTACAACTCATCAACACATCAATATCCTTGAGAGCATATCCTAAGGATTTTGTTAGGATTAGGGGTCCAGTTCATGGTGATTTTTGAAAGATTCCCTGGTGATCAAATTTTGATATATTTTTCTAATACATTCATGTCATGTCATCTGATTATTCATATTTTGATAGTTATTATTCCCCATGCCACTCATTTTATTATTGTTTGTAACTTTCTCCATATGTATTTTCCTTGGGTAATTAATTTTTTTAGTGTTCCCCCATTGATCAAAGTATTTGACTAGGATGATGACGTATTACATTTGTTGTACATTATCTACTTCATTGGCTAAGTTGATTATGTTGGCTAAGTTTGAGTTGTATCTTTTTGGGTTTTTAGCCATACTTATATGGTTCACCTTTGTCATTTTTTATAATCAAGACATGCAATGTGATATGTTAATGCATGAAAATATACCTTTGTAAGAAGATAAATAATTAGTGCAGAGGAGATTACACTTGAGGAAGACTTGTTTGCATAATGTCTTTGAAAATGTTTTTTATTAAGGATAAAGATGAGTATTTTTTTACTAGGGTCCCCAAACCCTAGAAATAATACAATAAAAAGAGAGAAAAAGGACTAAGTCCCCAAGAGAAATAGATCAAAATAGACACAAAAAAACTAAAAGACTACCAAAATAAAACCCTGAAGTAGTAAAAGGAATGCTAAAAATAAAAACTAGTTGGAAAAAAACAAAAAACCTTCTACATATCTAAGTCACCTATTACATCCTCCCAACAACTTTTCATTCATTTAAGGTTTCAGTCAATCTAAAGAAGCAAATTTTCATTATCAATGTATTTGAAGCATTCAATACACTGAATGTGTTCTCCCTTTCCCTTGGAATATGTCCTCATATCAAAAAATTCCCCCATTTGTGATCTTAGATTCTCCACATTCTGAATTCCTTCATGCATAGATGCTTTAATGAAATTAACCAAAAAATGATGTTTTTTTTAAGTTTATCATTTAGATTCTAGGACACTAACCCTATCTCTGAGCCCTTAAATTTTCAAGTTGTGATCATTGTCAGAGTCTTTCTTTATCAATCTATCATTATCTTGTTGTAGCATTTAAATTTTATTTTAAATTTATACAATTCTCTCATAAACCACCTTGTTATCAAATTTTTCAAGTCATGTTATTCTTTAATTTTATCAGTACTTTGTTTCCCTTTAAGGGAGTCAACCATGGCATTGAAATTTTCATTTGGATCATGAGACTGGTTACCTAGATCTTCCACCTCTTTATCCTTAGTGCCATCCCTCATTTTCATTTTGACTTTGTCATTTTTATTAGTTGGATAATTAATTTTCTCCCTTTTATACCCCTTCTATGTATTTGTTTCTTCTTTACCTTCATCCTCCTCTTCAACCATGATAGAATTCCTAGATGATTGCCTTATTTTGATAGTGTTTTCAACCTTCTTAATTGAAGTAGGGTGATCCTTATTAGCACTTTTGAGTTGGGTATTAATGTCTAAGATTTGAGATTTTAGTGGGTTCCTGGTTAAACTATGTTCTTTATCCTTTGAATTATTACTTCTCAAATATTTAATCCAAATCTTTTGCACTTTTTTAGTTTCATCTTTCCTAACATCTTCTTCAATTTTATGGTATTTTTTAAGTTCATGGGTAATTTGATTCATCCCTTTGAAATGTTTATGAATGAGAAAAATTACTCTTTCATGCCTATGAACTATGTATTTACCCTTTTTGACTTTTTCAATGGAGGTTTCCATAGAAAGAATAATATAGAATGAGAGACTCAAGGGTATAGAATGCCTAAAATAATTTAGAAAGATCAATAAATACCAGAAAACAACATTAAACCTACCTTCCATCATTATATACTACATAAGATGGAAAGCCACATCTCCAAATGGTCTAAAAAAGGATTTATGATCAAACCCATTATGAAATACCTCCAAAGTTTCTCCTTCTATAAAAAAACTAATTTTATCCTTATTATAATATCTACCCATTTTATACACTTTTGTCACCTCCATCTCTATTACAATGATGTGAGTTATCAATTATTTAGAGATATCCAGTAAGAATCCATTGATGTTCAAGGTTCTATTGTATGAGGAGTCCATAAATAAGGTCAAGACATGCCTATCATGATCTATTCTTTGCATAAAGTTCACCATTCCCCCTATCTATAGGATATCCCAAACTTATTCATTATTTTTTTCCTCCTCAAGAATTTTGGGTTCTATTTTGTTAATAAGCCCCATAAAGAAAAAGATGATTTAATTGCAGCTCTTCAAACTGAAATAGGGGTTTTTTAGGCTCCCCAAGTTTGAAATGATATTATGTCTTGAGTGTCTTATGTTAGTCTACCCAAACCCATCATTGAAATGCTTAAAATATTGAAAAGTCTTAAATTGACCCTTCTTGAAATTGGATCTAGGAACTTCTCTTTAGATACTTTAGAGAGGGCAAATGAAGAAAATAAAAAAGACCATAAAAAACAAAGAGACATAACTATAAATTTCCAATGAATTTTATTATTACAAGTATATAAGACCCCCAAAATATCAACCATTTTGAGCATTAATAAACACTTCCTCATCAATCCTCTGGAAAATATCTTGAGTTAATTCTTCTCTCACAGTCCAGCTAGAAAAACTTGAAGAGATAACTCCCCTATTGGTTAACCAATTAGTTACCTTGTTTCTTTCTTGATAGACATGTTGAATGACCACTTCTTGCCTATAATCTAGAATAGAAATAGACTCATCCACCACCTATTTAATGTTCCAACTCATTGAGTTTTTTTTTAAAAAGATAGTTAAATGTATTAATTGAGTCCCCCTCAATGATGAGATTTTGAACACTTAAATTTTTAGCCAATTTTAACCCCCAAAGAGCAACAAGTGATTATACCCAATGATTTGTTATGATCCCCATATCACCAGCATAAGTAGAAACAAACTTACCTTGGTGATCTCTTAAAATCACTCCTCCTAAGGGACCTAGATTCCCTCTAGATGCCCTATCAAAGTTGACCTTTAACCATCCAATAGGTAGAGGTTTATATTTAGTTATCTTTATTATTTCATCTCTGGGATTAATCTTACTAATGTATAAAGAATCAATTTTCCTATTTAAAGTCAATTTTTTTTCATACATTTGTAAGATTTTGCCTTTTTCACTAGACATGTATTTGAATATATTAATAAGAGAAGTTGAATTGGAAATCCATAGCCATTTGGCCCCTACCTTCTAATGTGGGTTTTCTAAAAATTAAGGTGTTGACAAAATTTAATGTGGGTTTTCTAATGAGATAAAAATATTGGTATCAGAACCTCTACCACTGTATTTTAAAAAGAATTTATATTATCTTGTAAGTCTATCAATTCCTTTGAAGTCAATTAATTAGATATATTCCTACTTTTAGATTTGTCTTTGGACTAAAAATTGCATCGAGTGTTTCCCATTTACTATAATTTGTGTTTAGGGCCTTTATTTATCTATAATCCACTATCCTTTCTAGACAATCCTCACATTATGAATTATCTAGAATTAAACCAAATGGAATTTGAAAAGGATCAATCCTCTTATAACTCTTTTGAAATTCTCAATGAGGCTAAAATGGAAGGATCTTTTAAACTTCAAACTTTTAATCTTGAAAAGATCCCAATTACCTTTGAAATCCAAGTCACTAAAGAAAATATTAAAGGTACCAGTTAAGAGTATAAACCTATGGCTATTAATGATAATAGTGTCTATAAGAAATTAGAATTGATTTAGTCTAAGGTTGTATATAATTCATCTTTTCTATATTTTATCCATCCAAGGTGAATTTTTTAGAACTAGCACTTACATATAAACCTAAAAATGTTTTCTAGACCAATCTTATACCTCTATTATCTTCATCAGAAATTGAATACATAAGCTCTCATAAGGATGTAAAATTTGGTCTATTTCATGTCTATGCTACACCTCTTATTCTTATCAATATCCAATCTATCATGTATCTTTCTTTGTGCGATAAAATACAAGCCAAATTTAAGTAAACTTGTCAATTATCTAGTATTAGTATACTAAAGCATGGTATCATATGCTATGAGTTTTATCCTAATTGTTTTTTGCTATAAGATATAAAAGATATGCAAAAGTTACATATGGTTATTTAGATAGTTGGGTAATGTTTTCCTCAATATATGGTTTAGATATGTTTTGAGAGTTTAAATATGTTTTTGTCAATATTATACTTCTATACAACATGACTAACACCAACCATCCCAAAATACTAGAAAATATGCCTTATGCTAGAAGACTCAGTAGAGCTGTACAATTTTAAAAGGGTCATATTGAGTTTATAGATATCCCCTCATCCTATAAATTATATTGGCTAAATTATATTTTTCCTAAAATGAAAGGTAATTCTAAAATACATGAAATAGATGGCAAATTTGTTAATATACTACCTAGAGCTCTTTCCTTTAATCATTCTGAGTCAAAAATCAAACCCCTTAGGATAATTGAAGCCTCCTTTTATATAATGAGGACTATTATCAAAGGAGATATTTTGTTATAAGATGAAGAAATTAATCAAGGACCAGATCCTAATAATTTACCTCATACTTTTATGAATCTACCTAGAGAAAAACTCTACAATATTATACAAATGGCAACGTTACTCTAGATAAAGGAAGATGATGACCACCTCACCGAGGTATATATAAGCAACCAAAAGGTACTGTAAGTTATTTATATATTTCCTACCAACCTTCTGAATCAGATCCCTATCCATCCAATGAGTTTAAGCACAAAATTTATGTCTCTATATTTAACTCCCATTTTTTAAATTTTTTTGATGATTTATGCAAAGATGTTTTGTATATAAGAAATGCTTTGTCCAGATTACCTATTATTGATGATAATGCTCAACATCTTAGACAAAATTTCAATGATGTTCATAAATATATACATAAAACTTTGAATTATGTTAGGCCTACCCTTGATAAAATCAATACTATTCACCAATCTATAACAGTCATTAATGATCAGCGTTCTAGTATAGATAACAAACTGTCTATATTATAATCAACCCTAGATTGGTTAATAGATGAAGAAAAGAAGGAAATAGTTATGGTTGAAGAGGTTGAATATATTCATTCTCTACCATATTATGGAACCATTTCCATCAAAATTTTAAGTACATTCAGGCCTTCTAAAAAGCTAAAATCCCCATCCACAAGTTTGTTTCAAAGAAGTTAGATACTTTTGCAGCCCTGGTATCTCAATATTGATAATATCTTAAATAATATTAATGAGATAACTACATGGTGTAATTTTATGAGGGTCATTACTGTAGACTCCAATCTTGATCCTCCTACCACTACTCTCTTTGTAACAAAATTCTTTTCAAGAATTGTTTAGAAATGGTGAAATTCTATACCTAAACTAGAGCAAGTTGTCCATGTACATAATCAAAGAGATCCTCTTACTATTTTGTATCATATGTTAATAAATGAGTTTACCCCACCTATAGGAAATAGAGATATATGAAGCCGTAAATGGCTTATGAAGATACAACTATGTGATTTAAAAAAATTTGAGAAATTTGCTAAATAATTCAGAGAATTAGCTAATGAGGCTAAATGTTTCCATCAATATACTATTAAGGTCAAATTTTTAGAATATTTACCTTAGAATTTGATTAACAAAGTTATGAAATATATTGACCTAAAAGGCCTCACCATACAAGCTATGCCTTTTGTTGATATCATTGATTATGCATGCCAACAAGCTATGTAGCCTATCTCTAATTCTAACTCATATCAAAAACTTAGTAAGCATGAAGCATCTCACATTTCCCCAATATTTCTTCAAATTTCACCATTTTTTTGTAACCCATTTTTTGCATCCAAAAAACACTAGTAGAAGCACTACCAATGTATTGAATTTTAGAATTTCTCATTTCCTTTCCACTATTCATATGCTCCTATACATATATATCTTATTAAATGATGCACACATCAACCACATTCCTCAAAATTTGTTTTTTATATCTAAAAAAAATAAGGTCATATTACTCCCCAATGCCATTGTAATAATTATTTAGTTAAAGCTATTTATTCCTCTAACGTAGCAATATGGTGGGATATTATAGATGATAAAGAAGATTTGTATGACCAAGAAGACATTTTTGAACCTATTCTTGAAGACATGTCTGATGAAGAAGTTGATGAATTAAAATAATCACAAGATAAAGCTGATCTAGAATCATTAGTATATGAGATAGGAAAGCCATTGATTAATTTGTAAAAACCTTGGCAAAGGTTTAAGTTCCCATGATAAAATCCACAATATGAAGCATATGGCCAATGGTCCAGAGGACATCAAGAATCAAATAATTACTCTGCACATGATAGGTATGAAAGATATTTAAGACTATAAAGTAGATGCAAATAACCTAGTGTGTCAAGGATGCCACATTCCATATAAAAACCTGTAAATACTCCTATTCATTTTCTAAGTTCTTTCAGAACAAGTGATGCTTGGATCAAGAATAATTTCACATATAAAGATTATCTAGTAGATATTTATCTCCCATGTATGATGAATCTTTAGACATGAAATTTAATAATCTTGATCCATTTTTAGATTACAAGGTTACTTTGTATAAAGGAAGAAGATGGCCACCTCATCGAGGTATATATAATCAACCATAAGGTAATGTAAGTTATTTATCTATTGTTTATCAATCTTCTGGATCAGATCCTAAGACATCCAATGAGTTTAAGCACAAAAATTATGTCTCTATATTTAACTCCCATGTTTCAAAAAACTTTGATGATTTATGTAAAGACGTTTTGTATATAAGAAATGCTTTGTGTAGATTACCTATTATTGAGGATAATGCTCAACATATTAGACAAAATTTCAATGATGTTCATAAATATATAGATATTTCTTTTAATTATGTCATGCCTACCCTTGATAAAGTTAATACTATTCACCAATCTATAGCAATATTTAATGATTATCTTTACATTATAGATAACTAACTCTCTATATTAGAATCAAGCCTAGATTACTTAATAGATAAAGGAAAGAAGGAAATAGTTAAGGTTGAAGAGGTTGAAGATATTAATTCTCTACCATATTATGGAACCAATTCCATCAATTTTGTAAGTACATTCAGGCCTTTTAAAATTAAAAAATCCCTATCCATAAGTCTAATGCAAAGAAGTCAAATACCTTTATAGGCCTAGTTTCTCAATATTGATAATATCTTAAATCTTATTAATGAGATAACTACATGGTGTAATTCTATGAGGGTCATACCAGTAGCCTCTAATATTTATCCTCCTACCACTAATCTCTTTAAAACAAAATTCTTTTCAAGAATTGTTTAGAAAAGGTGGAAGTATATGACTGAGTAAAAGTAAGTTGTCTATGTATAAAATCAAAGAGATCCTCTTACTATTTTATAACACATGTTAATAAATGAGTTTTCCCCACCTATATGAAACATATATATATATATATATATATATATATATATATATATATAAAGTCATAAATGGCTTATGAAGAAGCAGCTACGTGATTTAAAATAATTTGAGTAATTTGTTAAATAATTCAAAGTATTAGCTTATGAGGATAAATGTTTCCATCAAGATACTATTAAGGTCAAATTTTTATAATATTTGCCTTATAATTTGATTGACAAAGTTATGCAATATATTTACCTGAAAGGCCTCACCATACAAGCTATGAATTTAGCTTATGCCATTGATTATGCATGCCGACAAGCTATGCAACTTATCTATGATTCTCACTCATATAAAACAACTTAGTAAGCAATAAGCATATCACATTGCCTCAATATTTCTTAAAATTGCACTATTTGGCTATCACCCATTTGTCACATCCAATAAACACCAACAAAATCACTGTTAATGCATTAAATTTTAGTTTCACTCATTTACTCACCACTATTCATATGCTCTTGCATATAGATATCTTCATCAATGATGAACACCTCAACCACATTCCTAAAAATTTATCTATTATATCTATAAAAAACTAGGTCATATTGCTCCCCAATGCCATTATAAGAATCCTGTAGTTAAATCTATTTATTCTTCCAATGTAGTAGTGTGGTAGGATATTTTAGATGATGAAGAAGATTTGTATGACCAAGAAGACATTTTTGAACCTATTCTTAAAGACATGTCTAATGATGAAGCTAATGAATTAAAAGATTCACAAGATGAATTTGATCTAAAATCATTAGTAGATGAGTGAGAAAATCCATTGACTACTATGTAGTGACCTTGGCAAAGGTTTGAGTTCCATGAGAAAATACACAATATGAAGCATATGGCCAATGGTCTAGAGGATATCAAGAAGCAAAAAATTACTCTGCATATGATAGGTATCAAAGACATTCAAGACCAAAAATTATATGCAAACAACCTAGTATGTCAAGGATGCCACCTTCCATATAGAAACCTTTAAATTCTCCTATTCATTTTCCAAGTTCTTTCAGACCAAGTGATTCTTGGATCAAGAATAATTTCACATGTAAATATTATCCTGTAGAGATTCAATCTCTTAGGAATGGTGAATATTTATATATGTAGTTCAATAATCTTGATCCCTTGTTAGATTATGAAGAGTAGGAAGAAAACATATTAGAAGAATTTTATGCCTGCATTGATAAAGGAGAATGTAGTCAACCCTTTTCTCTAGAAGAAGAATATCAAGAAGAAGTGGAATAAGAACCTATGATTATTATATAAAATAAAGGGAAGAAAGCCTCTTATCAGATACAATATCCTTCAAAATTTAAGTTGGTATGTACTTCTATACTTACTCTAGATGAACTGTAACTTGTTTATTTGACACAATTATTAAATGCCAAGTTTGCTCAATTTATTACTATAAAATTAATGGCATACTAGTAGACAATCAAGCTAATACTAGTGCATCTCTTTCATTTGTTGAGCTTCCTCTACTATAATTTTTTTAAAAACTTAGTGAGTCATAGTCATCCAAAAGTCTAGATGTCCAAGAAAATAGTTTTACTTGTAGTCTATACAAACATCAACAATCTTTTAGAATCTAGAACAAAATATTATCCTGTGATTTCTTTGGCCATGAAAAAATACTTGTAGATGTATTATTAGGAGGATCATTCATTGACATATATTCTCCCTATGGTTCAACTCTTAAGAGTATTTTGTTTACAATAGACAATGAAAGAATAAGGATTCCTAGACTAGTCTATGCCACAAAATAGTTTCCAAGCTTAATGAGCAAGATACCTGATAATATTATCATAGTAGAAATTGAGAAAATAGGATAATATATAAAAGAAGATTTTTTTTTTGAAAACCCTCAAAATATTTGGGAAAATTTGATGCCAATAATGAATATTAATCTCTAAGAAGGTAAACAGATGAAGATATGAAATAAAATGCCTATCCCTTCATATGATTACCAAGATATGGAAAAATATATCAGAGAATTAGAAGAAAATGATTTTATATAAATTTATTTCTCTTTTTTGTTGCTATGATTTCATGATAAACAAACATTCTAATCAAAAGAGAGGGAAAAAAAGAATGGTCATTAATTATATACCATTAGATGCCATTACATAACCATATCCATATCCAATATCAGATAAATCCTACTTGCTAGAAAAGGTTAAAAAATGTAAATATTTCTCTCAGTTTGATTGTAAGTCTAGATTTTATTAGATCAAGATAAAGGAATTTGATAAAGTGAAAATAGCTTTTAGTTGCCCATTTGGCCATTTCCACTAGACAGTTATGACATTTGGACTAATTAATGCACCTGCATATTATTAGGCTCATATAGATAGCATATTCAAAAATACATCATATTTTTTATTTATATATATAGATGACATTCTAATTTTTAGTAATTCCTTGAAAGATCATCTAACCCATCTGCATAAATTCTATCATATTACTAATAAATCTAGAATTGTACTTTCAGAAACAAAGCTTCAGCTATGTAAAACATAATGTAATTTTATTGACATGATTGTTAAAAATTCCAAGCCACAAGTCTAGCCCCATATAAAAGACAAGATTGTTGAATTTCTTGCACAGATGAATAAGCCCAAGATCTAAGCATTTTTAGGCATGCTAAATTATTTAAATAGTTTTTATGAAAATTATGGGCAAAACACACACACACACACACACACACAAGAATTACTCAAGAAGAAGAATTCATTCCAATGGACTTTTGAACATTATCAAGCTATTCCTCAAATAAAAGATAAGGTCAAAATCTACCTGACTTGTATATACCAAGTTTTGAAAATTTAATTATTTATTGTAATGCTTTTGATTTTCCTTAGGGAGGTATTCTTGTTTGTATAATTGATAGTAAAGAGCATATATGTGAAGTTGCCAGTGGAGTGTTTAGTGAAGATGTTTTAAATGGATTTTTTATTATAAATAAATTTTTGTAGTAAAAAGTGCCTGGAAAATTTTGCTTTAAAACTTATGCATCTACCCCATTTCATTATACTCACTGACTATACCAGATTTCTCACCTTCAGAGAAAAGGATCATGGAAAGAAATAAGGTAGAGTTAAATATGATAGATGGTAATATTATTTTAACTATTCTCATTATATAGTTGAGCATGTACAAGGAAAAAGAAATGTTGTTGATTGGTTGATCTGATAACCTACTACTTTTATGATGCATCATCCTAATCCTAGATATAATCTCACCAAGATAATTAGTTGAATATTTTCAGATCTCAATGTTGTTATTCAAGGAGAAATTATTCCTTGCGGTCTTAATGAATCATACCTCATAAAATATAAAGCAACATCCATGATTCTTCAAAGCATAGGTGCTGTAGATATATCTACTAATAGAAATGAAGGTGAAATCTATATTCATCAACTTAATAATAATCTTCAATTGTTAAACTTTTGTGACCTAATCCAAAAACCTAATCACAATCAGGTCATTAGACTCAATAATCAGATATATCAAGATAATACCTAGTTCTATGATTTAAGGCCCACTACCATTAATCCTAATGAGGCATTTATAGAAGAAATTATTATTTAGACCATCATCAGAAGACATTTAGTATGGTAATCTTACTTTTCCACTTAGACTAGTCATTCAATATCTGATAATGGACCCCAATGGTCTATTTGACATACTTTTCAGTATAGATGTTGATTCCATCCTATAGGTATTAATGACTTAGTCATATAAGTAAAAGTAGTAATGGACCCACAACCCACTACTAAAGAATCATCCACTCAATCCAATGCTTCTTTAAGCCTTTAGAGATAAGAAAGAATCTACTTTATGTGATGTAAAATATGATGAGATAGACACCAACTTGGTATAGATTCCAAACATGACCTATTGAAATGCTATAAATAAAGGAGTCTCCTATGTTATAGACCATCAAAAGTCTTAGAGTGAGTAAAAAAAAGATTATGCTCTTCTTTTGCCTCTAAGGATCCTGAGAATCAAAATATTTTATAATATATTGTAAAATTCTATCTATAATCTATTTATTCTAAGTAATAGTGAAACCATCGACATTCAACCCCTATCTTCTATCATGGGTTTTTGACAAATTAAGGTGATGATGAACTTCTGTTTCATCTTCAAATTTTGTCTACCGATGAAGGTACGCCTAGTATTTTGAGATGAAAATTAAGGATTCTTAGGTTTTAATTTTTTGATCTTTAGTTTCACCTTCAATATATATCAAAAATTTCCACTTGAGTTAAGGGGGTGATTGATATGGGGACAAGTCAACCCGAAGTAAATTCTCTAACCCTTTACTATTTATTTACTTACACAGGTGGATATATTATATAAGCGTGTTATTATATTACATGTTTATATTAGCTCATGTTTTTTAGTATATTTTTATCTTTTGATGTTTTTTTTTACTATATTGATGCTTGATGGTTACCATCTAGTGACACCCTTACAATATTTAGATTAGTGAACTCATAGTTAATGCTTAATGACATTTTTTATTTCATTTTATTACTTTAGTTAACACTTTTTGGTTATCATTAATGACACCTTTGAATAATTAGGCATATGTATGTACCATATATGTGTATATTCCCTTAAACATATTCACACACTACCCTTATATATAAACCTATAAAAATTTATTGGAACGATATATTGTATGTGTGTTTCATCTAGTCTTATACATCTTATTATATTAGAGGATCCTTATATTGTTGATCATATCTAGCATACATATCGGTCTGAGTTAGCAAATGTTATAAAGAACGCATTATTAGAATGGTTGAGAGGTTTGGATATGATAGAGTGACTTGGTAGTTCAATATTTAGTAGGGTATGCCTCCAACCATATTATCTTGGAGGAGATCATGAAGGCAACCCCATATGATAAAAGAGTAACTAACTCTAGGGCTCATAAATATAGTAGAGACTAGTAATGATGAAGAAGATGAGCCTTATTATGATCTTAGGTTTGAGGTTAATAGGATTATATATGGGTAGAAAACATGGTGGTTTAGGGCTCATCTTATACTAGAATTACCACTAAAATAGGATATACCTAGAGATGGGGAGTCATATGATGATATATATGATGAGGTAACCCTATATGGATGGTGGACATGGTGTAAAATATGTTAGGGAAGGAGATTTGGTTAAGGACAAACCACCCTTAGTGATATGAGGTGTTGGTCAAGATATGGACAATGTAAGTAAACTATTGTCTATGTTTTTAATAATTTAGCATATGATTAATTTATATTGGTTTAATATTATCTATTTTATGTGTTCAATGTGAAATAGTGACCATGAATTGGGTTATTATGATAGATGCATCTGTGAGGTAGTTGACATAGGATATCTTATAAGATGTACTTGGTATGATTTTTAAGGTAGATTTAAAGGTAGGGAGGAATTCAAATCTCTTTGATCACTTGAGTAGGGCTAGAGAAACATATCTAGAGGAATCAACATGGGTAGATAAATTAGAGTTGGAAAATGTTTATCTATAGGCTCAAGACCATGAGAGATCACTAAGGGAAATAGTTTCTTCATTGTCATTGAAAAATGATATCAAATTTTAGATTATTTTCAATGTTTGTGGAGCCTATAGTGGAGCTTGTTAAGATGTGAAATATAGATTCATTGATGTATCAATTAAGTGGGATATATATATGCACATAAAGTGATACGATTTACATACACACTTGAATTCTTGAGGTCAGACTGAGACAACCAATGGAATTATAGTTAGATGTTAACTATTGATCTAGCTAATTATTTTTATGTGGCTAAACTAATTGAATGGGATGAGTTTAACAATTTGGTTTATTGCTTTGAGCTTGTTGAACATTAAGAGATTATCAATTTTATTGATTATGCCTATGAAAATATATTTTGGATGCCTAGAAATGTTTGTTTAAGTGTAGTGAATGAATTGATGAGGTATAAAGAAAAGCTTGATTCTAGGGGAATCAAATATTGTAATTCCTAGCTAATGCCACTTTCTTTAAATAGGTTAAAATATGGTTGAATAACTCTCGGTATATTTTTATATTTTTATGGTTAATGTTTTATAGAATATTTCATCCAAAAAATAAATAAAATTGGATGAAGATAGACCAAAGGATGAGAAAATAAATCAGATTCAAAGGTTTATTCCTTTACGGGCAAGAAAGTGAATCTACCTAACAAATTGAGGTTTTGATGTTATTTTTTATTCATTTAGGACTTGTAATTAGATAATAAATAAATTTGGAAATGGTGTGGGATTAAATACCTAAGACATATCTCAAAGTATATGTTTATTTAAATATTATCCATTGGAATAGAAGCAGGAACTCATGAAAAATGTCTTACCTTATGCAAATGCGCTTATTCAAAGAGCCTTATCCAAGGGTGTTAGGGTCATTGGTTAAATTTGGTGTTTGTTTTGTTATTTTTTTTGGTTGTTTTATAACTAAATGCTTTTATACATGTTTGGTTCATATAAATAATTTTAGGTTTTTTTCAAACTAATTATTTACACGTGGATGATGAATTAAAAAGAAATGAGACTGATGAAAATGAAACTAAACTAACCTTTTTGTACTTTTTAAATGGAGTAAATGAAAATTATGAATTAAGTGATTTTTGGAGATGGACAAAAAAATGCTTTTTTGTGGTTTTTCCTAATACAAATGTAAAATATAAATAAATTGACTAAATATTATTGTTTTCAAATTTATGATTTCAATTTTAATGAATGCAAAATAAAAACTTAATGTTATATATATAAATATATATATATATATATATATATATATATATATATGATTTTCTTTGTATAAAATTTAATTTAAAAGTGATTAGCCAAATGTTTTTTCCTTTCAAAATGAGAAGTGTTTGCAAATGGCTAACTAATTAAATGACTAGAAATGGAAGACACTTGATTTATTTTCTTATTTCTTCCTGTTTATTTGGGAATAGAGAATACAAAAATATTTTTAATAATTAACAAAGGGAGAGAAATAATTTAATTAAAACCAAGAGGAAGGAAATTTTACTTTAAAAAAAATTAAATTTTCACAAAATAATTTCCTCAACACTAAAAGTAATGAAATCTACTTCTATTAAGAAGTTTTTTATGGGTGAAAGAAGAGAAGCAATTAAAAATTAAAATATTTGTGTTTGTGAGGAGTAATACATAATTACTTGAATAAATACTAAACAATAAACAAATATTCTAAGCAATAAATGAAAATTATGTGTATGCAAATAACAAAAGATTTTCAATAAATGTAAGAAATGAACAAAACATAGAAACAAGAAATATTCTAATAAATTATGTAAAAAATGTATTTTACTCTAATTTATTTGAAAATTTTGAGTCAAGAGAATATAATCTAAGGAAAAAATAAAATTAAAATAAGTAAGATCCAACTTTGTCAAAATTAAATGACATTTCTAGAGAATCTGAGTGTTGTATTGCTTCGATTGTCAAGTGCTATCTATAATGTAGTTTTTCAAAGTGATATGGGGAGTGTGTACCAAAAAAGGGTAAAATGAAAATGTACAGTATGACTATGGCTAGTTCTCAATATTTCTAGAGTTATAGATACCAATTTTTTAATTTTTTGATCTAAATTTCATCATGCATAAGCACATTTGAAATGGGATGATTTTCTCATGTTAGAGTTAACAATAATTGATTGGGAGTTAAATAGGAATGACTTGGGGCTTACTAATTTTGATTTAAAGTTGGATAAGCTATTAGAGGGTTAATTGGGTGAATAAAAATATAAATTATAGTGTTAAACATGAAAAACACATGAAAATGCTCATCCTAAAATCTAAATTTAATATCACATGCAAAGGTGTTGAAACTACCACTAGATGTAGGCAAATATTGTGAAATGACAATAACATGTATCAAAACTACCATAGTGGTTCATAAAACTATTAGGTGCATGAAAGTTTTATTATGCATCATTAAAATTTTATGTTTGAAAGGTTTAGGCCTATTTTTTGAATATTTGGTCATTAGGGAAGGTTCATATAGAAAAAATGGAGTAATGAGATAGGGAAGGATATAAGCATGTGAATTTTTATTTGTGGTCTTTCTGTAGTATCGTAAAATTAGATAACTATTACATCATGTAAAATTTGTCCACATACATATTTCCCTCACTAAGAAATGCCCTATCATGAATTGGATAAGTTAGTTTTTTAAGAATAGCAAACAAAAATAAATGGAAGGGTTAGCGAACTTAGTTATTTGTGTGGTGAAGCAAAGTGAGCTGAGAAAACCCATCACCTACAATCAAAATATGTGAATTATGTTTAGTATATTAAAAGGATTGAAAAACATTTTAAATCAAATATAAGACAAGACTACTTACCATTTATGTGAGGGATAAAAATACTACCTTGTATGTCCTATTAGGGGGTAGAAATCAATGCTATATAAGGAGATGTTAACCTACAAAAGATGAAAATGAGATTCACACTTAAAAGTAAGGAAGTTTTATAAAATTTATTTAAAATAAATAAATAATTACTCACCTTCAACATGAGGTAAGGATACTACATGGGTCAGCCATGTTTATTTATTCTTGCAAAACTCACAAATACATTAAAATATGCAAAAATAATGCATATATAATTAACTATTTAAAAAAGGTAAAATTTGAAATAAATTAATCAA
The DNA here is from genome assembly GCA_037957365.1 of Torreya grandis. Classification (NCBI taxonomy): domain Eukaryota; kingdom Viridiplantae; phylum Streptophyta; class Pinopsida; order Cupressales; family Taxaceae; genus Torreya; species Torreya grandis. The sequence continues at coordinate 2,121,036 of JARHVA010002970.1, forward strand.
ATATGATTTAATATTAATACAAATTATTTCCAATTTTGGAAATCATTTATAGTCTTCCAATTTTTAAATTCATAGCTTTGGTCCATTAGTGACCAAATCATGAGAAAATACAATCAATGAAGAAAGCATGAGATGAGGATGGAAATAACACTAATGGAAGTAGGTAGGGTGCAAACTCATGTTAGTTTTAATGTAGTTTCTTCTAAACCCTAGGTTTGGGGTTTTGTATAAATGATTATGATGAGTAATATTTAGTAATTTTGATGTTGAAATGTTCATGGTAGCTAAATGTTTAGCAAAATGCATATTCTTTTAGTTTTTAACATTTTTTGCATTTTTATGATTTTTTTACATTTGGGTATATGATGGATGAGATTACCGACATAGGCAAAAACCTTTAGACTTTTTAGACTAGTGGTTATGCAACCATCCTAAAAGTTGTGGAACCTTCATGGCAGTCATGTAACTACTGGTCTATTACTACTGGTGGTTGTATTTTTATCACAATGATTAGTCAACCACCATGATGGTTCATAACTTCCACTTGTACATAGTGGTGGTTTTATCAAAATAAGGGATGTCTTGAGATTTGGAATATTTTAAATTACTTAAACTTGTTTTAGTGGATGCAAGGAGGTTATGTATGATGGAGCAGGGATTGGGAGCAAGATTGGTTTTCTTAGGTGATTACATTAATATAATTAGAGTAAATTTACTTATTATATTGAGCAAGGATTTTAAGGATAACCCAAGTTGAACTAGTTTCCCAAGTGACAATGCTACTCTATGACCTTTTCACATACTAGAATGCAAACTAAAACACTTTCTAGTTCCCACATATTTTGGGTGAGTGGGGAATCACCATGGAGAATGTTTATTGGATATTAGGTCTACCTAGCACTAGATGTACCATAACACTACAAGAGGCTATTTATAGGTATCAATCTAGGAGATGCATTGATTTATTTAGAGATGGTGATGTACCTAATAAAGATATAAAGTAGGGGTGTGAATAGAAAGAGTGGAGAGATCCCCTATCCATACCATTAGTAAGGTCATCATTAGAGTGTTGGACTCACATTTGGTTGACTATAAGGGCACATATATGTTAATATACTATTAATATATTATTTGTAAAAGCATTAAGGATCATGTTTGCCACTATAGCTATGTGCAAGTTGTATCATCCTAGACATATAGGAAGTTGTATCGGATCTTTAGACTAAGTGTCATATCTTTGAGTCATTTTAATATATTATTGTATTATGGTTATGAGTACATTAATTATTATTAGAGAAGAGTCACTATTGATGATGTAGGGGTGAAAATGGATGCATAGTGGATTATGATGGAACCATTCATAACTATGGCATGAGTAGTTAGTACCCTTAATGATGATGATATGATTGTATTTATATATATAGACTTAATAGAATAGTTGGGATGTGAGGACATTAAATTGATGTCCTAAAATTAAACATATTAGGTGTGAAATAGGAGTGGGAAAAAAGAGGTTAATCCTATGCCTAAGGTTCCCTAATAATTTGAATTATAGTATGCAACAAACTTCCCAATACCCATTATCACCTATAAAGGTGAGAGAGATATGATGGTTTTCAAGATGAGTAGATTTAGATGGTATCCATTAATCCTAGGGACATTAATCATATTGGATATAGGAGTTAAGATAGGTTTAGGTGGGAAAAATCCCTAGAGTTATAAGATTTGGTGCATAGCAGAAACTAATAATGGTTGGTGGGTATACTATATAAGCCCTAGTGGTAGTAGAATAGTAGTGTCCAAGGGGGAGGAGATAAAGATACTATTGAGGTACATGCTAAGGCCAATTATGAGGAGGGATGTGAGGAAGGAGAGGAGGTTGAGATGAATTATGACAAGGATTCTAACCCTAATTTGTAGGAGGGGCACCCAGGTAAGTCAATTAGTAGGCTTTCATTTTTATGCATTTTATTAGTTATATTTTGATTTATTATTTATTTTTATTGAGTCTAACCTATTTTCATGTGTTATTATTGTTTTATATTCCATGATTTAGGGGAAAAGGATGATTAATGATACTAGTATGGATATCTTCTGTGTGACCACTAGTTTGAGCACAAAGGAGTTGTTGGTCAACCTAAGGTTACCTGTGAGTGTTTATAAAAAATTTAATTGTTTTCCCTAACTTACCATGTGTAGTCATATAAAATTTCACTTGAATGAAATGAATGATAATTGAGATTACCCATCCCTAAATTTTCCTTAAACTTATCTTAGGGCCTCTTTCATCCCTTATCCAACTTTTGTGTGGGTATTACACATCCCTAGACATCCCAAAATCAGCCTAAAACCTTCCCCTAGGGATCCAAGCCCCTAATGCCTTAGGTTCTACCACCTAGACACTATAAAATTTATTTAGACACTAGCGCACCTCCTTAGTGACCAAAGGTACAATGTTAGTGTCCTTTGCCTAATTTTTACCCCAAGAGATATGTTTTCAATTCTTAAGATAACTAGAGTTAGCCTAGACCTATTTCACACTCTGTAAAAGTACCAAATTAGTATATATACATGAATATTATCCATTTATCCACTAGATTAAAATAATATGTAAATTAAATAAACAAGATTAGAACAAGTTGTGCACAATCAAGGTTTTTGATCTTTATTTTGCCCTACTTCTACATAAAATCATCTACAACTATCTGTTTTATTATTTTCAAAATATTAGAGTTATATTCTTAAATAATAAAGGGGCTGGGAAATGTAAATTAGTTAATAAATATGTAATAATAACCTACTAATTTATGAAAATATATTTTACTTTTTCCTTTTCTTAATATAGTAGGAAATGAGAGAAATTAGAACTTAGCTTATTCTGGTTGATCTGGACTGAGACAAGCTCTGATACTGGAGGAGCAAGACTGAGAAATATTTGAAAATAGATCCTTAGAATTCATTTATAAGTTGGATAGGAGCAAAAAAAAATAGACACCCCTATGTTTGGTGTTATATTCCTCCTTGGTGTTATTGTCCACTTTTGTCACTATTATCGTGGTGGTCTAGCTTTTCTAGGTTCTGCTTGGTAGGTCTATGACACCTTGGCACTAAAATATTGAAGCTTGGGTCTATGTAGAGCTCACTATGTATCTAATTCAATCTTAAAAACCCTTAGGATCTCTTGGTACTTAAATTTTAGTAAAAAACTTGGGAAAGAGAGGAGGGGTTATTGTGTAAAGGATATGTTGGACGTACTTCACACCCCGTGTGTGGGCATGTTTCCTACATACCAATACTCTGAAGAGGGATCAAGCTAATGTAGTTCTCCTATTTGAAGTGCTTGGTGTAATTTTGTAATAAATGCAACTAGATACAAAATTGGAATGCACTTTATATGACTAAAGAGTAGTATGAGTGCTTGAATAGGGTTGAATTGGTCTTGGAAGGCTATATACTGAGAATAGGGAAGAGTGTTTGAGTGTACTTGCTTGTATTCTTGCTTATTTCCTATAAATGAGTACCCACCCTTATAAATGGACATTGAATGGCTTATAGAGGGAAATTGATGATCATGGGTTAGATGAGCTTGGATTAGGTCAGTAGGGGAAAAGATAAGGATTTGGGAAAATCTAACTATTGAGGCTAAAGTAAACATGGACAACAACACCATAAATTAGACACCCCTAAGTTTTGATGCTCTTGTCCAAGTTGGGCACTATTGTCCTAGGAGGATGGGACCTAAGGGTATAGATCTAGGTTTGAGAGGGATGTCAGGGTCTCAAAAATCTAAGTCTAGGAAGCTACAAGTGATTGGGAATCAGTAAAAGTCTATCCAAGAAGGGTTGAGTGAGCAAGAAATAAGACCTATAGGTTGGGTGTTATTAGCCATACCTAAGTCATCCAATTTTATATTTTATATGATTACATTTCCCCCCTTTATTCTAGTGATGTAGTAAATTTAAATACTAGGATAAATGAAAAATATAAATCATACCTAAACTTACTTGTAAGGGAAAAGCTCATGAAGCCGTGTAATGCTACATGTGTGTAAAGAAAGCATGGTGTCATGTGTGAATCTAAAAATAAAAACATGAAGTAGATCAATTCTTACGAGATACACTATATCTAAATAAGAACATAAAAAATCTAAGTAAAGGAAGAGAGAGGAAAGACTACACCTCATTGGGTATGTGAACTAATACAAAACCTATTGTGATGTTGGATTATGTTGAATCAAGAGTAATATCAAGAATGGAGCTGAGTGCTCAATTCCTTAGAATGTGGCTCAAGAATACAAAGGCTAGTCCTTTTGCTCCATCATTACCAACTAAGTGAGGTTATTAAATTATGAGTATGCTAATCAATGTCTGGACTATGTGTCCAATCCCTTTGAATAGGTGGCTCTTTGGCTCCATCATTACCACGTGAAGTGAAACTATGAAGTGATACCAATATAAAATAGATGTCATATGAGATGGCTCTTGAAGCCCATGAATGTGCTAGAAATTTGACACTGTGGTGTGGATAGTTGAATGTGTGTTAGAAACTAGGCCACTCTTAGCCATTTCAAAAGATGGAGATTAGGCTTTGTATGAAAGTCACTTTGAAACTAATGTATTAGGCTTATATGAAAGCCAACTTAGGAACTCTGGTACTTAAAAAGATAAACTTTTATAAAATTTTAACTCAAAATGTGATGCCAACTACCTACAAATGGAATAAGGCATGTAACTGTTGAGAATGTGTAGGTATAAATTAAACTTGGAAAGAAAATAAGATCAATGTGCCACACACATTGCCCCCAATCACTAATGTTTGGAACATGGATTATGATTTAAAAGTTATGCCAACTACCTAATCTAAACTAAAAGTGAGACCCATCATGTTTTACATGATAGCCTATTTTATCTGAGAAAATTATACTAAAACTACTGAATCTAACTAATTTAGAAGTGCAAAAACTATCCTTGAACCAAACTTTTTGCCTATTTCTAGAAAACTTGAGTGTTTTTCTACCTGGACAGGAGCGTCAAATTGTGGACACCCCTATTTTTGGTGTTACCATCCATTTTTGGTGCTATTATCAATTTTTGGTGTTACTATCCATTTATATCACTACTATCCATTTTTGGCACTATTGTCTAGTTTGAAAACTAACTACTGATTTGAGACTATTCATCTTTTTTTGCTCTAGTTTGACTAGTTTGACTTTTGGATTCAATAGTAAGTATTCTGAATGCTATTATTTCAATTGTTAGGAGTTTTTGATCTCTATAATAAACCCCTATTTTATGCCCCATCTTTTAAGGGTAGGAATGATGAACCTACAATGACTACCCTCAGAAGAAAAGAGTCATATAAGTTGTTAAACTATATAGATATATGATATAGCATTGAATATTTGACAAGATATTTCAAGATAAAGTGATATTTGAATTGATATATTATTATATCAATAGGGGTATGTTTAGATAAATAAAATAATGCAAGATCATGTACATGATATTGAACTGGACTGGTAATGTTAGATATTAGTTGTTAGTTATTAGTTTGTTATTAATCATGAAGGGATGGAGCATGATTTCCATCATGGCATCCATAAAGAAAGGTGAATTCATGATATGGATCATGGGACTGCACACAATGAGAATCAAACAAGCAATCAAACAACAAACAAGATGTAATAAGTATACAAGGATGGCCAAGGGGCCATGTAAATAAGGGACATGTACACATGTCATACAAATTGGAATATAAGTAATGGAAAGCGTGTTTAAATGCCACATACACATACAATGAAATAAGAAAAGTTCATATATGGACCATAGGCACATAGAAGAGGATAAGTAAAGGACATTGGAAAATGTCCTAAGGCACACACATGAATAGAAGCAAAGGACATTGACAAATGTCCTAAGGCATAAGCAGGAGATAAGCTAGAATTAAAAATGTAATCACCCAAGCTATGCTAAGCAAGTAAAGAAAACATATAAGAACTGGAAAGATACAAGCACATGTAACTAATAAAAGCAAATGTGAGAGTATGTAAAACATGTTTAGTACAAGACTAGGTATATGATAAGAAATACACAAGTGCTAAATACTAGTGCAATGTTGATATAGTATTATGTGTGAGCTATAAAGTAATGTAAATCAAGATGATAACGTAGAGTGTGTGGTATAGGAATGACATAACCTAGATGGTGTAGTCATGTAGAAGATTCCCCCAATGGATGTGTATAATAATGTATGTCTCAAATGTATAAGTAGGAGTGCCCCCTCTATGGGTAGACTGAAGCAATCAAGTAGCTAGATGTCACGCACACTCAAAAATAAATCAAGTGAAGCATATTAATGTAGATAAATTGACATACAATATCATGAAACAACAAATTTAAGTCCTATCATGATAGTAGTAATGTAAATAATGGATGATGCATATAATCGAAATGTTTTTGGTATTTTTGATATATTTGTTTTTTTTGTATTTTGGAATTTTGTATTATTTTTGTATTTTTAGAAATATTTGAACTATGTATAATCAATCAAGAGAGATTATGTATAAGCAATATTGAAAAGAACGGATATTAACTGATGAGTCTCAGATGAGACTCCCTATATGGTTTCTTATATCGAATAAATGAAGTGTGAGTGATTGTGAAGCATTATTGAATGGCTGAGAATATGACTTTGTATATTTGGATTCATCATCAATATCTTGAAAATCATAACCTGTATTGTTCCACTCATCATTATCATCTTTATTTTGAACCAATGGAATGGTAGTGTTAACCGTTGTTATATCTAGATCTTTTCCTTTGATAAATTGTGTCTGTGAATGATTTACCTTAGGATATTCAATAAATCCCAAACCCTGGTGAAAAACATTATCATCTACTAGAATAGTAGTGATGCCTTAAGCATGCTTACCCAAACCTTGAACTCGATAATCAAACTATTGTAGATATCTTTGACCAAAACCATACTACTTTAAAAGTTGAGCCTCAGTTTGGAGAGGTAAATTTGCATCCTTTTCATGCTTGACCTATTCTTTTAGTACCATTTATTGTTTTCAGTTTTGCTTTGGTAACCACTTTTATACTATTTCTGAGTTTGACCCTTTGTGAATGTGTTCCTATGTTTTTATGTATTTCTTGATATATTTATCTTGTATAATGCCCTCATTATCAATTATCTATTGTATATGCTTTTTCAATGCCAAACATGTATTTGTGTGATGCCCATGCATTCTATGATATGCACAATAATATCTAGATCTTCTCACTAGATGTAGAGGAGGTAGTTTTATCAACTTATATTTAATAATTTCCCTTTGTACCTCACTTAAACTCTTATTTGATCTTTGAATGCTTTTTGAATCACTAGTTGTAGAGTTAATTTATTGTGATTTGCTATTTTGATGCATAACATTACTTGCAACCAATTGACTAGGTGAAGGTGCATTTACATGATTGACACTAGGGTGTCTTTGATGATTTTGTATTATCATATGATTTTCCAATGTTGTGGTCTTTTCATGTAATAGTTATTTCTGTGTTTGTAAATATGAAATCATCTTGCTCATATTGGTGATTTGATTGTTTAGAGTCTCACAAGTACAAACCTAAGTTGCTTCTAATTAAACATGTAAGAACATATGTTGAAGAGGATGTGAATAAGCTATGGGATGAATACATGCATTAGGAACAATATTAGAGGCTACCTCACCTTTTGGAGGAGTGATAATATAAACCTAGTTAGAGGGAAAGTAGATATCACCCTCTTGGGGGAGAGGAAGAGAAGGGATTTATTTCCTCTGCATAAGATATGACATTGAAACAAGAGTAGCCAAAGAGACATATACATCTATGTAAAAACTATGCATATAGGATAAAATGCATGTAAGTGGAGTTGTAAATTGTATAAAAATATGATTATAAAGAACATTCCATATGAAAGATAACAAACAAGGGATAAAAAGCATGAATTTGTGCATGTATGCATAACAAACTGTAACATGTGCTATGACATTTCTAATGTGTTTATCATGATAAACTTGTATAGTTTTCCCTATGAGAGATAGAGAGCAAAGGGTAAACAACATGAAATTATGCATATATGCATAAAGAGTTTTGACATGTGATATAACATTTTGAATGTGTTTATCATGATAAGCTTGAAACTTTTTCCATATGAGAGATAAAAATCAAAGGGTTGAGAGCATGGATTTTTACAAGAATGCATAAATATATTTGACATGTATTATGACTTTTGTAATGTGTTTAGCATGATAAGTTTTTAAAAAAAATCATATGAGAGATAGAAAGCAAAGGGTTGAGAGCATGGTTTTTTGCAAGAATGCATAAATATATTTGACATGTATTATGACATTTGTAATGTGTTTAGCATGATAATCTTGAAAGTTTTTACATATGAGAGATAAAGAATATGCAAAAGAAATATTGAAATCTTGTGCAAGTTTATCATTAAATTTTGTAATATCATCCCTTATAATGAAACATAAGCATGAAATGCAAAGGATGAAGCTTTGTATTAACATATGATAAACTTCATCATTCATGTAAAAGATAGGGCCCATTATGGTTTCCTTGTTATTTGCAAGAAATGTAAGAAAAGTTTGTAAATAATTGAGCATCATTTTTGAAGTTTAGCTATACATGTAAGGTGATACCTCAAGAAGAAGATTAGGAGCTAGTATATGTAACTAGGGATATGTCAAAAATATGTTTGCAAAATACTATGAACTTTTGAATTTGTAATTTGATTTTTGATTAAAATATGCATCTACAATTCAGAAGTTTGAGGGAATAATACTTGATTTACTAGGACCTAGTCAGTGTAACTAGGGTTTTGAGAGAAATAAAAGTTTTGAATTTACTATGAATTTCATAAATTTGAAATGATTTTTTGATTTAGATATTCAACTAAAAATGTAGAAAAATGATTAGAAAATACTTGGAAAATAACTAGGAACTAGTTGATGCAACTAGTGTTTGAAAAGAATTTTTTTTTAATTAGTACAATAATTTTAAAAAAATTCTATGAATTTGTATAATTTAACTTGAAAATTTTAGGAAAAATCTAAAAATATTTCTAAAATTAGCAATATATTTCTCCTAGTGGTTTGAAAATATTTGTATACAAATAGGACCTAATATGTGCAAACTAGGGTTTGGGTGAATTTATTGAAAATATTTTAATTAACTTGTAGTTTTTTTATTTTTAAATTTAGGAAAAATTAGGAAAATATTTTAAAAAATAAAAATTAATTAGCCCTAGCGTTTTTAGGGTTTTTGTGCATAAATTTGAAGTAATTCAGGTTCACCAAATGTTTTATTGTTTTCAAAATATTTGAGTTATATTCCTAAATAATAAAGGGGCTGGGCAATGTAAATTAGTAAATAAATATGCAGTAATTAACCTACTAATTTGTGATAATAGATTTTAATTTTGATTTTTCTAAATATAGTAGGAAATGAGAGAGCAATACTGGAGGAGTAAGATTGAGAAATAGTCAGAAATAGATCCTTAATCTTTGTTTCTAAGTTGGACAAGAGCACCCGAATTAGACACCCATATGTTTGGTGTTATAGTCTTCCCTGGCATTGTTGTCCACTTCCAGTGTTTTTGTCCTATTGGTATGGCTTTTTTGGGTTCTACTTGGCAAGCATGTGACACCCTGGTAGTGAAATGTTGAATCTTGGGTCTATACAAAGCTCATTGTGTGTCTGATTCAATCCTCAAAACCCTTAATCTCTCTTGGTACTTGAAATTGAGTAGAAAACTTGGGAAAGAGAGGAGGGGTTAGTGTGTAAAGGATACACTAGATGCACTTCACACCCCATGTGTGGGTATGTTACCTACATACCAATACTCCAAAGAGGGATCAAGATAATGTAGTTATCCCATTTAAAGTTCTTAGTGAAATTGTCTGATGCATGCAACTAGATGTGAAACTAGAATGTACTTTGGATAACTAGGGACTGGTATGAGTGCTTGAATAGGCTTGAATTGGTCATGGAAGGTTGTATGCTAAGAATAGAAAAGAGTGATTGAGTGCACTTGATTGTATTCTTGCTTCTTTCTTATGAATGAGTGACCACCCTTCTAAATGGAAATTAAATTTCATTCTATAGGGAAATTGATGATTATGGGTTGGATGAGCTTGCATTATAATGATAGGGGAAAAGATAAGGATTTGGTAAAATTTTATCATTGAGGCTAATGTGAACTTAGACAATAGCACCAAAAATTGGACACCCCTAAGCTCCAACACTCCTATCCAAGTTGAGTGATATTATCCTAGGAGGATGAGACCTAAGGGGATGGATCAAGGTCCAATAAGACTACCTGAGTCTCAAAAATCTAACTCTAGGAAGCTACGAGTGATTGAGAATCAGTGCAAGTCTAGCCGAGAAAGGTTGAGTGAGCAAGAAAGAGGACCTATAGGTTGGGTGATATTAACCATGCCTAAGTCATCTAATTTCTCATTTTATATGATTACACCACCCTAAGCTCAAAATACATAAATTTTTAGTCTCAAACCTCATTAAAATCACTCAATTTGACACTCATACTAGCATTCACTTGCACTCACACCAATACTTAAGTTGGGAGAACTACATCAGACTTGATCCCTTCTCAAGGTATTGGTATATAAGTAACTCTCAACATAAAAGGGTGTTGAAGATATCCAACTTATCCAGATTACATCAAATGTTTGCTACTTGTGATTCTCAATATCCTAACAACATGGAAGTATAAGGTTTACATATAAAATTAGTCAAAAACAAGTCATAAATAGTGAATCAGGTTTTATTCACATAAGAACAATCATATCAGACTTAGACACAACCACTCCCAAAAGTTTGCATCAATCCATACACAATGACATTAGAACTAAATAGGAGGACACTATCATGGTATGCTACTATCCAAGGTATTGTACCACTATCTAGGATAATTTTTGACACTTGGGTTATGTTCATGACATCTTGATTAGTTTCTTGTGGCAATTTTTAGCCTCTAGATCATATGTCTTAGTTAATTTCCAACTAAATAAATGTTTATGTCATTTGTTAATATCTTTTTAATATTTGATTAGGTCAATTCTTGGAAAAATTAGTGGCTATATTTATTGAATATTTATCCCCTGATTTACTGTACCTAGACCCTTTAACAACCTAGGGTTTACATTTCATATCCTTTAGAATTTACATCATTTCATGAATCTGACTTACTTCGAATATAACCCAAACCTTAGACCTCGATGATCTTAGGATTTGTATCCTTCTATTTTCTATTTTTATAAATTAAATCCAAAATATTAGATTTGATTTATTATCTTATTTTAGCAATTTTTAATAGATTAAATTTATTAAAAAATTTAAAATATACAATATTTTGTTTTCCTACTTTCAAACTTACAATCTTATAATTCAATAACCGATTGAATGAGACCGATAAGAGACAATTTTAATATTTCATTTATAAACATTAAAATATGCAAGATGTCTCTATCCATATTATCCATGAAGAGATTTATAAATCCAATAATGGTCAATTTTATACCCCCTAGATGCCAATATTGTTACACCTACTATGGGGGAAACTCAAATTTTACAACAACCTACTCTAACTTAGGAATATTAAATAATGGAAAAACCTCCTATGGCTATTTCTTCCTCTCTAGATGTACAATCCCTTATGCATGATATCCATGGTTTATAATCCAAGATTTTGCATCTTTAACAGGGTGTCATTAGACCATCTCATGCCTTAGATTATCTTTTTCTTTTAAATACACCTTTGGCATAACATATAGTGGAAACTCCTTTGTAATCTAGTTTTGTGGCGCCCAAGCTTACTTTATATGATGGTAAGGGTGACCTAGAGCATCATATATGACCCTTACATGAAATATGCTTAGACTATGTGTCTAATGATTGGATCCTTACTAAGTTGTTCCCTCAAAGTTTAAAGGATTATGCATTACAATAGTTCTATGATCTTCCTAATTAGTCCATCACAACATTCAATCCATTGGTAGATATGTTTTTGGCACACTTTTCAATCAACATCCATGATAAGGTTTTCTATGCTCAAGTTGCACAACTCAAAAAAAAAACCAATGAGCCAATAGATAAATATGTCTTGTGATATAAAATTATATTAGCAAAGATGACTAGCCCCATGACAGATAGATAAATTCAAGACATATTCAAGTAGAGTTTGTTACCAGCATTGCACTAAGTTATCCTAATCAAGAAGTTTCCATCAATCATAGATCTTTACCATTTAGTGAAAGAAAAAGGAGTCAAGCTTATCTCCATGGGAAAATTAAAGTACACAACTAGATCAAATTTAACTATTGATAATTCTAATAAGCCTCCATACAAGGTGAAACCCAATGAGAACAAGAATGATTCAAAAATGACAATTAATGTAGCTTCAGAGCCACCTCCTTACATGTTTTTATCAACTACTCCAAGGAGACATTTAATGAATCTTCCTCAATGCTAGCATAGGTTCTAAAATAGCTCTTGGAATGTAATGTCATATCTCTCCCTCTAATCAAATATGTTGATATGAATAGGCATCTTCTAAGGAATTATTATTCTAATGTATTATGTGTCTATCATAGGGCACCAAGCCATAATACAAACATATGCATTAGCTTGTGACATAAGATACAAGATTTGATATAAGCCAATATCATTGATCTTGGCACTACTATAAAGTATCCTAGACCACAAGAAGCAAAAACAAAATCATTTAAAATATTTCTAGTTCCATTTCTAAAACATGCAACTAATGAGACAACATGCACTTTAGGTGTTCATTATACATGTCAGACACATCCACCACCAACATCTTATTAGAATCACATAGTGGATCCACATCCTATACATAATATCATTGGGGTGTATCATACTATAGTGCTAGTTAGACCTCTTATCACTTTTTCATAATAATATATTGTTGATGATGACACATATTTATATGCACTCTTTGTATGAACCTACATTTATCATCATCCTATTTAGAGTGTTATGGTTGATTATGGGTCAAGTGTCAACATGTGTACTATCACACTTATACATCACTTGGGTTATTCAGAGTGGGATATTTCATAGACAAATACAATTATTTATGGATTTAATGGACATGCCTATATTTCCATTAGGGAGATTATACTTTAACTATAGGTTGGGCCTGAACATGTGCCCACTAGATTCATAGTAGTACCTAGTGAATGCACATTTGATAGGTTACTAGGTAGGTATTGGATACAAAAATTTGATGTCATTCCATCCACCATACATAGATGTCTAAAGTATAAACATTCTAATTAGGTGTTTATATTTGATGGCCTTCCATATGTGTATCCTTTACCTATTACAGAACCACTTATACAATAATAACCAATTGTAGTTGTAGGCATAAATTCTACTATCACACCTTAGATGTTAGTTGAGACACTAGTGCAGGTGAGGTATACTCCTATAGCAGTACCACATATGCATACTCTATTATAGATACCTTTATTAGAGAGAACCCTACATCATAGACATATTATGGATTCTAGAAGGCCTCTTTCTCCACCACCACATAGATTAGTGTTACAATAGAGAAAATCCACACCATTTATGACTTATTATAACAAATGGGTTCCTAAATGCACTATAGTTCACATACCAATTCATTCAGCTTCATAAATTCATGTCCTTACTTCATAAGAAGCATAGATCACTCAGTACATATCATTATCAAATCCCAAATACCTCATCACATAACACAAAAGATAATTATCCATTTATTTGATATAAAACATGTTGATTATGAGTCTTTTGTAAGACTCATTAGTTAGTAGTATCTCTCCTCTTACCTTGCTCCTCATATATATTTTCACTTTATTGATTTCTTGTACATAACCTATATACTCAAAAAATACAAAAAATAATAATATGTTCAAAACACAAAAAAAATCAAATATTTCTCAAAAACACATAATTTAATTTGTTTGCATATCCATGTTTACATTCTTCATACTTTCCATGTACTAAATATGCTAGATATCTTAGTATAGTGAGTTTTATCATACATACATGGTTCACTTGTTCTTGTTGAGTACTCATATATTCTTAAAAGACTCAGGTCCAACATACAAATCCATATTTTATACTATCTACCCACTAGGGGCACATACACAACTATATAAATTCAACATTGATATAATCACCCATTGGGGGCATCACATACACAGATTCTTGTTTTCCAAGTTACATCTTTCTATACTTTATATCATAGATTTAGAATTTTTTATATTTTGATATTGATCATCCTATGCTGCTTAGAATTTTTGTCGACTATAAATCCTATAGACTCATTTATGTACATCTTTTCTCTTATACATATTTGTACCACATGTTCATACATAATTTCATTTCTAGCTTTCCTAGTTTATATTTGATTGTGTCTCTTTACTTCTACATATATTTTATGTCATTTGAATATGATAGTGTTCTAGGGCTCTATTCCACTTCCTTTCATTATATGTATCATTTGGACATGTGACCATGTCCTTGTAGATGCCTTATTGATTATGTATGCAGACATTTGAACGTGTCTTTCTATGTGGCTTTAATCCAATCTAATTTTTTTTTATGTATGTGGACAATTGAACATGTCTTTATAGGTATTGATTTATTAGATTTAGTGACATGTGCCCATGTCCTTTGTATTATGTCCCCTTGGCCTACTTTGTGTGACTCGTGTATGTTATATGTATGCTTTCATGTATGCATCATGGCCGTGATAATTTTCTCTTACTTGTTACACTTAGTTTTAGATGTCATGAGGGACCTCATGCATCTCACCTTCCTCATTGGGTCCCTTGATGGAAATCATGCCCCATCCAACTAGGTAGTTAGATTATTTTCATATTATGTGTTCATAGGGGTTTTTCATAGAGATCAGACCATCTGAGTGCATTCAGAGTACTTTTTTTAGCACACAAACATATAATTATAGAGCTCAAAATTAGAAAAACATAATGGAAAATATTCAAACACAGAGCAATTTTAGTTTGCATAGAGAAAACATAGAAAGAAATTATCACTGCACAAGGGACAATATCATGGTGCATTTCTATCCAAGGAACCATACTACTATCTAGTATCCCTATAAATAGTAAAATCTATATTTGACAAATGAACACAACATTATAATGTAGATTTGCATAGTTTCAGTTATAGGTTATCATATTTGATTTTTTTATGCTTAATTATACACAGAACATACCAAGTTTATTCAGATTAGGGGCATCATGTGCAATATGATCATTATGATTTTAGTTTTAGATATACCCAAACATAGATTGCTACAACTCAATCTAGAATCTGTTAGGTTGTGGAGCTAAAAGCTTCACTGATGCAGACATTGAGGAGGTTGCAGAAGGGTTACAGAGTGTTATTGTCACCGGCGTCGGTTAGGCCAACCGACGTCGACAGGGTAGAGACAAGAAGAAACCGACGTCAGTTAGTATTCGGCTAGTGTCGGTGACCCCCAGGCAGATAGGGACTGACGTCGGTCACCTGTGGTTCGAGCTGCGAGTATATTACAGGCAATTAGTTGACGAACCAAGTGTTTACATGTTTAGAGCTAATTTTAGACTGAGAGCTGTGGATCTAATTATTGTAATTAGGTGTCTAATTATTGTTTGGACGAGATCTATATAATAGACTCATGGATTGTATTGTAAATGAGTGCTAGAGAGTAAGAGAGCAATATTATAAGCTCCTTCTGTGTGTGAGGTGAGCAATGGTGTGTTCCTCCTAGTGTCACAGTACCAAGTGTGGGTGCTGGATTGGAGAATCAACAGGGTTCTTCATGTATGTATGATCTTGGTCATCAAGTGAGCATGGCTTCTATATGAGATCTACATGGTAAGTAAGATCATTGATTTGTATATGTATGTGTGTGCAAGGTCAAGGTTCACAGGTGTGCAAAACCAGGTTGATTTACAGGTGTGCAAGATTAGATAAGATAGCAACACAACAGGGAACAAAATTAGGTAGGATCTACTTGGAGTACAGTGTGTACTCAAATAGAGCAAGAGAGGAAGGCAAGGAAGATCCTTCCATAAGTAAGGTCTATTGAGGTGTAGGTTGTTGCAGATTCAGGGGAGATCTACTTGAAATACATTTGTGTACTTGTGGAGTGCGTGGAGCACAGGTATAAGGTGAACAGTAACTCAGTGTTTGAGTTGGGTGTTGGGACCTAAGAGAGAGAGCTTTGAGGAGAGAATTACTGTTCACTTGAGGTGTGGGAAGCCTCTGAAGAGGTGGTGGAGAAGAAGTGGCATCTTCTTTATTGTATTCTTTTATGTATGAGTATTAATACAAGTTGTGTATTGTCTCTCATATCTTGTGTTATTTTTGGATTCTAGTTACTTGTTGATTCTAGTTATTTCCACATATTAAGTTGCTTGTATTTGGTAATCAATTGTGTGCTTCCAGTATTCATATCTCAACACGTGGTATCAGAGCTAAGGTTGTAGGAAGTAATTTTGTGTTTGGTTACAGGTCACTCTCAGGGGTTTCTGATTGAGTGGGAGTAGAGCAATGGCAGATCAAAGTAAGCTAAGAATGGAGGAGTTGAAAAGCACAGATGGTCACTTATGGTCCTATGGAAAGAAAGAGCAGGTAAAAGAAGATTGTTGGTTGGTAGCAGATCAGCATGAAGGAACTGAAGATGCATATGTTGCAGGGGTTGTTGCACAGGATGCTTTGGAAGGTTTCTTGGATAAAGTTGAATCTTGGACAATAGATTCTATTTCCTCTTTCCATGTAGCCCCAGGGAGAGGAGCTGGTAAGCCTTGCCAAAGAATTGGCAAAGGGGAAGTGAAGCTGAAATTGCAGGCGGAGGCCAACACACGAGTGTTGAAGGAGGTCATGCAGGTCCCAGGTTTGGAGATGTGGCTAATTTCTTAAAAAAGGTTGGGTGATGAGAGATGCACAAGAACTCTCACAGTGGATGCACTTAAATTAGCTGGTGGTAAGAAAATAGGTACTCTTTATCTACTGTTTATATTACTAATTCTTCTTTTATTGCGGAGATGTGGCTTCGTAGGCTTGGTCACATGAGCAGGAAGGAGATGCATGTTCTTAAGTGAAAGACTGAGATATTTGATAGGCTTAAGAATTGGAAAGCCTTGGTTTTCTTGGAGGAGATGGTAGACAGAGACTAGTGGATGGGCTGGATACTTCTAAGTAGGGCAGTTTGGACAAGGGACTTGATTCAAAGGAGCTCGCGGGTAAAAAGTCATCACTTACAAAAAACATAGGTACCAAAGTCGGTAGGAAAATTGACGTCGGTAGGATGTAAGACTGACATTGGTCATGAGGACCGACATCGGCAGAAGAGGACATCGATGTCAGTAGTGTTGGTAGTCAGGACAAGCATAGGAACTGACGTCGATCGGATGTAGACTGTGTGGTGATCGAGGTCGGTCATTGTAACAAATTTTGGGTGGACAGCAAGCTATCAAGGAGTCTCAAATGCCCATATGGAGGACTGAAGTGGTAAGTAAGCCTCAAATTTGTTATTCCTCTTCTTTATACTAGTTGCTGAGTACAGAGCAGGAAGGATCCAGGAAACAGTGGGAGCATGGCAGGTATATGATGCAGAACCAAGTAAGAGATTTGGTAGGGTTGCCAGTAGGTATGAAAATCATAGAGATGAATGGATACCTTAGTTGAAGAATAGAGAGAACGAACATGTGAAATGGAAGGCCAGGTCATATGGTCTTGAGGAAGCTACAGGACAGTGGTACAGGTTTTGATAGGTGGATGACAAAGCATGACTTTAGTCAACGTCAGGGTAACTACTGTGGTTTGTCTTACCAGGGGGATGATGGTCATGACATTATTTTGTTACTGTATGTGGATGGTATGTTTGCTAGCAAGTTTGTACATACAGGGTTTTGTTGAGCTAAGGGTAAGATTAGTTTAGTGGTTTGCTATGAAGAATTTGGAGCAGTGAAATTCTTCGGCATGGGAGACATGGAAGATCACAGGTTGATTTTGTCTCGAGTGGGAGCTAATGTGAATCAGGTGTTGGTGAGATTCATTATGCAAGATGCAGAGCTGGAGCACACTAAGGGATGGACAGTTCAGTGTCTGAAATCACATGAGGTCTAGTATAGACCTGAGTTTGCCCAAGCAGTGGGTGTTGTCAGAGAGTTAGAAGCCAATTCAGAGAAGTGAGTTCTCAGGGATGTGAGAGGGACCAGCAGTAGGGATTCATGTTATTTAGGGTCAGGACTTCACTACATGTGTTTGTAGATGCAGATGCGGTGGGGTACTTGGATGACAGGAGGTACACCATAGGTTGTGTGGTGGGTTGTCTTTAGGATTCATCTTGAAGAGGGATACAAGCCAAGAAATAGATTAGATGGGGTACAGGTACAATGCAACTATTTATCTCCAAATGGGAGATTGTTAGGTTGTGGAGCTAAAAGCTTCACTGATGTAGACATGGAGGAGGTTGCAGAAGGGTTGCGGAGTGTTACTGTCACCCGCGTCGATCAGGCCAATCGACGTCGGCAAGGTAGAGACAGCAAGCAACTGACGTCAATTAGTAGTCAGCCGGCGTCGGTGACCCCCAAGTAGATAAGGACTGATGTCGATCACCTATGGTTCGAGTTGTGAGTATATTACGGGTAGTTAGTTGACGAACCATGTGTTTGCATGTTTAGAGCTAATTTTAGACTGAGAGCTACAGATCTAATTATTGTAATTAGGTGTCTAATTATTGTTTGGATGAGATCTATATAATAGACTCATGGATTGTATTGTAAATGAGTGCTAGAGAGTAAGAGAGCAATATTATAAGCTCCTTATGTGTGTGAGGTGAGCAATGGTGTGTTCTTCCTAGTGTCACAGTACCAAGTGTGGGTGCTAGATTGGAGAATCAGCAAGGTTCTTCATGTATGTATGATCTTGGTCATCAGGTGAGCATGGCTTCTATAGGAGATCTACATGGTAAGTAAGATCATTGATTTATAGATGTATGTGTGTGTAAGGTCAAGGTTCATAGGTGTGCAGAACTAGGTTGATTTGTAGGTGTGCAAGATCAGATAGGACAGCAACACAACAGGGAGCAAAATCAGGCAGGATCTACTTGGAGTACAGTGTGTACTCAGATAGAGCAAGAGAGGAAGGCAAGGAAGATCCTTCCATAAGTAAGGTCTATTGAGGTGCAGGTTGTTGCAGGTTCAGGGGAGATCTACTTGAAGTACATTTTTGTACTTGTGGAGTGCGTGGAGCACAGGTATAAGGTGAACACTGACTCAGTGTTTGATTTAGGTGTTGGGACCTAAGAGAGAGAGCTTTGAGGAGAGAATTATTGTTCACTTGAGGTCTGGGAGGCCTCTGAAGAGGTGGTGGAGAAGAAGTGGCATCTTCTTTATTGTATTCTTTTCTGTATGAGTATTAATATAAGTTGTGTATTGTCTCTCATATCTTGTGTTATTTCTGGATTCTAGTTACTTGTTGATTCTGGTTATTTCCACATATTAAGTTGCTTGTATTTGGTAATCAATTGTGTGCTTCCGGTATTCATATCCCAACAAAATCCATATACATAAATATCAAAATTGGGGGCATGTGCATGACACTTATTTTCACATGATTAGTTTTGCATCAACTCATATTATATGGAATGGAAAAATCCATGTAATTCTCTAATTTATATATTTTAGACACCATTTTCACTAGGTTTCACACAATTTTGATGCCTTATTATGTTTACAATAGTTAGCATTTTTGTGTAGTCCTTGAGCTACATTCCTGAGTTCTCGAGAGGCCCTTTGGCCATTTTACATTTTAGAGTTTTCAAGTGGCCCCATAACCATCATACATAGTTTTAGTTACATCATACAATTTTAGATTCACATATGCATATACTACACATGGGTAGGTAATGACGGAGTCATAGCATATTTGAGTTCTTGAGCCACTTACGTAAGAGGGTTATATAAACCATCAGTCCAATCCAAGTTATTCATAGTTTACAATCCATCAAGTAGGGATGGGAAATGATGGATTAAAAAATAAATTTAGTTCTTTAGCCACCCACAGATGGAGATTTATCAAGCAACCAACTCAATCTAATTTATTCACCATTTTCTCACTATCTACACACACACAAGATATCACCAAGTTTTTGCATTGGGTCATGGACCTAGGAGTGTATTCATTCATTTCCTCTCTATTATCTCTTTACTCATTTTTTTCATTGATTTTGATATATCTTAAGTAATGATTGATTCATTCATGTTTCATTTTCAATATACACAATGGAACACACTTTGCATACTCAGATCTAGATTCATGGGCTTTACCTCATAGGTAAGTCTAGGTATGTTTCTTTTTCCTTTAACCTAGTCATTTCACTTTTATACATTTATAGAAAAAATTGGGTGGGGATGTAGTCATATAAAATGTCACTTGAGTATAATGAGTGACAATTTAGACCACCCATCCCTAGTTTATCACTAGATCTATCTTAGGGCCTATTTCAACCCTTGTCTAATTTTGTGTGGCAATTACACATCCCTAAACATCTTAAAATCATCCCCATACCTTCCCCTAGGTATCTAGGCCCCTAGTGCCTTAGGTTTTTCCACCTGAACACTAACATGGTTCTTTGGACACTAGCACACCATTCTAGTGACTAAGGTGCAATGCTAGTATCCCTTGCCTAATTTAAACCCCAGTGGATCTATTTTAAATTCTTAAGACACCTAGGGTTAGCTGAGACCTATTTCACACTTTATAAAAGTACCAGATTGATACACACACACACATGACTTTTAACCCTTTATCCACTAGATAGAAATTAGATGCAAATTACACAAATAAGCTTAGAACAAGTTGTGAATAATCAAGGTTATTGATTCTTATTCTACCCTAATTCTACATACAATTATCTAAAACCACCCTAAGCTCAAAATACACAAATTTCCAGTCTCAAGCCTCATTCAAATCACTCAAGTTGACACTCATACTAGCATTCACTTTCACTTACACCAACACTTAGATTGGGATAACTACATTAGGCTTTATCCCCTCTTGAGGTATTGGTATGTAGGAAACTCTCAACATATTAGGGTGATAAGGATGTCTCTCCTACCTAGATAACATCACACTTTTTGCTACTTATGCATATTAATACCCTAACAACATGGAGGTCTAGGTTTTGCATACAAAATCAGTCCAAAATAGGTTATAAATAGCAAATCAAGTTTCATTTGCATAAGAACAAGCCTATTAGACTCAAATGCAAGTTATCCCATAAGTTTATATCAATCCATACACAAAGACACTAGCATTGAACATAATACATTAGCATGATTCACTACTATCCAAGGTACCCCCCTACCATCTAAGAGGATTTTTGACACATGGGTTCTGTTCACAACATCTTGATCAACTTTTATGCAAAGTTTTAGCCTTAAAATCATCCATCTCATTGAATTTACATATAAGTGCTTTTTTTTGTTATTTGTTATTATTTTTTAAAATATCATATTAGGGAAATTATTAAACAAACAAGTGGTTATATTTATTGCATATATATCCCCTAATTTACTATACCCATACCCTTTATCAACCTAGGGCTTACATTTAATATCCCTTAAAATTTAAATCACCATGTGTCCCAATGACTTATTAGATAGGGGACACATATTTCTTCTTTAAAGGCACAAGTCAAAAACCTGAGTGACCTACTTTCCTAGAGAAGTGGACATGAATTGTCTAGTAGATAAACTATGGATGGAGATGCCTCCTAGGTAAGGACTAGTTATAGGAGGCACTAAAATAGGATCATGATCCCTTGACATTTTGCATTTGGATCATCATAGAGGAGATAAATTATGATCCCTAAACATTCTACTTCATGAAGCATTTAGAGATGATTAGTTAGGATTAAATAGGTCCTAGAGATTAGTGTTATAGTTGAAGATATTTTTTATTCGGATATTTTCCACCCTTTTCCTCTCATTATGGAGATGATGTATAAAAATGATGTATTATTGAAAATTATACATATAAATCCATTTTTAGTTTTATCTCTTTATAACATCATTTAATTTTACAATGGTTTTATTTTTAGCATATGCACTTTAGTTAGCTAGGAATATACATAAAATTTTATTGAGATGATTATGATAATGCTATGGAAATGCTTGTATTTATGGAGTTTAACAAATGTATGAAAACATAGAATGTGATTATTTATGAAAAAAATGTGCTAACAACTCTTTTGAATGTAAATTTTGAGATACTTTATCCTCATGAAAATTGACATTTGACTTGCAACAAATGAATGACAAAGGGAAATAAGATTCATGGAAGGATGAAAAAAATCATCTGGTTGAAATATGACAATGGGAAAGAGAGCTAACTTGGCTAATTTGAGATGTGGGATGATTATATATTAATTTCTACCTATATATATATATATATATATATATATATATATATATATATATATATATATAAGGTAGATATATGTGATTTTATCTAGATTTAGATCAAATCCTGGTCATCCATGACCAAATTCATAAATAATATAGGTTCTCTTTTTCACATAGGATTTTAGGCAAGATTTTGAAATTTAGGAATTAAATTGTGTTTATTCCCCCAACTTTTTAAATTTTGAATGTGACCTTTATTTTTAACCCCATAAAAATAGTAAGAGGTAAGGGCTCATCAAAAAAGGATAAAAATAGTCGAGTAAGAGCATGTCTTCCCAATGCTAACCCCACACAACTAGTAGGATGTGAGGGATCATCACAAAAGATTAATAAAGGGAAAGAGATGTAAAATTTATTTTCTCACATTTTCTTTAACTTAGCTTATCTTATATTTACATTATGTAATTATTCATATATTTTTTTCAAGGGAAGGATCCTAAGACCATGCCTTGGCCCAATCCAACTAGTAAGATGAAATGGATCATCATCGAAGACTAAAAAGAGGAAGTAAGATAACTTGGTAAGCATGGTAGAGGTTTATCTTAGAGATAAATATGGGGGATTATGTCATGATTAATCTTATAGACTAGGTTGTAGGCTATAAAATCTAATATTTCAATTTTATTTTGGAAAGAGGGTATATGGTACTCGCAAGGACCAATATTATCTTCTTATTCAATGTTGATTTCAAACCATTTTCAAATCGGTAAAGGGTAATGAGTAATGGTGAGAATATGAACTAATTTTATTACAACTTGGATTTTACAAGTGAACTCATAGCTAAGTAGTGGAATAATTAAGATAGTTGAAATGTATACAACACACACAAATGGCAACATAAAACTACAAATGTAATGAGGGAAATGTAGAATAAATAGAATTATTTTTAGTAAATTTAAGGTGAAAGGAGTTGATAGAGTCAAAAAACTATTTTCAATCCAAATTTCAGAATTGATAGGCTCCATTATTAAAATTCTCAAAGACTAGATAAGACTTAATTAGTAAGGTATGAACTTATGACATTTGACTGTATTATTATCAATCCTACTGTTGAGTCTTAAAAACAAGTATTGAACTTGAATAGGGAATTCACGGACTCTATTATTATATTTATGTCATATGTGGTATATATAGCCTTCATGGTGTTGGGTGAACTTGAACTAGTTTTCATGTAATTGTTTTACCTAAGCCAAATTACATTTATATACTTTTCTTCATCTAGAATACCATGGATAAAAACACATAGATTGTAATTCTAACTTATATGAAAAAAACTACCTCTACACCAAACACTAAATAAAAATGGGTTACCCTTATGGATGTGTGAATACTCTTTTTATAGGCCCATAAAGTGGGATATAACTAAAAATTACAATCCCTCTTGTTATATATTATGGTATTAACTAAGACATATTTTAATGTTTTGTTTATCACCTTGGCTTGACCCTTATCTTGAGGATAGTATAAGAAGGAAGTGTGGTGGGGATATAAAACTTCTTACTTAACTCAAACACCTCAAGATTTTTAAAAGGGGAACCATTAAAAAATCATGAATTATAGAACCTTGAACTTGAATATTATTTGTTTTGATATGAATTTAGCTATGATTGATTCAGTGACTATGGTTATCAATGTATCCTCTTCCTACTTGGTAAAATACTAAGTGGTTGTGATAATGAAATGATAGCCATCAGAAGAGGTGGGTGAGGGTTTTTTGATTAAGTCTAAACCCAAAGTGGATAAGGGATAAGGTGTAATGATAGGCTAAATTTATTGAGTGCAAACATGTTTTTTTGTATTTGGATCATTTCATGACATATTCCACTACATCATGCTCAATTTTGGGCTTAAAATAGCCTATTATGTGATTTTTTATGGTAGTTTCATGACCATCACAAACACTACTATGACACTAGAAAAAAGATTTCTTGGATTTTTCTTAGTCTATACATTTGAAGATCATTCCATAAAAATATTTGTGATAAATTAATTAATCGATAATAACATACTTAGAATATTTGACTCTAAATCTCTACTTCTACTAAGAATTTGCACTCTCATGATAGGTTAGATCAAATAAGTAATTTATAATATCAAAGTACCATGAAGAAGAAGATATGATGGGTTTATCTATGTAAAAAAAATTAAAGGAAGTTACTGTAGGTAATTTCATCAAAATATAATGGGGAATTAAACAACCAATTATCAATTATTTGTTCATTAATAGACTTTGGTTGACATAGGCGAGTTTGAATTCATTAAAAATGTGATAAAATGACCAAAATTTTTAGACAAGGTCAGTTGGTTTAGGAAGGTATGAGGGGCCTAAGATCTTACCATGGCCCTTATTTCTTAATTGAGAATTTGATGCCTCAACCATTTTCATATAAAGACTATGGTAAGAAATTCCTTCTTGACTTAGGTATATATCATGTCATAATCGAGAAGGACTCAGATAATGAAATAATCACTCTCTCCTTGGTGTATTCATTATCATGGGATAACATGCAGGTGAGATACACCTTATTTACTATAAATTAAACAATGAGAGGTTTATCAAACTTATATTCCATTTTTAGACACCTGATATCTTCAAATTTGTCACTATACTAGCTTTTTTTTAACATCTTGTCAACACATCAATCTCCCTGAGTGCATGTATTAAAGTGTGCATCAAGAATGGGGTGAAATCAGATCATGATAATTTTTAATATATATTTGTATTTTATTATGTTACACCATCACTAGTATCAGTATGACCTCCTCTAAGTCTCTATTTGTCTTTTCTCTCTATCTACTTCCTATCTAGATTTGCTAGATTCCATGTATCCTATTGTATCAATTTGGATGATACTATTTATTTCATTTTTTATTAATGTTAAATGGGGGGAGTTTATGGCTAGGGTCCCCAAACCCTAGGATAAATAAAAATAAAAAGGAACCAATAGACTACTAAATTATGAAAGAGGGACAAGAATAAATAGGGCTAGAAACAACTAGAACATAACTCAAATACAAATAAAAACATCCAAAAAACCACCAATAACTGGAAACAATAAGAGGTGAAGATGAATCCTATTCCATGTTAATATTTATAGAGACATATTATCAAAAAAAAAAATCATTCTTTTGAGATCTGAATCAATTTGTAATAATATCTTTTCTTTGTCAACTTCTTTATGACATCTACCGTACTAAACCTATTTGCCTTTACTTTTGCTTGGGTACTTAATGTCAAATAAATCTCCTAGGTGGGATCTAAGATTTTCAAAAAATTTAATCCCCTAATTCATATAAACCTTGATACAATTCACTAGGAAACTAATATTATTTTTAATCTTATCATTTTCATTTTCAAGCATTTTAACCCTAATTTGGAGACTTCATATTTATTAATTAACATCCTTGGTGGAATTGTTTTGAACCAATCTGTCATTCTCCTGATGTAAATAATTTTTGAATTTCCTTTTAAGGTATGTTATTTCCCTCTTGAACTAATGCATGATGTAATTTTGGAGGTCTAATTCTTCAATAATCTTGTCAGAGTTTTGCTTTCTTTTCAAACAAATCACTAAATTATTAAAATTCTAATTTAAAGCATGAGGTTGCTTACCAGTAGAAATTTTACCTTTCTCCTTGAAGTCTTCTCTAAACTTAATTTGCCCATAATTAGTTTGTTTGGGTTGAGAATTCTCATTATCTCTTCCAAGATCCTTTTGATTATTAACATCCTCTAGACTAGTCATATCTTCTTCAACTAAGATTGAGTCACCTGTAGAATGACTTGTTTTACCATTCTTATCTAAATAATTGATAGGCATAGTGGTTTCCTTAGCTACACTCCTCAAATTATTTTTCATACTATTATACTGAATCTTAATAGGGTTGACCTTTGAACCTTTAGGAGCTTTGACCTCTGACCTCTTGGAAGATTTAACCGTAATACTCTTGGGGACACTACCATACCTTCTTAATATTACTCATATCCATAGGTTTATCCACATATTTTTTCTTCTGATAAATATAAATTTATGGATTGATCTAATTCATTCCCTTAAAGTATTTGTGATTTATAAATATAACCCCTTCATGTTTGGGAATTGGGTAACTACCTTTTTTATATTTCAAGATGGAGGACTCTGAAGAGAGAAAAATGTAGAAGGGAAGGCTCATTGGAACATCTACTTAAAATAGTTCATAAAAATGAAAAGAGACCATCTAATAATGTTGAACCTACCTTCAAGTCTGATGTATTGCATCAGATGGAAAGCAACTTCTCCAGATGGCCTTGACAATGATTTGTGATCAAATCCATTGTGCACAATCTCTAGGGTTTCTCCTTCTAAAAAAATATCCTCTTTTTTATAATCCCTACCAATTTTGAAGATTTTGGAATTCTCTATCTCCAGCCCTATAACATGTGATATCAATTCCTCTATGATTTTTATCAAGACCCCATTGATGTTAAGGGCGTTGTCTTCCCAAGCATTAACAAAGACAGTTGAAATGTGTCTGTCATGCCCTTCAATTTTCTCCATAAACCTAGAGAATCCTATCATTTATAGAGCCTCCCAATTAACCTCATTATTTTTTAATTATTTAGGTATTTTGGCTCTATCTTATTTGGCATACCCATTGCTACCACTTGATCTCTAAAACAAGGGAGATTAAGTCTTTCCAAAAGTAAATTAACTAAAAATCAAAAAATTCCCAAAGTTATCTTCT
This sequence comes from Torreya grandis, assembly GCA_037957365.1. NCBI lineage: Eukaryota > Viridiplantae > Streptophyta > Pinopsida > Cupressales > Taxaceae > Torreya > Torreya grandis. Next base: position 2,148,328 of record JARHVA010002970.1, read on the forward strand.
TGTTGCCTTTAATATAAGATATAAATTATTAAAGGATGTTTCTTGATTCTATAAGCTTCTAAAATAGACTGAAAAAGAAAAAAATAAAATAGTAAAGACTAAGACTATATAAAAGTCTAAAGTCCAAATACCTCTTATGACTAAGCTTGGGGAAGACCCCCATATCTCAAATGTTTTGATCATTACAAATCCCTTCTCCCTTAATCTTATAGACAATGTCCTAAGGAATATCTTCAATGCCCATCTAATTAGTTAAACCCAAGGAGGCCATGCCCTATTATTAAACCAATCAGCTATCAGGTTTCCTTCATGATATATATTTTGGATGAGCACCTATTGCCTAAAATCTAGAATAGAGATGGTTTCATCTACCACTTGCTTAAGAGACCAGCTAAGAACATTTTTCCTTGATAAATAATTTAAAATATTTAGATAATTTCCCTCTATAATGAAAAATTTAAATCCTATTTTTTGAGCCAATTTTAGATCCCATAAAGTAGTAAGGGATTCAACAAAATGATTGGATTTAATTCCCATGTCTCCAACATAAGTCACCACAAAATTTCTTTGATGGTCTCTTAATATACCTCTTCCTCTAGCTAGGCTTAGTTTTCCTTTGGATTTTCCATAAAATTTGAAATTTAACCAACCCAAAGGTGGATGTTTCTATTTAGTTCTTCTAATCTCATCTATAGGATCACTCTTTCCAAGGCTAGAAGGATCGATTTGCTAGTTAAGCATTAGAAGGTGTTCAAATGAAAGTAAACTTTTGCCTTTTTCATTAGGAACTATATTATAGTTTTCAATAATAGACTAAAATATCCTTTTGTATATAATTTTACTACCACATTTATTATCTTTAAAAATCCTATTATTACATTCTCCCCAAATGCCCCAGATCATGTGTGGTAATGAGAGATTTTGTAGCTTTTTGAGGAGAATATTCTAAAAGGGACACTCCCATGAGTACCACAGTTCCAAAAAAGAACCAACATAAACCTTATTATCATTGAATTTAATAATAAAATATATCCAAATTTCTTATGAATAAGGGCAATCCACAAGCAAATAAAAGACATATTCATTATCATTTTCACATAGGACACATCTATTAGTCAAGATGCAACCTCATTTTATTAAATTATCTATTGTTAGAATTTTGTTTTGAACTACCACCCATAAAAAGAATTTGATTTTAGGACTCAAACAATTATCCCATATCTTATCCCAATTTATGAAGATTCCAAGATTTTACTCCAATAAATTGTAGCCATATTTCACTTGGTATTGGCCATTGAACAACTCCTTTCAAACAAGTTGATTGACATTGTTGATGGATAACAAGTGAAAATTTCTCAACATATTATTCAAGTTAGATACAATGTTGGTATCTTCCTGATTCAAATTTTCTATACTCAAAATTTTCTATGTTTTCACTCCTTCAACCACCTACCAGTATTCATGAACCTTGCATCCATATTGATTTTGGATACACTCTTGCAATTGATGCCAAGGCTCAATTTGACTAAGAGGTTGATCTAAGACCCAAGAATATTTCCAAAAATCAACCTTAAAACCATTACCAATATAACACTTAGAGCTTGTGGATATGGTATCTTTATTAGAAATCAAGAAAGTCTAGAAATGTGAACCCCTAACAAATTGGTCCTCTTCAAAAATGTGCATCGGATATCTACCCTCTAAATATTTTAAACTCAATATTTTATCCCAAGTGCTATTATTTTTAACAAAACTCCAAACAAAATTTAATATTAAAGCTTTGTTCATCAGTTGTAAGATCCACAAACCAAGTCCTCTATACTTTTTTAGAGTACAAACTTTGTTCCAAGCGATAAAATGAAATATATATCTCTCTTCAATTCTGGTCCAAAGTAAATTCCTTTTAATTTTAATAAGTTTATCTTAAATTCTCTTTAAAATACTAAAACGAGATATGAGATACATTGGGAGGATTTGGAAGACATTCTTGATTAACATAAGTTTTCTTGATTGAAAGAGAATCTTACCTTTCCAGCCTATTAATTTCCTTTAAAATCTACCAATAAACAGATTTCATATAGAAATTGAAAGATAATTGATAAAGAGAGGCATGCTAAGGTAATAAAAATGCAAAGATCTGATTTGGTAGCCTAACAATTGCATAATTCTATTTTGTCTGGCAACTAGGGTGTTAAAAAAATATACATGTCTCTTATCAAAATTAATCTTTTGATTTCAGGCATGTTCATACATAAATAGAATTATTTTTAACACTCTATCTTCTTGAATAGAAGCCTCGATCAGAAGAATGGTGTCATCATTGAATTGTTGATGGGAGACAGGATCAACATGTCATGGTGGTCTAAATCCTTTTAAGTATGTTGAATCCACTACTTTTTAGATGAATCTGTTGAGAGGTTCAGCCATGATGATGAATAGGAAAGGGGATAGGAGATTCCCTTGCCTTACACCCTTAGCACTTCTAAAAAAACCTTAGGTAATACCATTAATAAGCACCAAGAAGATACAAGTAGATATGCAAGATCTGATAATTTTTTAAAATTTATCCTAAAAGCTAAATTGAGTAAAAACTCTAACTAAAAACTCCAATCTAATCTATCATATGATTTTTCTATATCCAGTTTTAAATTCATTTCAGCACTATTACTCTTATTCATGGAGTGAATATATTCATGAACAACAATAATACCATCTTGAATTTGTCTACTAGGGATAAAACCCCCTTGTTCAGTTAAGATAATAATTTCCATAATTGTCTACAACCTTATATATATCAGCTTAGTGATTATTTTATAAATGGAATTATATAACTTGATAGGATGAAAATCTAAAAAAAATACTGCTTCTTCCTTCTCAAGGATTAACATAATAAATGTGTCATTAAATTCTTTTAATAATTAGACTAAATTAAGAATTAATTAAGAGTTGAAACCACATCATCACCTATGATGTCACATAATTTTTGGAAAAAATCTATGGAAATCAATCTAGGTCAGGAACTTTATCTGGATTCATTTTAGAAATCAAAAAATTAAGATTTTCATTAGAAGTGGAAGCTATAAGTGCTTCATTATCCTATTGCTTCCCCAATGTAAGAATCACATGAAGGAATTCTTGTTTAAATATTATGTTTCTTTTTAAATCATTTTGAACAATTTTTTAAAGAACTTTACACTTTCCTAATTGATACGGTCTCTATCAGATATGAGATGGCCTTCACTATCCAAAATTTCCTTAATATAATTATGTTTTTTATATTTCAAAGTTGACATATGAAAAAAATGAGTTTTTCTATTTCCTTCCTTGAGACAAATATTTTAGAATTTTTGTCTCCAAAGGGTCTCTTCCCGTATAATAATAGTATGATATTCACATAAGAGTTGTTTTACCTTTCTCTGAGTCTCAATATCATACCCATTACTTTCTATCTCATCTTCAATCTTTGAGATTTCTAATTTTATATCTTGCTTTTATAAAATAACATGGATAAAAATTTGTTTATTTCACTATTTTATTTTTATTTTAACATGTTTCATTTTTCAGCCAATTTGAACATAGTTGAACCATTAACATTAGGAGACCACCATTCTAAAATCTTGTCATGAATGCCCAGGTGAGAAAACCACATGTGTTTCATCCTAAATGGGTATTTTTTTTCATTTTAGAAAATATCCACAACATTCAACTCAAGAGGGTTATGATCTAATCCTACTTGAGGAATATTCTTTAATGCCATATCCTTATCCATCAACCAATCCATTAAAATAAAAAATATTTCCAACTTGTATTGAATAAGGTTTTCACCCAATCTCATATTGCTCCAAGTGAATTTAGAGCCTTTTAATTCCATTTTTATCATCCCTATGTCATAAATAAGGTAAGATAAGTCTTCCATACTATATGAAATCAATTGATTCCCACCTTTTTTATCCCCTGGATGTAAAAGAGAGTTGAAATCTCCAACCATGATCCAAGGGAAATCCTTGTAAGTGTTCCTAAAAGTTCTTATATCTTCCCATAACTTTCTAAGATTCATTGAACAATTTGGTGTATATATGTTAGAGAATATCCATTAATTACCATCCGTCATATCCATAAAGAGAACTAACACATAATTCTAGGATTTGAGGATATCTTCGCCAACCAAAAATTTAGTGTCCTAAAATGTGATGAGATCTTCAGATGATCTTGAAGAACTAGAATAAACAACTCCAACATCATTATAATAAGCATTCTTATGATTAACAAAAAAAGGTTTCCTCTATCTTAGATTCTTGAATAGCCATGATAATTAGTTTATGAGTCCTTATAAAATCCCTAAAACTTTTTTCTTTGAGGAACTATGCATTCTTCTGATATTACATGAAAATATTAACATGATTAATGAAATGATGATAGATTATCTCCCTTGAATTAAAGGGTTGATTGGAGCCCATCTGCAATTTCCACTTCTTTATTTTTTTTAAAATTTTATTTTTTGGTAGTTTTTCCAACTTTGGGGGGCATCTTATATGCAGGGCCATTAATTCCCCTCCTATTAGTGACAAAATATGTAAAATTTGATTGTATGCCATGATTAGGTGTGACTAGAATCTATTGAGAATCCTTAACTTCTTTTTGGGAATATTGAGAAGAAACATATATCAAGGGATTGAGAAAATTTCTATTATTTAAAACCTCTAAACCTTTCATGTTACTATCTTAAATATGCACTTCTTCTAGCTGTGCCAAGACTTCAAACTAATTGAGAGACTTAAGAATGATGATTTCTTGGTTATCTATCTCCTTATTTTTTATCTAGAAAATAATTTCATCTTCTTCCTTGTTAAAAGGTAATAGATTAGCCTGACTGACTATCATGTTTAGCTTAATCGATTCTAATTTTTTAGATGAAATTACCTTTTCCTGCTTGACTTTGCTAAAGTATTCCAACATCATCTTATTTGGGATGTGAGATTCTCTTGCCTATATTTCTAATTTTTCCTTATTAATATTCTCTATCTCCATTGGTTGATCTAATTCCTTGAAATATATACCACCTTTCATATGCTAAGTAGGCTTGATTTGTGTCAATTTGGATGTAGCTAGACACATTTTTTAGGAATGACCCAATTTATGGCACTTGTCACACATAAGTACAAATTTTTCAAATTAAATTTTATAATTTGACTCCAAATGGAGTGTGCAGGAAGATTGAATAAGGAAGTTCTTGGTTCACAAAGGCATTGACATAAAATATACCATGAACCAGTTTGGATATGGCTTTGGTGGTTGAATCAAAAGATATCAAATATCCAAAAGTCTTGACAATGTTGATAAAGAGGTATTCCTCCCAATATTTGATAGGGAGCCAAGGGAGATGCACCCATATTAGCATAAAATTAATATTTTATGTCTCAGGGTCAAACCCTAGGTGCCATTTTTTTAGAAAAAGACTTGATTTTTATAAGAAAAGGGACCACCTACTAAAATATGAGCACAATATTTTGGGTTGTTGAGTTCAATAATGAAAAAACCATTTACCATAGCCAAAATGTCCATATGACCTTTGGGGTTTCATTTTTCTCTAGCCCAAGCTCTAAAATTGTCAATATTGGGTCTAGATCCCATAAACTTGCCCACCAAAGCCTGTTTCATTCTAGATGAGGCTTGGATTATGAGTGAAAATGTTACTTGGATGTGAATATTTTTTCCATCCTTATGGTATTAAGTTGTTCAATAGGTAATGTTTCCTTTTTTATCCATCGATCCTAAAAGTTTATAACTCCAAGACAACTTACTTGGTGCCTCTCTAGATCTCTCCTTGTTAGTTCTACTAGGACCTCCTATAAATATTCCTTCTATATGATCCTTGTTACCTCTCCCCATTACCATCATCTTTCTCTCATTCAGATTCAGGATTTGAAATTTATTTTTCCTGCTCACCTTCATTCTTATGTTGTTCACTCCCCATCACTTTCTTTTATATCTTTCCTTTTTATTTGTAAGATTTAAAAATAAAACAAAGTTATTTAATTCATTTTTAAATTTTTCCTATGTTTTATCATTCATCGTAATAAATTTATGAATATGTGTTATGTTATTTATACTATATGGACTTGGTTAATACTGTACTATGCCAGTTGGCATCTTCCTATTGTATTAGCTTGGCCAACACCAACAACTTAGTGTTCAAGATTGGTTTTGGGTATTATAAAAATATATATATGGGTCATATTTAATTATTAATAAGATATATCACATTTATACACTTTACTTTCCCTCACATTTCTTACGTAATGAGGTATTTAGGAGAGTTATTGGTTTAGACCCTATCTTATGGGTCTTATCTTCGAGTGTCATTGGAACTAGATAGAAGAGGTCATTGAAGTTCCCAAATAAAGATACCTAGGTCTTAATCAAACAATTTTAGGGATTAAACCTAAAACATATCTTGTAAAGATCCATTTGATCCAAAGGGGGAGATTGAAACATTGATAGGTTTACCCCAATATAAATATTTATATCCCTATACTCTTTACATGTATTGTCTTAATAGATTATATTTTGTTTATTTCTTTGTGTATGTATGTGTGTATCCTTTTTTAGGATCATACTTATACCAAGTAAGCTTGTATAGATATAATGTTTCTTAGGCTTACCATTTATCACCTTAGGTTGCATAGACCCCCATTTGGTTGACCATTGAACCTTACCTTATTTAAATTAATTTACCAATCATTTAATTTTTTATACTCATTTAAAATATTATAATTTATCTAAAGACATAAATTAATATTTAAGATGATATAGTGTACTTGTGACCACTCCTTAATGAATTTATTTCATGCCTCATCCCATAGTATTTTGACCACCCTTCCTTCACTTTATATATAGATGAACCATTCCTACAAGAAAATAACTATATAAAAATGTACCAATTCCTCATTTAAAATAACTCAAGATTATCCCCTAACTAATCCATACTCCCAACTTAACTATCCTTGATCCTCAGACAAGACTATGCCATTTGGATTATCCCACTCCATGGTCTTGTCTAGTTACATCGACCATGACCTCTTATCAAATAAAAGCTAGATTCTCAAATAAAATCTCATGTCATGGGTCATTATTTCATTTTTATCAAGTCCCATATAAATTAATTCCTAAATTACCACTATACAACTACAATTTAAAGTCATTTTTCACATAAGAGACTCACACATAGAAAGACACTAGAACATATAACTACACATTGAGAGAAAAACATCATCTTTATTAATACAAAGTTCAAATATACTTATTATCTATGAGCTAAGTTTGCATAAAATTTCAAAGGTCATAAATCATTTTCAAAACACATAAATACACAAGAATTTCACAAGCCTCTATCATTACATCAATATTTCACACACACAGGTGTAACATGGGATAACTACATACAATTGATCCCTCTTCAGAGTATTGGTATGTATGAAAAACATAACATAAGGAGTGTTGAGGTATAAAAAAATTCAACTGCTAACCTTTTTTTCAATTTTATTCTTTTTATAATTTATGGTATATTGAACTATGGTTACAAGTGGAGAAGAAGGTACAAAGTGTTTTTCAAGATAAATAGATAAATCTTGCATAATATAACATAACATAGGTGAGGTGAACATGTCTTATTAGTTACAAAGTGTAAATACCCACTAGACACTTATATGCCCTAAGGACAAAAATAATCCCCATACCTCTACAATTCAAGTGGCCTTGTCCATATATCAAGCAAAGCCATGTTCCTAATTCATAATCCACTAACATAGCCACACAGTTAATTTTATATTTTCTTGTCTCATTCATGCATTGTCAAATTTATAAATAAGTACTCTATCTTTGTTATTTACCCTTTTAGCATCTTTATAAATATAGTAAGTTCCAAATTAGCTTGTGTCATTTATTACATATATATAGCATTATATTTTATTCAAAGAAAGTTACAATTAGTAAATTAATTCATATTATTTACAAATTTGATAAAACACTTCACTTGCATCTTTACAATCATTTACCTTTGTTGAGGTCCAATGAGAGCTATATCCTTATGTCACAGGCTTATGATTTTTAACCATTTGCTATTGAAATTTGAGTTTGAGGTTACCTTATACTAGATCTACATTTATCATTTGTACTTACCCACTCCTTAGGGTACATGCAATCTCTATTTGGTTGACCTTTTTCAAATTTGAGACTATAAATAGAAATGAGATAGTTTTAGGTTATCCTAGCCCATGCATGCATTTTGGCGAACCTGATGCGAATCTTATTCTACCTTTGTTTGTATTAGTTTCATGTTTTTACTTTTAGATTCTTAGAGACATTGTAAAAATCATCATATATATATTTTAGTTCAATTTTATAGACCAAACCTATCCTATTTCCTATTTTATACAAATTTTATTGGCCAACTTAATACCATTATGTTGTTTCCAAACTATATAAGCTAGCCTGATACAATTTTGTGTGTGTTTTTGACTTTATCGATTAGAACAATACCATTCTATTTGATCATAATTTGATTCCATATATATTCATTGGACCAATACCATTCTGAATGTTTTTTCATTTCATTGCATGTTGTAAATTTTTCTTTTGATTTGAATCAAATTTATTTCTATTTTTTATTTTGTTTCCCTATAAGTATGTTTTAGTAGTTGTAAAACGCAGAGGAGATGTTGTTTTAGGCCAAGTGGTCATTTGTTTTACCTAATTCATGTTATGATATGTATTAGTCTAATACTTAATACATTATACAACACTACATAAAAACCTTAGTTTCCACGTGCCTCTTGGTATATAATAAATGCACAAGGTTTTTATTTTTCAACCTTTCAGAAACCTTTCAACCATTTGGTTTTATAGTGTACTATTAAGTGGTTAGCCCTAAAAAATTACTCTTAATGTACATTAGAGATGGGATAATATAGATGTGGGATGGTGGAATCCTCCGTAGTCAGTGACATTTGGGCCATGTTCATAGTTTATGTATGGGATCAGTATATCTAAGATTGTACAAGTTAAACACACATTGCTTAGTTATACATTTTTATTGCTTTTATCTTTCTTCTACTTAGTTAAATTATTAGTTTTATTATTTTCCAAACTATATCAACCAACCTAATACCATTTTTTATTGTGTGATAATTAAATTGGCCAACGCAATATAGTTATGTGTGTCTTCCAAACTACATTGGCTAGCTCAATATATTTCTAAATACATTGGCCAATTTATCCTAGTTTATTTCTTATTATACCAAATAATCCAATACAACAATTTTTTATCTGCCAATAATGTTTCCTTTTTACCAAATTGTATCAGCATCCCAATATAGTTTTTTCTCAGACCCAATAACTCAACTATATAATCTATCCTAATATCATCTATTCTCAGCATCAAGTTGTATTGGCCAACTTAATATAGTTTGTTGTTTAGATTAAATAACTAACTATATCATCTTAAATGATACCATTAGTTTATTATGACCAATCTTATCTCAAGTTATTTTTTTAGTTTATTTCACCATGATTTCACCTTTTATAATATTCCTTGCAAGCCTCAACCCATTCAAATTCTATATGGGTTTTTATTTCATCCTTGCATTTTCCACCATTGAGTACAATTCCTCATGGTGTAATTTCTCTCAACAACACTATAAATATACCAAATACAACATGGTCAATATCAACCAAACTAATGATCTATAAGATCTCATGTAGATTATTAATAACCTTAATGTTAACACCATTTACACTCAAAACTTGAATGGAAGACTCAAAAAGCTTCTCGTGTCCACTACAATTTTTTTGGAAACTAACACCAACTTTTGGAATCTTCCTCTAAAAACTAATGTTGGGAATCCCATTTGATAAATAACATAGGTTATTGTAAACTGCTATAAAGATAGCTAGATGTTTTACCCTAATTTGGTTTTAGAAACCCTAATAGTATAAAAACTAGTAGAATAATTCAAATTAATACATGTAAAAATGAAACATACATCTAAATTTTAAATACTAAAATTGATTATAATGATGTAAAAATTGGCATATATTAAATATAATAAGTACAAAAAAAATTAATTAGTATTGTTTAGCTTATAATGGAGTCTTAATAAGCTCCCCCTATCTACTACAATAATATTGGAAACTAATATCATTTTTTGTAATCTTACTCTAAAAACTAATGTTGGGAATCCCCCAAATAATCCTCCTCCAACCAATTCCAATAAAATTCCTAATTACAATACTCTTCTATAATTGTCATAAATCCTTGCACAAATGATTCAATAAATGACTCTTATGCAAGCTTATAGTAGCAATCAAGTGCTCCAAGTGAAAAAACACATTTTAAAAATGAGTACTGAACCTCCTCAAATAATTATGAATCAACTAAATCAACATTTCATCCCTCCTCTTAGATATGAAAACATACCAATAATTCACAATAAAATGCTTCAAGCATACATCTAAATTTAAAATATTCAAATTGATTGCAATGATCTGAAAAGTTGCATATGTTAAATATAGTAATTATATAAAAAATGAGGAATGAGTATTATCTAACTTAGAATGGAAGTGTTAACAAGCTTCCCCCATACACTACAACAATTTTGGAAACTAACACCAAATTTTGGAATCTTCCTATAAAAATTTATGTTGGGAATCCCTTAAATAATCCTCCTCAAACCAACTCCAATAAAAATACCAATTATAATAATACTCTAGACTTGTCATTAATCCTTACACAAATGATTCAATAAATGACTCTTATGCAGGCTTTTAGTATCAATCAAGTGATCCAAGTTTAAAAACACATTTGAAAAATGGATAATCAACCTCCTCAAATAAATATGAATCAACCAAATCAAAATTTCATCCCTCTTCTTAGATATGCAAACGTACCACCAATTAGAATGGAAGTCTTAACAAGCTTCCCCCATCCACTACAATAATTTTGAAAATAAAACCAACTTTTGGAATCTTCCTCTTAAAACTAATTTTGGGAATACTATTTGATAGATAACATAGGTTATTGTAAAATACTATAAAGATAGATAGATGTTTTACCCTAATTTGGTTTTAGAAACCCTAATAGTATAGAAACTAGTAGAATAATTTAGATTGATAAATGTAGAAATCAAACATACATATAAATTTAAAATAATAAAATTGATTGCAATGATCTAAAAAGTGGCATATGTCAAATATATTAAGTATTAAAAAATAAGGAATGAATACTGTCTAACTTAGAATGTAAGTCTTAATAAGATTCCCCCATCCACTACAATAATTTTGGAGACTAACACCATATTTTGGAATCTTCCTCTAAAAAATAATGATTGGAATCCCCCAAATAATCCTCCTCATACCAAATCTAATAAAAATCCAAATTATAATAATACTCTAGACTTATCATAAATCCTTGTACAAATAATTCAATAAATGGCTATTATGCAAGCTTCTAGTAGAAATCAAGTGCTCCAAGTGTAAAACTACATTTGTAAAATGGATAATCAACCTAATAAAAAAAGGCTAATCAACCTAATCAAATAATTATGAATCATCTAAATAAATATTTCATCCCTCCTATTAGTTATGAAAACCTACCACTAATTCACAAAAAAATGCTTCAAAATCTTAGAAATGAACCTCTAGTTCCCTTCATTTTAACACACCTGAATGGAAGTGGCATATGTCACATTCAAAACTAGAATGGACTTAAGTATTAACAAGCTTCCCCATACACTACAAAATTTTAGGAAACTAACATCAAATTTTTGAATCTTTCTCTAAAAATTAATTTTGGGAATCCCCTAAATAATCCTCCTCCAACCAACTCTAATAAAAATCCTCTATACTTGTCATAAATCCTTGCACAAATGATTCAATAAATGAATCTTATGCAAGCTTCTAGTAGAAATAAAGTGCTCCAAGTAAAAAAACACATTTGAAAAATGGATAATCAATGTCCTCAAATAATTATGAATCAATAAAATCAACATTTCATCCCTCCTCTTAGATATGTAAACATACCACCAATTCATAATAAAATGCTTCAAAATCTTAAAAATAAACCTCTAGCTCCCTTCATATTATCTATGAATAGATATTGGAAACATCTCCTCAACTATAACATATGATGATACTACTAAACTTTATTTAAATATTAAATATTTTAGAAATATTAAAGCTTTTGGAAACCTCTGTTAATGATGCATTAGAATGATACAACCAAATTACTTAACATTCCATTACACAACTAGATGATTTAGTTAATACTCTAGTTATAAATTCTAATATAATGAACTTTTGTAAAATATCTTTATAAAATTCATTAATTTTATGAAAATTCCTAATGAATCTTCCCATGATTTCATCAACTAGTGGAAAACATTAACACACAAAGTAGACCTAGCATGAGTGATGACAATATTTTCAAACTCTTTGTTAATTATCTTAAGGACCCTCTTTAATAAAAGGTTAGTATATTATCTGATTAAATCTTAGAATAGGCTTCCAAGCAAGCAAAAATAAAATATTACCTTATAACTCAATTTTAACCATCTCAAAATAATGTAAATGAATCTCTTTAAACCTCAACCAATGAAATCAATATTTATCCTTCCCAAAATAATCATCCCAATCCAAAGTAAGAGCACCTAAATTAGATAACAATCTTCCATCCCACCCTCCCTTCAGTATGTAATAAATCAATAATTTGTTATATCCATCCAAAACATATGTCTACTCTACTACCCCTCCATCATGGTATGATCTTAACAAGTTATATTGGTTCCACACCGATATTGGTCACTCTCATGAGACATGTTATGCACTCAAAAACTTGCAATGAATACCATCTTGGAGGAAAATTTTAATCATGACATCATCACCAAATAACATCATAATGAATACCTCAAAGCATATAATAATTGATACTATAAATGCAATCCATTAATCAAAAATAGTCTCAACCATCTGATCGCAATACAAACATTCTAATGAACTATCTTGTGTTATTGATGTTAAATATGATCATTATTACACTAACTCCCAATTTTTGAATATGGAAAATTCCAAATACCATTATAACCTTGATCAAAAATATCTTGTACTAAGCCTAAAAAGCCTTCTCCTAAAGCAACCAAAACTACATTTTCTACCGACCCACCACCTAGTGACAATCCTAATCCATCATTACAACCTCAACCTACGACATGTAATATTTATACCACCATACTTTATATTTTTAATATTACTAATGAGGATAAATAAAGTTATGTATATAACTCTAAATCATAATACAACTTGTTAGATTAACTTAATTCCATGCCTTACAAAACATTTTGTAATTAAACTCATGAGAATACCACCATATCATCATAAATTTCTCATGCAAAAGTTGAAAGTCATAGAATAATCCCCATTTATAAAAATTGAACCACCTCCCTAGCCTTTCGAAGTTCATGCACCTATTTAACCCTAAACTATAGATTAAGTGGATATATGGTTAAATGGGTACATATAGCCTAGGGCACAAGGATGGTAGACTATCTCTAGAGTATGACAATTGTTTGATAAACTCATGAACATAAACTAAATTTATTACACTGAGATGCTAAAGATAGAAAGTAAGACTATGCTAGATATTATAATAATAATGAAAATAAAATACTTGGATATTTCTAATGCTAATAGATATTTAGATCTGAAATAGGTATAAAGTGGACTGGATCTAGATTTTGGAATAATACCTTAATTTTAGAAATTATGCTTTTATAGCTACAAACACTTGTGTTGATTAAGGATGGTTGTTTTTACAATACTTTTTGAATTAGACATAGGTGTTCAGTATAGAATACCTACTAAAACTATATTCAACCACCTAGATGCTTATGGGTCTATGTCACCTTCACTCTAGTACATTTAGATCTGGGTTATGGTTTGTCACTCCATGTCAAATAGCAAAACCTAAGTTCGTTATATTTATATTGGCTATGTAAAAATGGGTTAGTGGACACATGATGTTGAGATACCCAAAATACCCCCTATTAATGAGTTCTACCTACATAGTCAACATGTTAAATATGGACTAAGACTTATATAGTTTTTCCCTAAGTGTTTGCTTGTGTGTGAATCATGAAATGTGTGATAAGAAAGTAAAACAATGACCTAAATTTTAACATGGAAAATATGGATCTTGGGCTACTCCTTTAGTAATTCAAACTTATAGATGGGTTGTCCCTATGAATAATATGGAAACATGAAAAAATAAGTAATATAGTCTTATATCAGTGCTTGATATAATGATTTTAGTAAGTTACTTTATGAGTAGGTAAAAAGTTTCTCCATGGGGAATGAATGAGGGATGATATTGTATTTATACCAATCCCTTTAGAGAATATATCATATTAAAGCACTTAGGTCAGCCATAATAATACATTTCATTTATAAATTAAATGACTTTAGGGCACTAGGCACTTGTGTTAGGGTAATACATGTCGTTGTAAGTATCTGACTGAGATGGCAGTGTCGATGTAGTTATAAAATAGGTGCAGGTCCAAAACTTGTAGAGATGGAAGATAAGTAGGTTTATAAAATTATGGGAAATATAAAATTTCTAAGTCATTAAAATAACATTGGTTAAACTAAGAGATAATAAATTAGGAACATAAAGATAGTGTATGTGAGCCTTTTGGCAATAAAAAATGTCTAGAAGCTGAAGGTACATCCATGATATGTATTTTCTAAGTGTACAAAATTGAGGTGTTATATAATTCAAAAATAGTGTCTATGTTTCCCCTTTAATTGAGTGATGAAATTTATAGTTTAAAAGAAAATAAATGTGTACCTAGGTATGTATAACTGCAAATAATACTTTATGATTATATAACACCTTAGTTTTGTACACTTAGAAAACTTAGACCTTGTTTGTTCCTCTCAATTATTTAAATTTCCTACCTATACAAGTCTTGCATCTGCTTTATATTTGTGCCCCTTGGCCTATATGTCTTAGTTAGACTATTATTATGTTGATAACTTATGTATTCTATCTTGCCTAAAATGCTTAAAATGTACTTATCTTCCATCTCTGTAAGTTTTGAACCTATACCTACTTTCTTGATCCTTAGACACTAACATCTAGGATAGATAATAACATCAATACTACTATCCTATCTCAACATTGTATCTTATGAGTTAGAAGAGTACACAAATGTTGATGAGTTCCTCATTAGTCCAAATGATAAAAAATCAAGTAGAATAATATATTAGAACTAAACACTCTTGCCTAAGAATTAGGGGAAGCATAACATAGTAAACAAGATCACAAAATAGAGATAAAAAAACATAAGTATTTACCTCCTTTGTTGAATTTGATTCTTAATTTTTGGAATAAGGATTTTCATGCTCAAACTATGATAATCAGAGTCTTATGTAAATGCTTCTCCATGGTGGTAACACTTATCCAATGGTCACTTGTGGCTTGGTATGAAGATTAGCATAAAGTGGGTATTATAACACTAGTCTCAATGGCTTCTTGAAGATATTGCATCAGAATAACCTTACACACAAAATCTTATTAGCATATGGTATTGGTAATTATATTTATAGCTCCAAGAACTAACTCTAACCCTAGTGAGGTTAGGTTAAATCCTAACTTTTATTGAGTCTAAAATAACCTAGGTTGAGTTAGGCTAACCCTGGGTTGGAGCAAAGCACTCATGAAGTCTTGACACCTCAATTTCATATATTTATGAGGCATGAAAACTCAATTTAAACATTTTTGAAGTTGTGGCTCACCTTTTTGGAATATTTAGTAAATAATAAATCATTTTAATAGCTCCTTTGACCTTTGACTTCATATTTGTCTAAAAATTCCTTTTTTGATAAATGAAATTTAGTAATTTGATTTGGGATTTTTTCGTAGGCAAGTTAATTAAAATTCAAAATGTAATGAATCTTGATTAGTTCTTTTTGGATTTTGGCAATTATTTTAAACATTTTGAATTAATAGCTTAATAGGTCAAAAGTGTCAAATTAATAGGTCATAATTTGACTAGGGTTGAAACTGAACTAAGTTATTAATACATATAAGGTAATACACCAAATAAGCTAGCCTCACCATGTTTATAAAAAATTAAATCACTTATGTGTATGAATGTAGGTAATTCAATTGATTTCTAAGCTTAAATTGTGTCATTTATTAGAAATTGATTTGAATCCTAGTTTAGGCATGAAAGTGGCCAAAAATAAGTGTTAATACTAGTTTGCCCCTATTTGAGAATGCATTGTGAGACATAGGCATAGTAATATATTTTCAAATAATGCAAAAATCATTAATCCAAATAGTTCATGCCCCAAAGGGTGGCTGATAAGCCCTTGACGCCCACTTAAGGGAGTGGGCATTAAAATAGAGTCATTGAACATTCCCTCGAAATGAAGGAAATGACATGATCTAGTGGCAATAGGGGTGGGATTATTGAATTGAAAAAAGTAAATTATAAAAAAATTTGATGGTAAAGTAATTGATTTCACTAAAGGTGGTTAAAATCAATAACAAAGGGTGTGACACTAGTTTGCCCAAAGATAAGTAGTGACATAGATATTTGCCATGGTAAAGCAGTGGGATGGATACTAATTTACCCAAAGGTTGTTATAATAAGTAACATAATGTAAAATAGTGATTTTCCTAAAGGCAGTTATAATCACTAATATAGGCATTTACTTGATAGAGTTGGTGAAGCGAGAAAAACAATGATTTTCCCAAAGACAGTTATAATCATTATCATGGTATCAAAAAATAATGATTTGCCTATAGGCAGATTATAATCATTAAATTGGTCAAAAATAGAATTATTTTCCCAAAGGTGTTTATCATTATTTTCACATTCAAATCACATGATTTAAAACATGTTTGCCCTAGAAAGGTAGGATACATCATTGATCCATCGAAAAAGAATTTACTGCAACAGGGAAAATTGGAAAGGGTAACTTATGCAAAAAAATCCATAAAATAGATTTACAATGAGTTGTCAAAGGATAAAAAGACATATTTAGCATAAATATGAACTTGAAGATGCACATTGAAACAAACACGTGGTATAGGTAGAAAAATAATGTTGTTAAATGGGTCTTAAGAAAGGCCCAAAAAGATGGTCTAGTTACAATACAACTAAAAATAAGGCACATAGTATCAAATTATGCACAAAATGGACCACATATGTGAAAAAAACACTTCTTAGAGTGTGAAAAATGAACTATAGGCCTTATGGGTAAGAATTCATATTATTGGCTATATATTCACCTTAAGGTGAAAAAAATTCAATTTCGCCCTAGCTTATTGGATTTCTTGAGCTCTGGTTTGCTATGAATTTAGATAAGAAAAATGGATCATAGAGGAGCTTGACATCACATTTTAGAGTGGGTGAGAGATCACATGCAACCACCACATGATGGGCCACTAATAAGTAACAGAAAACTCATCATTAATGTCATTTTTTGTGCATTTATTGCTTGATTTAGCTCAAAAATGGTGAAGTCATCATTTGAATTTTAGATAAAATGGCATCTTCAACAAGGAAAAAGGAAAATTCATATGAATTCATAATTCTTAGAAATAATGATAACACCAAAATCAAGTGGAAATCACCAAAATAGTGATTTTGCCCATTTTTAGGCAAAGTCTCCATTTTTGTAAAAATAAAAATGGCAATAATGCCTACAAATGTGTAATATTACCTAAATGTTGACTTCACCCTTTAAGAAATGAAAAATTCACCCTGGAATCCAAAAATAGTTGATTTATGGGCCCAAAATAAATCCAACCTCTTGGAGAGGGTTAATTAGGCTTAGTAGGCTAGCTTAGGCTCAAGTAGTTGTGCATAGTTAGGTTGATGCTAACTTTTCTTTGATTTTAGGAGCAATTGGTTGTCTTGACATGTTGAGAGTGATGTTCAAACTATCTATGGAGCCCTTAGATCTAGATAGAGAACATGGTTAGTTTAATTTAAGTGTTGGATCTTCATGATGTGGCACGGATGCCAGTCATTCAAATAAATTAGGCATATTTAAATGTGTTGGCTAAGAACTAGCACACCAAGGTGTCTACATTCCACTTTCCTAATAGAGGGACTACTATGAGACTTGGGGATACCTAGAATATCCTCAAGTTGTTGATACACAGATGATGACTATTCTAGACACCACTGACATAGAAGTAGGCAGTTATTGATGACTTGTGTAGTTATCAAGGTATTCCCATGTTTTAGGGTATGGTTGATATGTACCTCATAAATACCTATATAAAAATTCATCTAGATGATTTACATGTTGGGGATCTATCACCACTAGAGCTCATTGATATGGAGGTTATTATTCTCATGGCCATTGTCAGTGACATCTTGCTATTTGACAAGAGTGGATGGTATTTCTATATGGGTGTTGGAGGTGTAGCGAGGAGCATGTTTCAGGAGTCTATTAACTTTTATTGGGGGACAACTATCCTAGCAAAAATATATAGATATCTTTATATGATATTATGCCATGATGGATGGAGCGTCAGGGATTGTATTCTTCTGATGGTTTGGGGTTTGATTGAGTGACCAATAGGGATATGCAGAGTACAGGATTTAGAGGAGCCTTTGATGTATGGTTGGGCCTAGACTAGAACATGTAGGCATAGTCATAGGAGATATATCCCATTATATCATTATATTTTTGATGATATGACACCATAGATTTTCATTTGGAGGCTTTACCTCTCATACTAGTTGTAGTAGTTCTTACGATGGATGGTACATGGCTTTCATGACTATTAGATGCTTTCTAATTGGGAGACAATCCCCTATCATCAAGGAGTACTACCCTGATTAGGTATTTTAGAATTTTGGATATATATATAGGATGTACCTAATGGGCCAAGATGTTTTTCTCATGTGACATAGGAGATCAATCAAGATAATTCTATTATAACAAGGAATGAGGCTACTGTGAGCTATATCAATGTTCCTCAAGTTACTTGGGATTATGTAAGAGGAGATACAAACACAAGGGTGACTCTAAATCACATACATTAGTGGGTACATGTGTGACCTCTAAGGCTTATAGTTTTAGTTTTAATAGGGGGATAAGTGCCTATGGATGTGTGGTCCCACTGAGTGTGCCATTATGTATCTTAAGAGTTTAAATTATACACAAATGTTGATTAGTTCCTTGTTAGTTTAAATGATAAAAAATAAAGAATAATGATAAACTATAACTAAACACTCTTTCCTAAGAACGAGAGGGAGCATAATATAGTAAACAAGATCATAAAATAGAGATAAAAATAACACAAGTAATTTACCTCTTTTATAGAATTTGATGCTTACTTATTAGCTTAAGGATGTTCGTACTCAGACTATGACAATTAGAGTCTTCTAGCAATGATTCTCCATAGTTGTAGTACTTCTCTAATGGTTACTTATGGCTTGGTGTGAGCCTTGGCATAAAATGGGCATTATAACACTACTCTCAATGTCTTCTTGAAGGTATTCCAATAGAATAACCTTACACATAAAATTTTGTTGGCATATGGTGTGGGTACTTTTATTTATATATCTAAGAACTAAATATAACCCTAGGGAGGTTAGGTCATATCATAACTTTGGTTTAGTCTAAAATAACCTAGGTTGAGTGAGGTTAACCCTCGGTTGGGTCAAAGCACTCATGAAGTCTTGACACCTCGTCAGATATTTATGAGGCCTGACAACTCACTTTAGATCTTTGTGAGGTTGTGACTCACCTTTTTAGAGTATTTGGAATTCACTAATTTTATTTAGAATTTTTTTTAGGAAATTTAATTAATATTTTCAATGCAATTAATCTTGGTTAGTGTTTTTTGGCTTTTGGCAATTGTTTTAAATGTTTTTAATTAATAGATTGATAGGATAAAAGTGTCAAATTATGAGGTCATAATTTGAATAAGGTTAAAATAAACTAGATTATTGGTGTATACAATGTAATACACAAAATAAGCTACCCTCACCATGTTTTTGAGCAAGTAAATCCATTATGCAGACAAATTTGGTTAATTCAGTTGATTCCTAGGCTTAAATTGTGTCATTTGCTAGAAACTAAACTGAGTATTGATTTAGGCATGAAAGTGGCCATAAATAAGTGTCTATATATGTAAGTGTCATGTGACCTAAATTCATCCAATTTACAAATTAATGTATCCTAATGGTCAAAATAAGTGCTTTAATGTCAGTTATTACTCCAAAAGGATTGATATAAATATACTATCAATCCTCATTCATTCCTTACCTATGACACCTAGAAAAAAGAACAAAGAGCATTCAAAGTGCATTTAATTGAAAAAATCTTCCATATTTATTCTTACTTCCCTACCATTCAAAAATAATGCACATCTATAGGTCTAGAGTACTAAAGGAGCAGCCCAAGAGCTTGATTTACCAAGTTATAAGGTAGTCACTATTGTATTTTTTTTTTACATATTGCATGATTCACAAATAAGCCAACATATAAGGGAGAACTATATGAGTCTAAGTTCCTCTTCTAAATTATTGGTTATGTATGAAATGCCCTTTGACAACAAGGTCTTTGGGGTCAGATCGACACTATGTTCCCACTAACCTATTTTTCCCTAAGGTCACTATGAAGATGGAGATCTAGTCTTTTGCCATTTCATAAGGAGCGATAGTCCATGACCCAGAGCTAAATGCATTAAAATGAAAGTGAAGCAAAACCTAAAATAATCCAAGTTTTCTCATCTTATTTCAATAGATATTCTATATAGGACACTAATATCAAATGTAAATAGTAGCATTGATGCAACCATCCCAGGGTGACATTAATGTTTAGAGAGAAAGAAGTGTCAAAATTAGAATATAATGATTGTGTTAGAATCTTCTTATCACCTAATTTCTACCTATTCTAGATTCAAAACTACATTAGCATCAAAACAAGCTAATTACATCATGTATTTGTCATTTATATATCTAACATAGTTGTACTTTTCATAATTAGACTATCTTAGCATAATAAATTTGGTGTATGTTTATATCTAAGCTTATCATCTAATTACCCTACTATAGATCTGATTATCACCCTTGTGCTATTTCATTTCTATATACCCCTTTAATATTAATATAAGGTTAACTCCATCCACTTAAACTTTATTTTAGAGCTAAACATTTGGTGAACTCAATCTTTAAACATCAAATCCTATGACAAATAAGGTTTTTCTAATTGTTGTATTTTGTTGCAAATTTTAAATATTTCATTTGTGAAGCAATGGAAAATTTTAGTGCAAAAATTTGATTCCAAATGAAAGATAAAGAATCATTGATTACTCATCTCAATAATAACAAGTGCTTAATGAATGGATTTTTGTATGTTATAAGAGATAAAATAAGTATACAAGATAAAACTAAGGTTACCTCACCTAGTAATGGAGAATCCTTAGAAGGTACTATAACACAACCCACACTTATCAATCCACCTACGTCTAGTGGGAACATGAATTATGTGTTTAAATATTTATTTCTCTAAACTACTATTAAGCATCTATTATGTAATTACTAATTGTTTCAACACAAATATCAAATTCAATGCCTATTACTACTCAAAACATGTTTACATCCCCTTTGGTGACTACATATCTTGCTAACCTAAATCCAACTAGGTCTACAATTAAATAATTCATTCAAGTTATAAAGACCTTGGAGGACAAGATTACAAACATTAAACAAAAAACTTTAAAATCCCTTCATGCTATAGATTTGCAATACATATTTCATAACTCTCTTGCACTTGAAATCTCTTTGTACCCTTTGTCAACTGGATTTGTTGCACTTAAGTTCACATTTTTTAATTATGAGGGTGATCCTAAATAGAATCTTTGAACCTCTTATGTGGCATGCCTTAACTATGCTTTCAATGACAAACTTCTCACCAAATTATTTCAAAGAAGCCTCAAGGACTATGCTTTGAGGTCGTTTTATGATTTACCTCTCTAATCTGTTAAAACATTCAAACATCTTGTAGACCATTTATTAACACACTTTTCAATTAATATTTATGAAAAGTTTCCCATTCCCAAATTATCAAAATAAAACAAGGAACCAATTAACCTATCAATAAATATGTCATGAGATATAAGATAATTCTAGCCAAACTGACCAATCTTATGGTAGACAAAGTGTTGTAAGATATATTCAATCAAAGTTTGATTCCTCTTTTGCATGATTCCATGGTTTTTAATAATTTCAATTCTTTTGATGATTTATGCCATGTTGTAGAGACCATGAAATGAAGCTTATCTCATTGAATAAGTTCAAGGATGTAGTAAACATACCACCTGCATCTAAATCTAGTACAAAATTCACAATTAAACCAAGTTATAAGGTAAAACCTCTTGAGCCTAAAAAGGAAATAGCCACCATGGTTAACATATTTTATATCATCCTAATCATCTTATCTTATCTAATGCACCAAGGAGACAATTTACACATTTACATGAGTCCCCATCTTAATTATTCTTGTGGTTACTAGAGTGTCAACTTATATCTCTCCCTCATCTTATCAAGGTTGATATGAGTCGACCTCTACCCAAAGGATATGATGTGAATGATTATTGTGATTATAATCAAGGACTAGGACATTATAGAGGTAGATGATTTATCTTTAATAACAAGATCTAATATCTTATCCATGACCAAAATCTTACATTAGAGGATCCTCTAAGGGAATCAGGGTCACAACCTGGTGATCGCCATAAATAGAAAAAATTTAAAAATACTTTTTAAGACCATTCTAATAATGAACTAGAAGTACAAATGGCATATAATGTATATCCTACTCCATTACGTTATGGACACCCACTATATGGGATTATTGGTACTTACACACAACATATACCTCCTATGGTTGAGAAACCTTATATTTCTTTTGATGGAAATGAAATTAAAGATGATAGATATAATATTCATTCTCTTTTCATTTCAGTATACCTTGATAAACACCCTATATGTAGTGTTATGATTAATAATTATGTAAGCAAAAATATTTTCACCATGGCATTACTTATGCACTTGGGTTAAACTCATCATGATTTACACCACTCTACCTTATCAATTCAAGCATTTGATAGGACCTCCCATAAGGTTATTAGTGAGATTGACCTACCTTTATAGGTTAGTCCCACACATGTGGTTACTATATTCTTAGTTATCCCCTCCATGGGAATCTTTGATATGTTATTGGGAATACCTTGGATACACACTCTTTGAGAAGTATATTATACAATTCATGGGTGTGTTAAATACATTCATGCCAATTGGGTAATTAAAGTTTCAATAATTCCATATGAGCATCCTCTTGAAAAAAATAAAGTTATACCCAGACAATTAGATATCAAGCCTACTAAGGTTAATTCACCACAAAAAGGTAAGAAATATGAAATCCCCTTTATTAGGTGTCCATTACTTGAGAGACCATTACATCAGAGACATATAGTGGATTCTATGAAATCCCAATAGTCTACTAGATAACATGATTAGATATATAGAATACTTCAAAATGTACATATCATTGCTATGCCAAAGAAACCATAGAGCACTCAATGATGGGTTCCAATAACCTCTACTACTATTATTGCTTCATGATCACATCATCCCATTATACATATGTATAGCACCATTATACCATCGTGACACATATTACACATAGACATGCTCCTTGATAGTATAAATGGGGTATTAAAAAAACTTCACTATTGGGATACATATATGACCATCCATTTGATGGCATCATAGGATGATCTTTCCTATTCAAAATACCTAATAAATAAACATCCAAAAATCTACAAACATTTACGGCACTTACATGTTTTATTGGTTCCTTAGAATTTATGTGTTAGTTTTTATGTTAATGGATGACATATTCAATTACTCCTACCTACACATGTGTGTCACACTTATACTTGAGTGTGATACAAACATACATAGACACATGATACATTATTATTTCATAAATTGGGCTTTCCCTCTATTCATATCATATGGATATTGGGATCATCTACATCTTTGAGCTTGATACACATAGGTTATATGATTTGATAATCATTATATACTATAATGTTTGAGATTACATATGTACTTACACATGCCTATTATCCATGATTATATCTTATTCATGGTACTTGATATATCATACACTTGACATATTTTCCTAACCTATTGGATCTATGGAATCCTATGACATGTTTATGCTATTTGATTATGTTTTACTTTATGCGCTTCTTTGAGTATCTTGCCTTGATAGTGTATGCCTTGTTCAAGCATTTGAATATGATCCTTTGCTTGTGTCCACTATGAATATGTTTGATTTAATTAGCATTTTCATATGTCACTATTTATTTTATGGACATTTTAATGTGTCATTCTTGCTTTTGTGGACATTTTACCAAGTCATGTCCCTTCAATTATGTGACATTTGAACATGCCCCTTATTTGTGATCTCCTTAGACCATTGCATTTTGACTTATTTATGTGATCTTATGTGTGTGATTGATTTTCTTGTTGAGATTGTACTGTTACTATCTAGATGTTTCCATGATATTTATCATGTATCTTAGGCCTACATATGATCACATTGGTTGTATGTGCTTCAGTTCTAAATCTACCTAAACATGTTCCTTATATATGCTACATGGATATATTCAAATGTTATATAGTTTTCTTATCCTTTTGAGTTGAGGTAATTATCAATTCCTATCTTTCCCTCACCTTAAAGGGGGCATGTCATAGAGGCATGTTATCCACACTTGCCATAATTTCCAAATTTAGTGGGGGCATGCTTTGGAAACATGTTCTCCACACTCCTTCAGTAAATGGTACTTATATTAATTTTCAAATTTAGTCGGGGCATGTCATATGGTCATGGATTCCACACATTCATAGTTCCTAGATTTAGTGGGGGCATGTTCACCACACTTATTTAGTATTTAACATCTCCAGATTATAGTGAGGGAATGTTTTAGAAACATGTCCTCCACATCCATACTTATATCAATTTTTAGATTTTGTACATTTATTGTGGGGACATGTTTCGGAAGCACATCCTCCACACTTACATAGTTATCCAAATTGGCAAAAACCCAAAGTTATATAATTAAAATTCATAATTATGGTAGAATTCTATACATTGGTACTATTGTTATACATAATTTCAAAATGAGACATAATAAGGTGCATATGTTATGCAACATGTGCCTAATATTGTAAAATCCAAATTAGCTTAAGATTTCAAATCTTTTTTATGGACTATTACCATATCAAAAACTTTTTCATACTAATACCCCATAGAATTTTATAGACTTTTGTTGAGCTTATCTACTACAATAGTTGGTTCAACTTTTTGGTATGGTTGAGGTGATCAAATAAAAAAATCTTTATAATTTTTCATGTTAGACTTGATCATCCAACCTCACTAGGTTATAAGTATCATTGGGTTGCACAATTGAGCTAATCTCAACTTCTAAGTGGCAACTCACTTTTGTGATAAAGTTGGGGCATGTGCCTTATAATATCTTTCTCTCTCTATCTCCTTGGATATATGCACTTTAAATATTTATCTATATTTGTCCTAGTCTCAGTTTGAGATCCTTATAATGATACATATTTTTCAAAATGCAAGGTGATCACATCGACACATAGGTGTAATTTTAAACCTTTTTCTTTCAATTTCAATAGATTTGAAATTACTTTAAACCCATAGTACATGCATAGATTTTATACTATAGCGTGATCTTGATGTTACGTCAATCACTAACAAAGCACTCAAGTTGGGCACACACAAATACAAGGTGTGGATACACACCCAGGTACACATTCCTTTCCTTTTAAACTAATAATTGCATTACTAAATTAAAGGGGGAAAATGTAGATGATATTTTATGATTATATTACACATTCCTTTCTTTTTAAACTAATGATTTCATTACTAGATTAAAGGGGGGAAAAAAAGATGATATTTTATGATTATATAGCACCTCAATCTTGTACACTTGGAAAACTCAGATCTTGTCTATTCCTCTTAGTTATTAACCTTTCTCACATTTGCAAGTCTGACATATACTATCTTTGTGCCCCTTGGCCTATATCTCTTAGTCTAACTAGTCTTATGTTGATGACCTAGGTCTTTCATCTTGCCCAGAATATTTAATGTACTTATCTTCCATCTCTACAAGTTTTGAACCTATACCTACTTTCTTGCTCCTTGGCCACTAACATCCAAGATAGATAGTAGAATTGATGCTACAGTCTTGTTTTGATGCAAGTGTCGAGTGACCTAAAGTCATCTAATTTGTAAATGAAACATATCCTAATGGTCAACCTAAGTGATTTAATGTGATTTATTACTCCAAATAATTGATATATAAATACAATATCAACCCTCATTCATTCCTCACCTATGACACCTACTAAAAATACCAATGAAAAATCAAAGAGAATTAAATTGAAAAAAGCTTTTTTATTTATTCCTATTTCCATACCAATCATAAGGATTACACATCTACAAGTCTAAAGTACTAAAGGATTAACCTAAGAGCCCAATTTGCCAAGCTAAAGGCTAGGTCAATATTATACTTATTTATCACATATTATATGATTCACACACAAACCCTCATTTAGGGGATAACCACATGAGTCTAAGTCCCTCTTTTCAATTATTGGCTATGTAGGTAGTGCCTTATGAAAGTGGGATCTTTGTGGTTATTTTTAAACCATGTGCCAACTAACCCATTTTCACCCAAAGTCACTATAAAGCTAGAGAACTAGGATTTTTCCATTTCACAAGAATCGATAGTCCATGATCTAAATCTAAATGCACTAGAGAAAAGGCAAAATAAAACATAGAAGTACCAAGTAATTGAATTATGATTCATTCAATATTCCATACAGGACACTAGCATCTGACCTAGATATTAGCATCGATGCAACCATCTGAAGTTAATGTTAGTGTCTAGAGAGGCAAAAGTGTCAAACCTAAAATCTAACAATTGTGCCATAATTTGCTCCCAACCTAATTTTTACTTGTTCTAGATTGATAACTACATTAGCATCATAATAATCTAATTACATCACTTATTTATCATTTCTATATCTATCATAGTTATAATTTTCATATTTAGAGTATCTCAGTATAATAAATTTAATGTATGCTTATATCTAAGTTTAACATTTAATTGACATGCTATAGATCTAATTATCATACTTATACCATTTTATTTATATATACCCATTTAATAGTAATTTAAGGCTAACTCTAACCATTTAGATTGCATTTTAGAATTAAATAATAACACACCTTATCTTTGATTGATTCTAAATTGAGTTTTTTTGTTGTTGATTGGCCTACAACCAAGAGCATGTTACAATATATAATCAGTGCATATAATCTGAAATAGAAAGCATTGAAATGTTTAAAATTTAAAGAGATCAAGGTTTATGATTACACCTATGTATCGATGCAACTATATTTTCTTTTGTAAATTTCATTTGAAAGATATGTCATTATAAATCACTGAAACTTAGATTAGGAAAAATATAAATCTAGAAAGTGCATATATCTAAAGAGACAAAGAGAGATTGGATGGCACATTTCACATGATATCTCACTCTATATCTTTGCATATATGCACTTTATAGATATATATTTGTCCTAATATCAAATTGAGTGATTCATAATGATACTTTGGTAAATATTTTGTGATTATGTATCAATTCAATCTTGTTCATTTGGAAAACTTAGACTTTGGTTGTTCCTCTTAGTTTTACACATGCCTTACTTCTACAAGCCTCACATCTACTCTATCTTGTGCCATTTATCCTATTTCTTAGTCTAACTAGCCTTATATTGATGACACAGACATCCCATATTACCAAAAATGATTAAAATGTACTTATCTTACACCTTTGTAAGTTATGAGCCTATGATTTCACTCCTTCCCACTAGACACTAATGTTGAAGACAAAAAATAGGGTTGATGTTATTGTCATACCATGATGAAAGTGTCTCAAACCCTAAATTCATCCATTTACAAATTAAACATATTACAATGGTCAACCTAAATTATTTAATGTGAGTTATCTCCTAATAGGATTGGCATAAATATAATATCAATCGTCACTCATTCACAACCTATCAATCAGACCAAAAAGAGCATTAAAGAAACACTTAATTTATCAAAATCTTTCATATTCTTCCCTATTCAGATATAATTCAAAAAAACAACCCAACTACATATATGAAGTACTAAAGGAGAAGTCATAAGGTCTTATTTTTCAAGTTAGAAGCTAGGTATCTATTGTACTTACTTTACACACAAGCCAACACATAGGGGATAAATACATGAGTCTAAGTCCCTCTTCTAGAGTATTTGATATGTAGGCAATACCCTTTGATAGTGGGGTAATTTTAGGTCATCTTAACACCATGCTCCCACTAAGCAATTTTTCCCAAATATCACATTAAAGATGGCAAGCTAGGGTTGTGACATTTCACCAGGAGCAATAGTCTATGACCCATATTTGAATGCACCAAATAAAAAGTGAATCCAAAACTAGAAACATCTAGGTGGTTGAATTATATTTCAAATAATAATTTTTACAAGATAATAATATCATACTTAGATAGTAGTGTCAATGTAATATTATAGAGATGATGTAACTGTCTGATGAACTAGAAGCATTAGATCTAGAATCTGACAAATACTCCATAGCTATCTCCCTATTTGTTTTCTACCTATACTATATCTAGATTTGTATTAGCATTAGAATAATCTAAGTACATCACTTATTATTTATATATCTTGCATGGTTATACTTTCCATTTATATCTTATCTTAATTTAATAAATTTAGCATATGATACATCTAAGTTTATAATTAATTGGCCTATTATAGCTCTGATATTCACCCTTGTGCCCTATCAATTCTATATCCTTAACCCTATCTACCCAAGTAGGATCCACATCCAAATTAGGGTTAAACATTTGGTGACCCTGATGTTTGAACATCAAACCCTAGTTCACTTAAGGTTTTCTAATGTTTTTGATTGCTAAACTTTGTTACAAATTTTAAACTTTTTATTTGTCAAATAATGGAAAATGTTAGTGAAAAACCCTGATTCTAAATGGACGATCAAGAAGCATTGATTACTCATTTCAATAATAACAAGGGCTTAATAGATGAATTTATGTATGTTATAAGAGATGAAATAAGTAAAAAATATAAAGCCAAGGCTATCTTACCTAGTAATGGTGAATCCTTAGAAGGTACTATAACTCAACCCATACTTATCAATCCCCCTAAATATAATGGGTGAACGGATTATGTGTTTCAGCCATTATTCTCTGAAACTACTATTGATACATCTATTATGAACTTCCCTATTATTTCAACACAAATACCAATTTCAATGCCTATTACTAATCAAAACATGTTTTAAACCCTTCTAGTGCCTACTCAATTGGCTAATCTAAATCCTAATGGGTCTAAAGTTCAAAAACTCCTTCAATTCATAAAGACCTTGAAAGACAAGGTTATAAACTTTAAACAAAAGGCTTCAAAGTCTTCACATGTTATAGATTCATAAGATGTGTTGCATAACCCTCTTACACTTGATATCTCTTTACACCCTTTGCCAATGGGATTTTTTGAACCTAAGTTCACATTTTGTGATGGAAAGGGTGATCCTAAACAACATATTCAAACCTTTTATGTGGCATGTCTTGGTTATGCTTACAATGATAAATTTTTTACCAAATTATTTATAAGGAGCCTTAAGGACTATGAATTTGAGATGGTTTTGTGATTTACCTCTCTAATATGTGAAAGCATTCAAACCTATTGTAGATTATTTTTTGGCATAGTTTTATGTTAAAATTACCAAAAGAGGTTTCTTATGCTCAAATTGAAAAGATAAAACAAGAAACCAACAAACCAATCAATGAATATGTCTTGAGATACAAGATAATGCTAGCCAAAATGACCAATTCTATGGTAGATAAAGAGCCAAAAGACATATTCAAGTAAAGTTTGCTTTCTCCTTCAATTGAGTCCATTGTTTTGAATAAGTTTTAATCTTTTGATGAATTATGCCATGTTTTACAAGACCATGAAATTAAGCTTATGTCACTGAATAAGTTAAATTATGTAAAAGACACACTAGATGCTTCTAAATCTAGTACAAAATTTATAGTCAAACCAAGTTATAAGGTAAAACCTCTTAAGACTAAAAAGAAAATAACCACCACAGTTAACACAATTGCATAATAGCCTAATTACCTTGTCCTATATAATGTACCAAGGAGATATTTTTCAAATTTACCTGAGCCTCTTACTTCATTACTCCTATGGTTGTTAAAGTGTCATCTTATATCTCTCCCTTTTCCTATAGAGTTTGATATAAATATACATCTACCTAAAGGATATGATATAAATGTTTATTTTGACTATCACCAAGGCCCTATGTATTCTATGAACAAATGTTTTACCTTAAAGCATAAGATCTAAGACCTCATCGATGACCAACATATTACATTTGATGATCCTGTAAATAAATAAGGTTCACAACCTAGTGATCACCATAAGTAGAAAATATTTAAAAATGCTTTGAAAGACCATTCTAATAAGTATCCATAAGTTGAAATGGCATAAAATACACATACCCCTCCATATTATTATGGACACCCATTAGATGGGGTTATCAGTACTTACATGTGACATAAACCTCCTATGGTTCAAAAAATGGTCATTTCCTTTTATGACATTAAAATTAAGGATGATGAATCTAATATTCATTATCTTTTAATTTGAGCATACCTTGATATACACCCCTTAATTAGTGTTATTATTGAAAATGGTGTATGTAAAAATGTTTGCACAGTGACATTATTTACGCAATTGGGTTATAATCATCATGATTTACACCTCTCTAATAGATCAATTAGAGCATTCAATGGGACCTCCCAGATGGTTCTTATCAAGTTTAATCTACCTTTACATGTTGGTCCCACATGTGTGATTTATACTTTATCAATTATTACTTTTACATGCATCTTTGACATGTTGTTGGGATGACCTTGGATATATATTCTTTGAGTAGTACCTTTTATAGTGCATCGGTGTATTAAGTGCATTCAGGCCAATTGGGTAATTATAGTTTCTAGTGTTTCATATGATAATCCTCTTTAAAAAAATTAATTCATGCCCAAGTAGTTAATTATCAAGCCTATTAAGGATAATCCACAAAATAGGGATAAGAAATAAACAATCTCCTCTATGAGGTGGCTAGTACTTGATAAACTCTTACCTTAAAGATAGAAAGTGGCTTCCATATAATCTTCATCTTTTATGCACCATATTTAGATATCCAAAGAACCTAAACATGTTCCTTATATTGATATTCCAAATCAAACATAGATTTTATAGCAATGGGTTCCAAGAAACCATATTTATTCTATTGGTACTTCACAACCTCAAAGTCCTATTATACATAAACTAAGAATCATACATACTAAAGTGATAAATATTTCACTTATATATGCTCATTGGTAGTATTATTGATTTATTTCACTAGGTTATAAGTGGGGAGACACCTATGATCATCCTTTGGATGAGATAATAGGATCATATTGTCTCTTCAAAAATACCAACAAAATAAAAAATATTTAAAAATACAAAAACATTTTCAGCACCTACATGTTCTATTGGGTCCTTGAAATCTATGTGTTAGTTCCATGTTGAGTTCTAGAATATAATTTACTCATATATAGACATATACATGCATACATAGATACATGATACACTTATGGGTGTTAGGATTTCCATATACTCACATGACTAGGATATTAGGGGCATCCATCTTCTATGATCTTAATACACATAGGTTATAAGCGATGATCACTCTACATTATCATGTTTGAGCTTACATATGTACTTACACATGCCTTATACATGCTTATATCTTGCACATGGTACTTGATATGTTATGCACTTGACTATTTTTTCTAACACATTTGATCCATGGGTCAAAATGACATGTTTATGCTAGTTTATTATGATTTTTCCTTTACACACTTCCTCAAGTGTTTTTGCCTTGATTTTATCTTTCTTGTTTAAGAATTTGAATATGCTCAGTTGTATGTGGCCCTTGTGCCTATGTTTTACTTCTTGGACATTTGAATATGGCATATTTGTTGTATGGACATTTGAATATGTCACTCATTGCTTTGTGGAAATTTTAATAAGTCATTTCCATTTGATTTTGTGGAATTTGAACATGCCCCTTGTTTGTAATCTCCTTGGACCATTATTTATTGACTTGTTTTTTAGAGTTCTTGTGTGTTTTCTCATTTGATCATTTTCTTGTTGAAAGTGTATTTTTACTATCTAGACATTTCCATTATATTTATCATGCATCGTAGGCCTACATGTGATCACATTGGTTCTATGCACTTTAATGATACATTTACCTAATACATGGTTACATTCAGAGATTTTACAATTGTATTATGATTTTGAGGTGAGGTAACTTCTAGGTACTATTTTTACCTCACACGAAGGGGGGGAATATTAGTGGGGGAATGTTTAGGAAGCATGTTCTCTACACTTTAAAATATTTATCAGATTCAGTGGGAGCATGACATATGGACATAGATAACACACATTTATAGTTATTAGATTACATTGGGGGGAATGCTTCAAAAGCATGTTCTCCATATTTATTCAATATTCAATACTTATACTAGTCTATATATTTATTGGGGTCATGTCATATGGACATGAATTTTAAAAATTCACATTTTCCAAATTATAATGGGGACATGATTTGGAAGCATGTTATCCACATTCATTCAGTATGGTACTTATATTAATTCATAGATTAAATGGGGGTATGATTTGGGAGCATGTTCTCCACACTTATTTAGTATTTAACATCTCTAGTTTATAGTGGGGCATGTTTGGAAACATGTCTTACACATTGGTACTTATATTAGTTTCATATATATATATATATATATATATATATATGAAACTAATATAAGTACCAATGTGTAAGACATGTTTCCAAACATGCCCCACTATAAACTAGATATATATATATATATATATATATATATATATATATATATATATATATATATATATATATATATATATACACACACACCACACTTATTTAGTATTCAACATCTCTAGTTTATAGTGGGGCATGTTTGGAAACATGTCTTACACATTGGTACTTATATTATTTTCGTGTGTGTGTGTGTGTGTGTGTGTAATTAGGGCATGCTTTGGAAGCAAGTTCTCCACACTTACACAATTATCCAAATTGGTCAAAACACACAGTTATATGATTCAAATTCACATTTGTGGCATAATTATATACATGGTACCATTGTTATACATAGTTTTATCATGAGACATATCTATGGTGAATATGAAATATAATATGTGCATAATATTTAAAAATATAAATCAATTTTAGATTCCAAAATGATTACATGTACTGATACATCACATAATTAAATGAACTTTAGCAAATCAATCTACTATAGTAGTTGGTTAACCTTTTGGTATGGTTGAGGTGATTAAATAACTTAATATTTCCAAGTTTTCATGTTGTATCTAATTATATCATCCAACCTCACCAATTTATAATTATTATTAGGTTGCACAATTGATCTAATCTCAATTTCTAGGCAGCAACTCACTTTTGCTTCAAAGTTGGTGGTATATGCCTTCCAATCTCTTTATCTCCTTGGATTTATGAACTTTAAATATTTATCTATATTTATCCTAATATAAATTTTAGAGCCTTACAATGATAAATATTTTGACCAAAAAACTTGCTAATAGGCAAAGCAGTTACATTGACATGCAAGTGTACTCTTAAACTATACTCTTTTAAATTCAATTTATTTCAAGTAATTTTAAGCTAGATTATATGAATTGATATTAAAATTTAACATTCTCTTGATTATAAGTCAGTCACCAATAAATTACTCAAATTTAACTCCAACAAATCAATCAAATTATACTCAAGCAAAGACAAGATGTGCATACACACCCAAGTATGTATTCCTTTCCTTTAAACTAATAATTTAATTACTAGATTAAAAGGTTGGAAAAATTAGAAGACATTTTGTTATTATGTATCACCTCAATCTTATATACTTTCCAAACTTATAACTTTGTTGTTCCTCATAGTTTTACACATGTC
This sequence comes from Torreya grandis, assembly GCA_037957365.1. Lineage (NCBI taxonomy): Eukaryota > Viridiplantae > Streptophyta > Pinopsida > Cupressales > Taxaceae > Torreya > Torreya grandis. The sequence goes on from JARHVA010002970.1 coordinate 2,182,662, forward strand.
TTGCTTCTACAAGCCTTGCATTTACTCTATCTTATTCTCCTTGGCTTATCTCTTAGTCTAAATAGACTTATATTGATGACATATACATCCCATCTTGCTTATAATGCTTAAAATGTACTTATATTACACCTTTACAAGTTATGAGCATGTTTCAACTCTCCTTCTCCCTGGACACTAATGTCCAAGATAGACAGTAGCATCAACATTACTGTCCTACCTTGACAAAAGTGTCTAATACCTTAAAGTCATCCAATTTGTAAATTAAATGTATTAAAATGGTTAGCCTAAGTGATTTAATATGATTTATCTCCTAATAATATTGGTATAAATATAATATCAACCCTCACTTATTCACGACCTAGCAATCAAACTAAAAAGAGCATTCAAGAAGCACTCAAGTTATCAAAAGATTTCCTAGTATGACATATTCTAATATAAGTCAAAGGAATATCCCAACTATAGGTTTGAATTACTAAAAGAGTAGTCATAAGATATTATTTTCCAAGTTACAAGATAGGTCATTATTGTACTTATTTTACACACATTGCATTATTCACACATTAGCCAACACTTAGGGGAGAACTACATGAATTTGAGGCCATCTTCTAGAGTATTAGTTATGAAGACAATTCCCTTATATAGTGGGGTCATTATGGGTCAGCTTGACACTGTGTGCCTACTAAACCATTTTTCCCCAAGGTCACATTGAATATGGAAATCTAGGGTTTTGACATTTCACTAGCAGTGATAGTCCATGTCCCATATTTGAATGCACTAGAGTGAAGGCAAATCCAAATGTAGAATCATCTAGGTGGTTGCATATTTTTTTAGATGATATTATGTACAATACACTAGAATTAGACTTAGAACATAGCATTGACATAGTCATCCAAGGTTGAAATAACTATCTAGAGAGATAGAGGAACCAAATATAGAATCTAAAAACTATTCTAGAACTATTTTCCTACCTATTTTCTACTTGTACTAGATTCTAATCTATTTTAGCATCATAAAAATCTAATTACATCACTTATTTATCATTTTTATATCTAGTATAATTGTACTTTCCATTTATATCTTATCTCCGCTTAATAAATTCAGCATATGGTACACTTGAGTTTAGCATTAATTGGCCTATTTTAGATCTAATATTCACCCTTGTACCATAACACTTATGTATCCTTAACCCTAACTACCCAAGTAGGATCCACATCCAAATTAGGGTTAAATAAATTCTTGAAAATAATTTGGTCAAAAGTTTATCATTGGATGCATAATCAAGGCATGCTTCATAAAAAGATCAGATATGCTATTTAGGATCACCCTTATCATAATAAAATGTGAACTTAGGTGTAAAAAAATTGGTTGACAAGGGGTGAAAAGATATCTCCAGTTCAAGAGGATTATGCAACACCTCTTGTGAATCAATAACATAAGGTGATTTCATAGAATTTTATTCAATATTTGTAACTTTAATTTACAAAAAAAGTATAGTTTAGACGAGATTTCAACTACTGGTATTTTAGGTTGGGCATTTGAGAAGTCACAAAAGAAAGTGTACCCATAGGTTGGGTAGATATATGCATTAAAATCAGTATTTGTGTTGAAGCATTTAAGATTCCCATGTAAGATGTGGAAATAGTAATTTTAGGGAACAAAGGTTGAAATACATATCATGTGCCCCCATTAGAATTATGAAGCAATAATGTTCTCAAAGGGAGGGTTGTTGATATACAAGGATGACCCATAAATCAAATAGCATGATCAATAGATGGATATGTTTATTCATCTACACTTTTTTGATTTTTTAGTTTCTAATATGGTCCTTAGGATTTCATCAAGATCTTCAAGATTTTGACATATATGCTTATGAAATAATGAAATTGCTTTCACTTGTTCATGATCTATTTGCTCATGTATATTTTTTCATTCGACTCATGGTTATCATTATTAGAATCTTCTTATATGATAATCTCATCAATATATTTTTCATTCTCAACATTTTTATCATTATGATCCATAGGATTAGGTCCCTCATTAGATTTAGACATATTAGGTGGTATAATGGGAAGCTCAATTTTTTCAATAGGAACACCTCTAAATATATGGGTACACATAGGTTACATGAAAAATAAAATAAGTAGGAAATGAAAAAGTATAATAATTTGAATCCTAACTGATTGAAATCCCTAGGAATAAAAAAAATTACATTCATATTAATCAGGTTCACCAAAAGTTTAACCCTAAAATATAGATTAAGGGGATTTAGGGTTAACATGGTAGAGATAGCCTAAGGTGAAAGGATGGTATACTATCTCTAGAGAAGGCCAACTATTTGTGAAACTTAGATAGAACATATTATAATATTATTATAGTGAGATGTTAAAGATAGAAAGTATGGCTATGCTAGATATTGAAATAACAATGAAAAAAGATGCTTAGCTATTTTTTATGCTAATATAGATCTTAATATGGAACAAGAAGAAAGTGGACTAGATCTATATTTTGAAAGAATCACCTGATTCTATAAATTATGCTTTTATAGTCATAGACACTTGCATCGATTTGGGATGGTTGTGTCGACACTATTATCTAATTTATATGTATATGTCCAATTTAAAATACCTATTGAAACTAGATATAACCACCTAGATGCTTTTGTGTTCTATGTCACATTTAATTTGGTGCATTCAAATCTAGCTCATTGACTATTTTTCCTTATAAAATAGTAAAACCCTAGTTATTTAGATTCATATTGGTTATGGGAAAAAATTGGTTGGTAGTCAAATGGTGTTGAGATACCCAAAATACCCTTTTATCAATGAACACTACCTATATATCTAATACTTTTAAGATGGCCTCGAACTTATGTAGTTCTCCCCTATATGTTGGATTGTGTGTGAATCATGTAATGTGTGATAAGTAAGTACAATAGTGACCTATCTTATAAATTAGAAAATATGGCTCTTGGGTTGCTCTTTCATTACTTCAGACATGTAAATGTGTTATCCCTATGACTATATGGAAATAGGAGAAAATAGGAAAGCTTTTCTCACTTGAGTGCTTGATACAATGATTTTGGTAAGTTGATTTGTGAGTAGGTAAGAAGTTTCTAGGTGAGGAATGAATGAAGGTTGATCTTGTATTTATACCAATCCCTTTGGAGAATATCTCACATTAAATCACTTAAGGTGACCATAGGAATATGTTTCATTTGTAAATTGGATGACTTTAGGGTACTTGAAACTTGTATTAAGGTAGGATACCTACATCGATGCAAGCATTTAGCTGGGACATAAGTGTCCATGTAGTTATAAAATAGGTGCAGGTCTAAAACTTGTAGAGATGTAAGATAAACAAGTTTATAACATTATAATAAAGATATAAGGTCTTATTCATTATAATAACATTTTTTGGACTAAGAAATAATCAATTAAGCAAAACGAGATAGTGTATGCAAGCCTTTTGGTAGTAGGAAAGGTCTATAAGCTAAAATTACATCCATAATATGTATTTTCCAAGTGTATAGGAATGAGGTGCTATATAATTCAAAAATAGTGTCTATAACACCTATAAAATCCATTGCTATTAAAACCATTTCTCAACCCTATTCCTTTAAAAAACTTTCCATAGAGTTTTTAGAATAATATTTAATTAATTATGAAATATTTTTTTGAGATGATGACCCACATATTTTAATTAATATTATGATCAACAATACCTTAATAAGTAAATTCTTGTGAAGGCTTAAGAATCAACATTATATATTCTTGGCTAATTTAAAAACTTAGATATTCCAAATATGTCCTTAAACAAATAAGACTCGCATGTTATGGATTCAATAAAATAAATAAAAATCCTCTTGGTTGTATTTGGACCCCCCTCACTATCAGGTTTTAAAATCATATGCATCAAGCTAATGGCATTAAATCTTCTACTTTATTATCATCCCCTTTTAGGCCATCCTTGGGCTCATCACATGAGATATAGTACCTTTTATAGACCTAGCCAATGCATTAAGTTATTACAAAAATGAATCATATACAAAAGCATGGGGTCTCAAACTATCTAATCCAAAAATTCAATGTCACATCCCCACTACTTCTTATATTAATATTCCTCATCTTCCTAAGTTTTTCAACATGCACCTAATCTATAAGTCACTCTTAACAACTATAATTATGACAAATCCATTGAGTTACACAATATTTGAAATATCACTAGATTACCTCATTATATAACATATGGCTTCCTCATTCTCTCTTACAATGAGATAAGACAAATCCTTTGATTAATGATGATACTAAAATTAATCCTCTTTTAAATTCCCGTGAAGATTTATATATATAAGATGACTTTGTATGCAATGATTTTTGGGTGGCTAAACTCTTTCAAGATACCCTCAAATGTTTATCAACATCAATGTACAAAATATACTTCCAACAAGAATTCTAAAATCACCTATGATTATAACGTATCTCCATCATATGATGATTTCATTATTTCCCAAGCCCAATCATGAAACTTATATGTAATTCACTATCAAGAAACTAAATAAAATACATGTCTTTAATTGAGTTCATTTAATTAATATCTTTTTTTATTCTAGTGATGATGAGAATGGCCTAAAACCTCAAGGTTATGTTCCTCCTATCAAGCCACCATTGAAAAATAATTCGTGGGTTGTTTAACAATTTTTTGGCTTTCCCAACAATTTTTATGGTATTAGCTAGCCCGATTTCATTTATAAATTTTTTTACACTACTAAATTTATTGGTCATCCTAATATGGTTCAGTCTATTACTCATATTTACAATTATATCAAAAAAACCAAATACACTTCAATCTTTAGTTCATAACTGCATCGACCAATATTTATTAAATATTGATTCAATTTTATTAACATCCCCAATTATAGATAATTATACCAACCTAGCTAATATAGTCAAAATCAATATTGACTTTGCTAGCTATGTCAGCCATACCGATATAATTAGGCCTTATCTAACTATAAAAAAATGTATTGGCCTAGTATAAAAATCATAATGGATTCTAAAGCTGATACTATAAAATTAATCCACTTTGAATTTGATAGTAAAGGTAACAAGATTGTCAATCTTGAGGTAGATGTAGAATATCATCATCCATTACCTATACTTCTTAGTGATGAAGCTATCATATAATTACTTTATGCTAGAGAGCCTCAACTTCGTTACCAACATCAAAAGCTTGACCATTTTGAAAAAATGACTCCCCACTTTATCAATTTCATCACTGGTTTTGACCAAAAATTTGATAATATTTCTAAGCCTCCTTCTACTCCATATCACTTAAAATATGGAAATATAATGATTATTGAATAAAATCAAGTAGATAACTTTGGCATGACCACAAATCCCAAATATATTCTAATATCTAAAGAGATTTATCATGAAGAGAAATACAATTATATAATATTTATATACCAATATCATTAAGTATATATTGTTCATATGAATAAATGTCAAACATTATCCCTAACATCACTACCCGTTACTTAGTGACATATGAAGATGTGAAACTTATGCAAAAAATAATGGAAGTTTCCTACTCAAGATTCCACCTTATGTCATAAAAACATTTTCAAGATCATAGATGTTAACTTCAGTTGACTTGTAGATTACTTAGAATTGGCATCCAACATAGTACCCCTTCACATGGTCATCTAAATTTGTATTTAATTTCATAATATTAACTTAACATGTCTTAAGGAAAACTTTACATTACCTTCAATTGATGATATTTTTGATTCTATAGTCATCTATGATATTTTAGGGGTATAATTAGATTCATATCACCCCTGAGGATAAATATAAAACCAATATTACTATTGATTGGGGAACCTATTGCTATGTTAAGATGCCCTTTGGACTTAAAAATTATAGAGAAAATTATCAATGCACAATGACCTACATATTACCTAATCTCATCCATAAAATAAGTATAACCTATGTGGATGACCTTATAGATAAATAAAAGTGTTTTTAAACCATATTCACAACCTAGCTATCATGTTTAATCACCTCATCAAGTAAATAGTTAAGCTTAATCCTCAAAAATGTGTTTTCAGTGTTAACTTCAAAAAGATCTTAGAATTATTGGTCTCATTATGAGGGATTGGAATGGATCACTATAAGATAAATCATATTATTAACATCCATATAAATTCATCCATTACTGACATCCACACTTACCTTAGGAAACTTGGGATAATTCATATATTTATTCTTGAGTTAGCTTACTATACATACTCGATAAACTCCCTTCTCAATAAAGGTGTTATACTTGAATGGATTCATGCCTATTATAAATAATTTTATAACATGAATAAATCATCATGTCATCCTAATACTCTATGACCACCTTCAAATTACCACCCTCTCATCTTTTATACCGCATCTACCCCCATATCAGTTGGGGCAATGCTTACACAATAAGACTAGTCAAGTAATCATACATATGAATAGTTTGTTTTATAATTCCTCACACTACCATATACATAAAAGGTGATAATTTAAAAAAAATACATGAATTTTTTTGTGTGTGAAATTAAAAATTACACAAAAAATTTCTAAACCCTATCCCCTTAGTGTAATTTTCAAACAAAAGTAACCAATAAAATACTTAACAATATCTTGAAAAATACTATTAGAGATTCTTGTTTGGAATAGAATATAAAGATTTACCCTATAATTTGGTTTTATGGTAATAATATCCATATTTACTCTGGGGAAAATCCATGATCCTTAATTTATGGCTTTGGACTCATCTTGTCACTATAAGTAGAGTTACCTTCTTTGTGCATGTCTCTTCATGGCATTATTCCTGATGAAGATATTCAATAAGCCCACCTTCATTCTCTATGTCTAATTTATGAGTGATGAATAAGTTATTTACAACATAATTGTCAATACATAAATTGGATAACTAAATGACATGACAAGAGATTCATTTTTTTTAGTTTCTATGTCAAAGACCTAGTGTTGAAATTAGATTACACCCATGATAAAGAGGGTAAGTACACCCAAATTTAGTGGGATACATAACTAAATACATCCTCAAAGATATCACTTATATATTACAAATAAATTAAGGACATATATTCAAATACCTAACAAATTTTTAGTTCTTTAAGAATTGTTTTTCTTGAATTCATGTTTTTCTCAGTTTCTTTTTATGCTTTTCCATTTCTTATACATATTACTTACATGCTTATAATTAATTGTATATTTTGTGTTTTGTTAACATTTATTACAAGTTCAAATTTGAATCTTTAATATTTATGATTAGTATTAATTTCTCTATACACCTCTAAATCTCATTCACGTTAGCCATAATACCTATATTTAATCCTTAGGTCTTAGCCATTTTACACCTCTTGGTTTTTAATTTATGAGTTTCATTCTAAAAAATTTGGGGAATATGACTAGGCCTTCCTCACAAATACCCATAATTTTTATACAAATATTTACATTATTTCATCAATAATAGTTTCATTTATGACTCTTTGGTCTTTTTTATTACTATATGCACCCTTTAGGTCTTTTTTTATCACTCTTATTCTCCATAACTTTATTCCACTTACACTTATTGAGTTTTTGGTTTTTAAGTTGTATGGTAAAACTTGGGGAATCAACCAAACCCTCCTCACTTATTTACATCATTGTTCATTCTTCTACATAGATTTATTTTGCTCCAAAATTTATCTAGGTATCTTCTTAGAAAGATAAGGCCATGGTCAAGAGTAGTATTTTCCTCACTTAGAGTAAACCATACTATCTTATGGTAAAACTATAGTAGTCTATCTTCATGTCCTCATCCACATTTTAAATTTTATTATTATGATGATATATACCTCCTTATAATTTTACCATATTACCTTACTTATGGTAAGATTTTATGTCACCATGATTTTTTGGTTATTCTATTGACTCTCCCACTAGTGGTGACATGGAATCTTACAACATTAGAGAAATTATGAGGTTAAGCACAAGTTTCCTTTACATTTGAGAGGGGAAATCCCTCATATGGTTTGGTATTTTTTTGGGTTTTTTTGAAATTTTAAGTAGAAATTATAGAAATTAAACAAAAATGGGCAAATAAAGAGAAAAATGAAAGGAGAGAGAAATAAAAGAACAACAAGAGGATGGGAAACCTATAACGAATAAATACAAATCTCTACCTAGATAACTCAATTTAGATGAAAATGTGCCCACAAAAAGGATGAAAAAGACATACTTCAAATAAGGGAATGAAGACATCACTATAGTGGTTTCTAGATACAATGTTAGATGGAATGCTCATGTATTTTAGGTTGGAAATGAACACAAAATAGCATTTTCCTCCTTTAGGAAAAGGTTTAATTTAGAATAAAGTGGTCATGGTTTGGAATATTATTCTCACATGAAAATAAGAGCTAAAAAAAATGGATAGATATAAATTTTCATGAAATCACAAAGTGATTTCATCAAATAGATTACATGCATACAACACAAAATCTGTCCACCAATATTTTTCAACACAACAAACTATATTATCAATATTTTTACATAGAATAGAATGAACAATTAAGTATTAGTATCTTAAACTATGAATAACAAATCACATTTTATATTCAAATAACATCAATGCTTTCCCAACATCATATACTTTTCTTATCTGCATTTTGTATTCATAATTATGGAAAATATTACATGTACATAAATTTATAATTTTTAATTATCCTTCTTATCTTACCTTGAGATAAATTCATCCCTTTAGAGATGAGATAAAAATACCCATTTTACAATTAAAATTCTACCTTTTATAGGCTTGTGCTTGCATAGGTAGTTACATGATTAACATTTTTTTAACTCAACTTGTCTTTAAATCTAATTTAACTCAAATTAACTTGAGTTGACATATTATAATGAATTTAAAACTTGAAATTTACAACAAAATTAATGTTAGAGTTGGTTCTCATGTTTACTAGGTTCTATATGTAGTTTTTATCTATTTCCTAGTTTGTCCTTTTGTGGATTTATCCCACATTGGTTAGTTTGACTTATTTCTTGTTTGCCCTTGCCTATATATGTAAAAATTCTCATTTGTAACATATAAAAGTTATTTTATGGATAGTATTTGATATTATGTTTGTCTTTGCATATTATCCTTACAGGTCTTACAACTCTTCTTGTGATGCTTTTGTTGTTAATGCAACTTTTCTTGTGATGCTTTTGTTGTTATTGCTTAATATATTTGGCTTGGAATAATCTTGTTGATGTTCCTTTCATGGTATTAGATCTAGAGGTGTTATAACCATCCATTTACACATTTGTTATTACAAGGATTTATCCATTTATAAAAAAATTCTTCTTGGTTTAGTGTAGGTGTTTTGTATGGATCTTTGAGATTTTATTTGGACATTGACATTTTTTTGGAGAAATTTCAAATTATTTTTAAATAAAATTGTGACTCTCTTGTAAATCATTTTTCTCCTCACATAGGGTCTGATTCCAAAAATCATTTCACTATTGGAAAAAGGACTTCGAGAGGTTTTCATAAAGTGGTCATAATAAGGATTTTGAATAATATCAAAAGAGATATGGGGCTTTGAAGTTGACCCTATGAATCTATTTTTTTACAATTTTTTTATGCGCGATTAAGAAAAAAAATTAGATCTTTTATTTAAAGTGAAAAACCAGCATGGAATATTGATATATGTGGAAGATTATTATTTTCCTTTCCTAAAAATTTCTTTCAAAATTTTTTTCTAGATGTAGTAAAAATAATTTAATTTTTTTCCAGGCATTTAATTTGTATGCAAAGTTTACTTATTTGACCCATTTTAATGATTTAAAACTTGTAAAAACTATAACTTTTAAACTATGACTCAAAATTGAGTAATGTGTTTTTTTTTTTTTTTTTAAAGTGTATTTTTTTTTTTTTTTCCATTAATTGGGTTCATTTATCTTTTAAAATGCACTAAATTATAAAGTGCCAAATTTAAGGGACCTTACACTTTTTTGGGGTGTTCATTATTTTCATTGAGAGACATTAAATTATCATGGGGGATTTATATTTTTGAGAGGGTTGTTCTTCTTGACTTTTGCTTATTTTTTGGAAATGGATTCTTGTTTCTTTAAGCCCCTCAACACCTCTAACTAAATTATTTGGATGATAAAAATGTGGATACACTTGCAATGGAAGGTGTGTGGAGTGTTATGCTTGGTGACATTCCCCACTTTATAGATGAGGAATATATTGATTGTATCGCATCCATGTAAGATGAGGATCTTTTCTTGATTCACCTCCATATTTTAGATACTTTGTAGTACTATACCACATGTGACATAACACCAAAGGAAGATTGGGATGCTATTGTGGCCTTATTTGATAAGGATATTGAGTCTTCTATGTATTTTACACTCTCTTTTACTTCACCTCTTTATTTTCCACTTCCTTCTCCTCTTGTTAGCAAGGATTTATATTTTGATGTTGACACTAATGTTGTTCAAGATTTAAGTCTTGACAATGGCATGGGTGAGGCACTATTGGCACTTCCTTTTTCTCATCCTAATGAGGGTTCAATCTTTACTAGTGACATAAATCATTATTTATCTTCATTTTATGAGGACATACTTCATGATGGTGATCTAGATGAGGCATTCTAACCTCCTACACCTCTCATTATTCAACTTTCTTTAGTTGTTAGTGATTACTTGTCTTTTGATGATGGTTTACTTGAGGTACCTATTACTCATATAGTTTGCACTCCTCTTATTCATTCTATTTATAGAGAGGACATGATTCTTGAGGATGTGGCACCTTCACCATCAATTTTGGAGATCATGGATTAGAAACCATCATGAATTATTGAGGATGACTTTTATTGTGCCACAATTATTGTTCCTTCATCACATGTTCCTATTTTTTATGAGGATATGTATTTTGATGATGATTTTTTTGAGGAACCTATTATTATTGCACATTTTAATTTGGATCTTATTGATAATCCTACTATTGCAATTTTTTCCTTTCCCACTTTGTATCCACCTACTTATGTGATTGGTTCCTTTGAGAAACATACTCTTAGATTTGGATCTTGCATACTTCACTCTATGAGATACACCCATGGAGGTCTTAGTAGACTCTTATAAGGTATTATATCTCTTATTAGCATCAATATTTTTATAGATGATGTGTCTTTGGGACATATTTTTCACATCACTCAAGAGGAAGGTACATTAATGGGTAGAACATTTTATTTTTGGGATTATCTCACCACCTATGTAGATGGTTCCTTACGTCCTTTCCATCTATACAAGATATATAATAGTTATCTTTGTGTCGATGAATGAAGTTTTCCTTACAGGGGATTCCACATGAAGTCCTTCATTCCTTCCTTTCATTATTTTCTCTTTTCACTTGAGGGGGGGTGTTAGAGTTGGTTCTCATGCTTTCTAGGTTCTATAGATAGTTTTTTTTCATTTATTATTTTGTCTTTTTGTGGATTTATCCCACATTGGTTATTTTGACTTAATTATTATTTGTCCTTACCTATATATGCAAGGCTTCTCATTTATAACATATAGAATTTATTCTATGGATTATATGATATTTTCTTTATCTTTGCATATTATCTTTGTAGCTCTTACAACTCTTATTACGATGCTTTTGTTGTTAATGCTTTAGATATTGGGCTTGGAATGATATTTTTGACATTAATTGAACTCTAAGTTATCTCAAATTAACTTGAGCTAACTTATTATAATGAATTTATAACTTGCACTTTACAACACAATTAATTCAAAAAGTTGATATGACTTAAGCTTATAAAGTCATTTTATGTTGAGTTTATATTTAAATTTTGATTTTGAACTTAAGTCAAATATCGAAGCCATGAAATAACATCATTAATATGGTCTTTTCATTGCTCATTCTTCCTTTCTCCACTAGACTCAACTATTGCCCACAACTTTAGATTGATTCAAAAATATGTACTAAATATTGTACCTCAGCCTTGATTATAATTCTTATGAGCCTTGATTCTAATTCTTATCAATATTTATAGACATTTATGTCTATCTTTTAGTGACAAGGCTTTTAATTTAATTTAAATTTTGAATTTGGGTTTAATATGATTATGTCTGCATCTAAGTTGGGAAGAATTGTCTCTACTTCTAGATATATATATTAAATATACATGCACATGTTGTGATAGTGATTTGAACATAGTCCATGGCTGATATAATTCCTTATTCTCCATGCATGTTCTTTTTAAAATATTTCTTAGCCTTATATGGTCTTGTAATTTATGAACTTGTAATAAATTTCAACTTCTTGGAATATATAGAACACTTATAGGGTGTGAATTACTTCATGTAATGAGTGATATACCAACACATTGTACAATGAATCTATCTAAATATATCAAAGATGGTGGTTCCCATTTTGATGTGAAAACAAGGATCTTCCATTGTCACTTTTATCTTGTGACCTTCTAAGAAGTATCTTGTATCACAAATTCTTGCCAAACAACTAACATATACTCATGATGCACATGATTTTTAACCCTTGATTTGCATGCTTTAGAGCTTCATGACAAGATTTAGAAGACCATTTTTAAGCATGGGATATACTAAGAGGGGAGGTGAATTAGTATATCATAAAATTTCACTTAATCAAATTCCATTTAACCATACATTCAAGATATGAAATAAAACTAAAATAATAAACACCACACAAGATAGAGAGAGACACTAGATTTAAAGTGGAAACCCAATGTGGGAAAAACCACGGAGAACAATCTCAAGTATATGAATGAGCATCAAATCAAACTATAATATTCTCAAGCACCAACTTGCAGGAGCACCAACCCCTTTGCTAAGTACCAACACAACAACTATTCATGAGCACCAACCCCTTTTGTGTATACCACACAACTATCTCTCAATGTTGGTTTCTCAACAAATGATAGCACATTACAATATCTCTTTCTTTTCTCTCCTTTGCTCTTGTAAGCTATATATAATTACAAATCATACTCTTTTCTTATATTTCCAAATGGATTTTCAAGCCTTTATTTATAGCTTTCCAAATGACCTTTGGCATTCACCCTTTGTGACCCTTCAATCCTCATGGAAAATGGTGCCAAACTTGCATGACCCTTCATATCCTTGCATTTTAAAAGTCACATGCTGAATCTTCATAATCAAATGCATCCTTTTCTCTTTTGTCTTTATCTTGGTGACTTTTCGTATTCCTCAAAGTGTCCATGAGATATTGTGCCCTTCCTCTTTTGTCTTCACTTGGTGACTCTTGGAATTCCTCAAGATGACTCTTCATGGGAAAATGTGTCCCATTCTTATTTTGTCTTTACCTCATGACTCTTTGACTTCTCCATGGGCCATTCTTTTGACTTTTTGAAACCAAAAATATATTCATTAATATTAAATAAATATTAAAACACATTAGCCAAGATATGAATATTAAAAACACCATTAAATGCAATGGGGCCTTTATCACCAATAATGCTAGACCTTTGACATCAATGACAATATTTCCAAAAACCATTTTATATCATCCCTACCTAAAATATTTTTTGATGACATAATACTATAGATAGTTTGTTTTATGGCCAAAATTAACATGGAAATAATTTGTAAAAGATGGAGTACTTACATAACAACTTTTGAAATAACTTGCAAAGATAGAGATTTCTAATTAAAACTATTCTCTTGCAGTATACTTTAAAACTTTATAAATATAGTAAAAATATCTTGTGTCATCAATAATAAGAAGATACATTCCATTATTATGATTTTAAATTGATTTTTGTATTTTCGAGTGAATTATCTTAAGAGAAGATAAAAAAATAAAAACTCTTATAACACTAGATGTACATAAACCACTCCATACAAGAAACAAATAACCCATCCTCATAATATATTAATGACAATGAAGAATCTTGATTACCTTGATTATCATTTTATCTAATCTATATTATTGACTACATGTTATGTTTTGTTCTAAGTCTTGCATGTTACATACTCCATAAATTTGATATTATAAATAATGATTAAGGTGAAATATATCACATCAAAAATATAAATAAAATACCATAACCACACCCTCAGAGTCTCCATAACTTACACATTTATAGTTATTTTGATCTTCCTAATATTACTTTTCATGATTATGGGAGAATCATCTTTCTAAACCAAAATGAGACTATCAAGTATTTTTAGAACAAATGGAACTCTTTACAAACATTTGTTAGACTAGAACAACCTACTCAATGGTATTTGGAACAAATGGAAGCCATTTCAAAAACCTTGTAGATAAAAAATCATTCTTGACTCTTTTCGAATAACTAAAACTAAATTAAAAATATGCAAATGCCAAAGTGATGCTTTCACCATTCACAAGAACAACTAAAAAAAATGAAACAAGCTTATGAAGACATTTTTGGGCCTTTCAAGATTTTAAAGAACAAAGTGAACTTCTTTACAAAATATATTTATAGATGCAAATGACATTTATATAATTTTTAGGAACAAATTGAACAAGTTGAAAAAATCTCCAATACATTTTTGGCCTTTATGGGCCCATCATAATTGTGAGAGAATTATTCAATCATATTGCAGACCTATATGGGTTATCAAAGCTGATTTAAAAATTGAAGGTGAATATTTGCATGAAGAATTAGGTTGCATACATGAAGTAAGAGAGATTTTAATGTTTGTTATAGGTCATGTTAACTACTTGTTTATAGCAAAATTGATCTCTTTGCACCACTATTGAATGGAGATCAAAATTTGTTTGAAAATTTGAATCCATTTATAGTAGAGTTACAGGTCATATTAAATTGTAAGATTATTGTAATAAAAGGTAAGTATATGTAAACCATATTAAAATTAATCTTAAGCCACACAAATGAAAAAAATATGTCATCAAATAGTCTACCTTGCTTAACATGCTAAAAACTACTTTCATGAAGGTGAAAAACCATTGAATGATGGTGAGAAATTGTTACATTGAAAATGAACTCAATAAAACAAATTTGAATAATACAAGAATACTTAAAATTACCTTGTAAACCATTAAGCTATTTTATATTCCATATCACTTGCCAAAACTTATTTTTTTAGGAAATCTGAGTCGTTTTACAAATTAGGTCGAATTGACAAGTGATTGAGATGTAGTTTTTGAGAAATTCAATCGCATCACAAAATATGTCTTTCAAATCCATTGACTTGATTCAAATTTAAAATGAAATTATGGAAACTAAAAATGGATTTTGAAATCCATTTGATAAAAATTTGCACAAAAAGATTTTGAAGCATAAAAATAACCCACATGTCATTACCAAAAATAATTAAACTAATTCCATTGCCAAATTCATTGAATTTGTTTATCTTATCCTCTAATTAATGGGCTTCATGAGATCTTTCTTAAATATGTTGATGCATATGCTACATTGTATTCTAGTAATAAGGCCTCCATGACCAAATCAATGAAAACCCATTGATATAAATTGAAATATTATTCTAATGTGGATGAAGGATCCTCTGAACTATTTATTTAGTGTTTTGCCTTTAGGGGACTACTGTAGCTAGTTTAGGTTGGTCCATTGCATCCAAAAGAATTTAAAGGTGAGCCATTATCTAATGAATGAATATCAATATTAAGACTACCACTATCTACAAAACATGTAAAATCTTATATATATTTGTAGTCTCCATCCTTATTCTATGAGTATAAAATATAACCATTGGTGAGGCCATATCTATCAAGTGCATCAAGTGAATTATCATTTTTCAGCTTAAGGATCATGATAGTGTACAAATTGAATAAATTCAAAGCTTCAAGTTTTGGGTGAAAATTTCCTTGTCCATTGGGAAGTGGATTCAATATATTTATGCCAAATTATTTTACTATATATTTCTTAGAAACACCTCTAATATCCACTAGTAGTGTAATTGGAGGTGTTGTCATGAAATGTAAAATCTAATGCCAATAGTTGGCTCTAACTATGGGACCACATTTCCTAGTAGAATGTAGGAAGAATCCAAAATATTTGGTGACTAGTGCATTCATTATTTTGTGGAATCCTAAAAATAATGCATAGTACATGTTTTCACATCCTTATGTAACCAAATGATAACCAATTCACTTATATCAATCATATGATAAATGAGCATGCATTACTGGACCAAATCTCCTATTTTGGAAACTCTACATGTTTGCATATTCAATTGGAAATACTCATGAAAATATTTATGTGTCCATTATGATTCTTAAGTAAAAAATTCATATCACCATTTCATGAATGCAAATACCATATTTTGAATATAATATCAAATATTCTATTTTGGAGATGCACTTGGCTGAAATACTTCTAGGCTCTTTCCTGTATGTCATTATAGAAACTAAAAAATAATTACGTTGTTAAACTTGATATATGATAAAATATGTTTAACTTAGTCAGCTTCAAATTAGGCATTTGAGGAAACATATATGTGAAAACTAAACTATCAAACAATGATTATACATATCTTGAAAAATGTGACCCTTTCATCCAATATATTGAAAATACTGTGGTTTCCAATTCAGTGTTTCTAGGTAGAGAACACAACTATGAACATGTGAAGGTACAAAATGTGAACACAAGGAGAGGGGAGGGATATAAACAAGTTGTAACATTATTGAAAACAAAAACATGAAAACATGAAAGGGAATACTTGGAAAAAAATAATCCAAAATGGGAAATAAAACTTATGTACAAGGAACATGAATGAGGAAAACACTTATGCAAACTTATTCACCAATTAGGAAAAATATGTTTATTTTTGAAATAGGGTGCTAGACTAATGAGGTTTATAATACAAATAATGGAAACCATACTTAAAATTAATGCATGTATAAAGGCTATTTTGAAACATAAAATTGGAGACAAGAACAACATTTATGACCTTCAAATATATTATGAAGAATTATAGATTTTTAAAAGTGAATGTATAACTCACCTTTTGCATTGATTTGACCAAAACATATTTAAATTTAAGACCAATTTCTTTGCATACCTTCTTTTTTTGTTTTTTATGAATCAAATAAACATTATACTTCACCATCATTATTATCCATTATTTTTGATGTATCTTCTGGATAATATTGGAGGTTTGAAACTAAATGAAACAAATTTACCATTTCTTATCCATCACATTTTTCTTCATCCAATTGTAGCATATCCACTAATCCTTATTTTTATTGACAGACAACTTGGAAAGTAACATACTTTTCATTTCAAGGGGAAAAGTGAAATCTTTGTGGTTATCATATACATCTACATAACATACTCCTTTATTATCTTGTATGACTAAGCTTGTTACTTTAACAATTTTAGTATGCATGTGATCATAATCATTGTACATCTCCTTAACACTTTCCAACATAATATGCTCATTGTTCCATTCATGTTACTTTGATCAAGCTGAATCCAAATTTGTAGAAGGTTCCCTAAACATGCATTCCTTTGTGATCTTGAGAGTCTGTAAACTTGATATTGGAAGGAGTACATCAAAAATTTCATATTCAACACATAATATTTCAATTGTATGCACCATGTATATAATATAATATTATCTTATTTTTCTTGGATGTTTCTCATTAATTATTTTTCTTATTTGATGCATTAAATATTTTCATCTTGATAAACAATTACAAAAAATTCTTCACTGTAGAAAGGAAAGATGAACTCTTTGTTGATATCTTCAACCTCCACATGACATTCCTCTTCATGTTCTTCTATATATAGGCTAAACACTTCAATATTTCAACATGTTTATGATAAATATTTTTAATATAATGTAACATATGAGGATGCTTAGGACAATCTGAATCTAGGCCTACAATAAATAGTTAAACAATATCTTTCTCTTGAGAAATGAAATTGATTTTTTAGTGATATAATGCAAGAGTATTCTCTTCAGTAGAAAAAACAAGATGATCATGTGAAATAAATAATTATATATGAAAATGATTCATGACTAGGATTATTTTCAATGAGTATGGTATTGTTTGTTTTATGACAAAGAACTTAATCCTTATTGTAACCACATTATTCACAAAAACTACCAAAGGCTAAGATAAGGTTGAAGAAAATTATAGGTTCACTTCTTTGCATTTTTCTGTGGCATGATGTTCTCCAAAAATATACTTGAGAGGAAAAGCATCCAGTGGATCACCAAATATTTTTTAGAAGATTCTAGATACTGATTTGGAATGAAAACTTCATGATATTGGGATTTTTTAAGAACTTTTGTAAAATTGACATCCACTTGTTACTTCTACAACATATCACTGATTTCATACTTATTTTGCATAACTTCCTCAAACTGCAAGACTTCATGGTTGAGGGTAGAGTTTAATTTCCCTCTTATCACATTTGAAAACCTCACGATGTATTGTTTTTCATTGTATCCATCTCTTCATTGGCATATGCAAGGAATACATCAATTGGAAGATAGAAAAAGGGTTTGGCTTTGAGATTCTCATCAATACATGAATAATATATAAGTTTCCATTTAATTTGTGTCATGTTTGCCTCATCATATGTAAAGGAATTAGGGATATCAGATTGTACCAAGATTTCTTATTATTCTATATGTCATTATTTCTTTTACATATGTAATAGTCTGCACCTCTCTTTGATTTTCTTCAGTAAACATTTAGATTTGTGATCATTAAGAGGTTGTAGTTTGATTGATTTTATAGTATCAATGAACATTTTAAATTATTTACTCATAGTTATGGCCTTAGGATCATTAGATGAATTAATTATAGTTAATTTTAAGATTTTATTATGCCATTTATTATTTTCTTCATCTTTTTACATTTGAGTATTTTTCATTATATCAATTCATAACATTTCAATAATATAACATTTTGATCATGATGCCTCTTATCTTTGGAATATTAATTCTCTTTTCTATTGAACTTGACCAATTATCTATAGGGTCTGAAATAGATAAAGGTGTATATCTTTGGGTTTAATTTACATACCTCTATAAGAGCTCTTCAAGAAATTCACTCTCTTGGCATCATCAAGGATGGACTTTTATTTAGGTGGAGGTACATAGAGAAGGTTGTTTACTTATGAACCATCAATATTTGTAAGTCATCATCTTTAATGACAAAAATTGAGGAATTGGATTACTTTTTCAATAGATTCACCAATCTCCATTCTAGGAGTGGTATGTGTTGTGACCAACACACCCCATATTCAATTTTTATATGGGGAACCTTTTTCTTTTTGTTCATCCTTTGGTTTTTGGTTGTTTGTATGTGAAGTTATAAAATATTGAATTTGTGCTTCATTGATTTTAACAAGTCTGCATAATAAATCATTATTATAAATTCTTGGTCTAAATAACACATCTAGAATTGGATTAATATAAATAATGATCTGACCTAAGTCTAAAGGTCTTGACCTTTTATAAAATCACATTTTAAAATGTTTGAACCCTCCTCCTTTTGTAAAAATTTTAGATTTGAATTTAATCAAAGTGGATTTATCTTCATTAAGTTATGCACCCTTTTTTATTTTATTTCAAAAACTTAACTATTTCTATTTTGAAAAACATAATCATTTGAATTTGAATTTTCCTAAACATTTATTTTCAAAAATTTGAAATTGTTGACTATGTTTATTTGTATCATTACACATAGGTTCCCACTTAATTCTTGAAGCCATGTGGAAATATTTGGTGTCTCCTAGTGATCCTAACCCCTTCATAAAAACCCTTTAAAACTTAGTTGTTTCTTTAAAAAAAATTCCCAGAGCCACGTGGCACCTTTCCACCACTCTGTGGGACTTCAATGATTTAGTAGGACTCTAAGAAAATAAGTTAGGAGGATAGTGTCATGTGGCATCATCCCGATGACCTGATACCCTAAGTAATTATGTACTCAAAAAATGCCTCTAGGTTAGCATGTTAATAGGATGGCATCATGTGGCATCATCTAGATGATCTACTACCCTAGGTGGAGTTGTACATAGGAGACCTTCTGAGCCTCTAAGTTAACATGATGCCACCATGTGGAAACATACTAGTATTCTATAGTCATGATACTATTGGTACACTAGTAAACCCTCTAGGTGAGTTGGATTATGCCATATGGCATCATCCCAATGACACACTACCCTAGAATAGTCCATACAGTCCTAGTACACATATGTGTTATGAGTTAATGTGATGTTGCCACATGGTAAAATATCACTACATTGAAACTAAGTTATAATAGCATATAACATTCCCCAAAATGAGTAGTGAAAGAGGTATGATAAGACACGTGGTAAGACTTACCATCAAAAGACAAATAGGTAATAACATCATCAATATGAAACCTTGAAATTAATGACCTTTTCGATAATGAAAAGTGTTAAAACATTTAATGTCTAAGTGGTGAAATTATAAGACCCTTAATATATTTTAAGTAATTAAATAATAATTATTTATTATTTATTAATAGGGGTTAAAAACTCATGTAAATAAATAATAAAACATAAATTATTTATTATTTATTAGTGAAAATAAAACAAAATTGTTTATTATTATCGATGATTAATTTTTTTCTCGAGATGGTTGGACCTATTATTTACAATAGTCACCTCCCTTCACATTTCACTATAAATAAGGTTTTACCCCTATTATGAAACATGTTTAAATATAATGAATTATGTGTGAATATGAGTAATTTATGCATTCAAACTTACTCAAGTGTAAGGTTTAATGAAGGCATTAGGAGAGGAAGTGGGAAGGAGAAGTTTTGTACTGGGGTTAGAATTAGTTTCTCAATAAAAGGAAAATCACTAGTGGGATTTTTTTTACCTCCTTGAGGTTTTTCCATTTTAAAATACTATATAATGTATTGATTTAATCATTGTACCTTGATTTATCAACTTTCTCTAGATATATTGTGTTCATATGTTTATAATAAATTTATCATGGTGTCAAAGCCTAAGGGAGAGTAATTGTTCAAGCAAGCCATTATCAATTGATTTACAATTTTTTTTAATTACTTATATTTTTTCCACCTTGTCTAGCTTGGTATGGCCTATAAGAGGTAAAAAAACTTTAATTTTTTTTCTTCATATTTATTTGATTCTCTATGATCTGGAAGGGATAAATCAAGTAGATTTGGTAGTTTAAAGCCTCTACAGACCCTGAGAAGTTCATGTTTGGCTCATTCCTTTTTTTTTCTCCCAATATGCACCATTATACCACCTTTGTATGGTATGTATTGGCTTAAAACTAGTCAAAACTTCATATCTCAATCTATGTAGCCTGTTTTCTTTCTTAAAAGGTTAAATCTTCTTGTTTTTGGCCTATTTGAGCCTTTGTAAGAGCCTATGGAGCATTATTTCAAGATCTAGAATATTTTTCTCTCCCATGGGTGCCATGTGCAGTCAGGTAGATTTATAAAGTCAAATTTTGAGCCAAATATTAGATTTTTAAGGTTTTAATGGCTTTATCTTATAAAATTAGGAGGGATGGCAAAAAATTTAGAGCAAACAGAGGCATGTGGAAGGAGATATGAACTACTTAAAATCCACAAAAGCATTATTAATCTCTAGCTTGCCTAAAAAATGAAAATAAAAGGCTAGTAATAATTTTTTAAAGTATTTATTAAATACGTGAATTATTAATTACCTTTATTTCAAATAATTTGGGGTGGGACCCTCTTGATGAGTTGTCATTTAAAAAATAAACATAATTCTTAACACACACACACACACACACAATTTTTTACATGCATAGAAAATATTTATTCATATATATTTTTATTATTATAAATCAAATAAAAAATATAAATATAATATTGTGCATATACATTTTTGAATAGACAAATAGATGAGTTGGTTGTTACAATTTTGTTAAAACTTACAACCATGAAGATCTCAAGTTCAAAACCTCTAAATTTTTTTTTTTTTTGGTCTTCTTGTTTACTTGGTAAAATTTACTTATAATTAAATTAATTTGAATTTAATTATTGGTTTTTATGCCAAAATTCATGCATTCAAAACCTTAATTAACCTGTCGACCTTGTTTCAACATTTAACTTAGTCAAAACCTAGACAAACATAGTCATTTAACCAATCAATCTTTAGGTTTTGGCATATTTGAACACATCTCCATGGTTCATTTTTTGGTTTAATCATCCTATTATTATTTTAATATATTTGAACTAATAACACATCTAAAATTACATTAATATAAATAATGATCTAACCTAAGTCTAAAGTCTCGACCTTTTATAAAATCACATTTTAAAATGCTTGGAACTTACCCATTTTGGGAAAAAATTTAGCTTTGAGTTTAATTAAAATGGATTTATCTTATTTAAGTTTATACAACATTTTTTCTTTTGTTTCAAAAACTTAATTATTTCTATTTTGAAAAGCATAGTCATTTTTGTTTGAATTTTCCTGAACATTTGTTTTCAAAATTTTGAAATAGTTGATTGTGTTTATTTATATCAATGCAGATAGTTTCCCACCTCATTCCCAGAGCCAAGAGGAAATATTTGATATCTCCTAGTGATCCTGATCCCTTCACATAAACCCTTTAAAACTTAGGTGTTTTTTTTTAATTTTCTCCTAGAACCATGTGGCATTTTTCCACTACTTTGTGAGACTTCAATGATTTAGCAAGTCTCCAAAAAAGTGGGTTAAGGAGGATTGTGCCATGTGGCATCATCTCAATGACCTATTACCCCATGGAATTATATACTCAACAAATGCCTCTAATTGAGTAGGCTAAAAATATGGCATCATTTGGTATCATCCAGATGACCTATTGTCCTAAGTGGAGGTGTACATATCAGATTCTCTGAGATTCTAATTTAGTGGGATGTCACGATGTGGAAACATACCACTACTCCATGATCTTAATACTATCATTACACTATCAAACCCTTTGGGTCAGTGGTATTATGACACATGGCATCATCATAATGACACATGACTTTGGAATACTTTGTACAGTCATAGTACACATCTAAGGTTTGGCTTAATGTGATGTTGCCACATGGAAAAATCTCATTGTGTTGTGGCCAAGGCATAGTTAGAATATATTGATCCCCAAGCCAAGTAGAAAAAGAGTGAGGAGAAGACACATGGTAAGACTTTCCATCAAAGCAAACATGGGTAGTTACATCATTAATATGAAACTTTGAAATTAATGACCCTTTTAATAGTCAAAACTCATAAAAGGACTATGTGTCAAATCTGGAAAGTATAAATAGATATAGTTAGTTTCTCACAAATTGAAGGACTTATCATTGGTAGAATTCAAGGCTATTAAAGTGGTTAATTTATTTGGAGGGACTTAAATTCAAATAAAATATTTCATATTCATCAAATCAACCTTTAAAATTAAATTCAAAAATCTACACAGGGCATGGTGTAATGATAGTCCCAAGGAAATGCTAATGATAATCTACTACCAATAGTTGAATTTGATTATTATTAAACCCTAAAATTGAATAAAAATTAATTAGTATGGTGTGATTTTTCACATGGTGTGTGCATGATAAGGCATTAGAATAGATAAATAACATAAAGGGCAAATATTTTCAACATAAAGGGTAAATATTTTCATTAAAGAGTTCTGGCTCCTAACTACAAATCATTCTAAAGATGGCAGATCTGTCAAAATCTCAATTGCATTCTCATGTCATCATTGAATGTTGTAACCACTCCTAGTAGTGGTCTAATCAAGATTCATGGAAATATATTTCTATATAAGGGACATTATTTCCTATTAAAAAGGGTTGATATTTTCATGTAATGAAACTTTGTCAAAATTGTAATAGAACATTTACTTTCTTGACTCTATCTTATGCTCATTGAATGTTGTCCATTGTTTCTAGTTTTTCACAAAAACATTTTAATCATATTGAGAACTATGAAATTCTTTGATGTTGTAGTACCAAAAATAATTCCACCCATAACTAAGCATCCATACTACATGTACACTATAATAAACAATGCCTAATCATCTATGCCATTTATGATAAATAAAACATGTAAAAGCATAAGGAGATGGAAGAGTCTTATCTTGATCTTACGTTATTGATCTGAATTTGACTCAATATTCCTATCCCATATCTATAGTATTTGTGTACCTACAATATAAAATTTCTCCACTTTGCCCTAAATTGTTGGTAATATCTAAAACTTTAGAAATATAGTAAATGTCTTGGGCTTTGTGTTGTGGGTTAGTTGTGTTTTTAAACATTTTATAATTATCAAGACCCTAAAAAAAAAATTTAAAAATGTATAAAATCATAATTTAAAATGATCACAATGATATTAAAACCCTGGGCCATGTGCCAAAAGTCCTCCACATAAAATACTAGTTTTAGAAAATGATAAACTTTATAGTGATTTCCTAATCTCTCTAGAATGCTTATGAGTGATTAAAATAATATTATTAATGAGTTATATATATAGTTTTTCTAAAGTATATATAACACTCATCTAATTATTAGTGACATTTGATTTCAAACTAAAAAATACTAACACTCATTTTTATTTTTAGTAGATATCACCTTAAAATATGGAAAGAGAGGGATATAGGTACCCAACTTAAATGGGGTAAAAATCACAAGGTGAGATAAGGATAATATATGGGATAAATAATATAATATAAATATATGATAGAAGGATGCACCATAGGGGGGACCTTAGTAAGGTGGACGTGAAAGAGAGGGACCATATTTCCCAATTTATACTAAATTAGCTAACTAAAATAAGTGTGATAAATTAATTATAAAATAACTCTAAATAATGCCATATATCCATGTTTAAGTGTTTATATTTTATCCCACATAATTAAAGTACATAAATAATACATATGTGGATACAAAATATTGCATGCCTGGATCTCGAGAACATAATCCAATGCACCTAAGAACCTACAAAAACATTCTTATTTTTCTACAAATGCATGGGTTAATTCCAAATAATAATAATTACTAAAATTTGAAGTGTTAAAATTGAATTACCTCATTATATTAAGAAATATATGAATACTATGTGGTGTTGAATGCCTGAAAATATGTGTAATGCCCTAAACAACATTATGAGTACAATATTGAATAAATTTTTAGATAAAATCTATATAAAATTTTGAGTATTGTCCTAAATAAAACTAAATACAAATGTGAATACAATCATAAATATATTTTATGTAATATATCAAGTATCATTCTAAATAAAATTAGTTTACTATGAACTTGAATTAGAGTTAGACACTGAATTTGAGTAAGGTCTAGATAACTGGAAGTTGGAGTAAGGCACCCTTTCACTCATTGGCCTCCAAGTCCATCATGAGCAATATGATAATGCACATACACCAAAAGCATGTTTTTTTGTATGATGAGTGGGATATATACCCCACTTTTGAGATGTGGGATTAACCTCTAAAATTCATATCTTAGACATATATTAGATGGAACATGTATAATATATCATGTACAAAAAACTCATGTATCTAGCATATAAGGATATTTCCCTAAAATCATATGCATTGTGAATTAATTTCCCCATATGGGCCCATGATATAAACAATGTAGTATTAAGAAAAAATTTCCACTTTTGGGGTCAAAATATAAAAAACATAGCATCAAGGGAAAGTTTATCCTTGTGGTATTAATATTTAAATAATATAGCATCATTATCACAAGATATAACATTATAAATCATGTTTAAAGGGACTTTTCCTAATCAATGCATGACAAGAACCATGAAAACATAGGCAAGAGACAAAGACATTTGCATGATATAGA
The DNA here is from genome assembly GCA_037957365.1 of Torreya grandis. Taxonomy (NCBI): domain Eukaryota; kingdom Viridiplantae; phylum Streptophyta; class Pinopsida; order Cupressales; family Taxaceae; genus Torreya; species Torreya grandis. The sequence goes on from JARHVA010002970.1 coordinate 2,208,537, forward strand.
TAATCACAACATAATGATAATACAATAAGGATCACACCAAACAAATAAGAAGGTACATGTTGTAAAATAAATTTCAAATAGATGATAAGGCATAGATAAAAACATGTCAATCATGGAAATAAATATATAAATCACAACAACAACTAAAATGCATGTCAATCGTATAGAATACATGTTCAAAATTTAACTAGGGACAAAGAAGATAATTTAGGTACTAATAGACACATATATATGGATATGAATATAGGAAGAATACCAAGAATTAAAACTAACTCAAGCATATGGAAATAAAAGTAGGTATTGGAATCCCATTAATCACATAACAAACATACTATACACATGGAAAACATATCAAGGACATGGAAACATACTATGAACATGAAAATGCACTAAGAATATGAAAACATGCTAGGCATATGAAAGCACATAAGGCATATGAAAACACCTCGTGCATATGAGACACAATAACTATAATGAAAAAAACAATGGTTATAATTAACTTTGTTAAAATATAGATTATATAATACACAAAGACATAAAATCATGCACGTAACCATATCAGAGACATATAGGAAATAAAAATTATACATATATGACCCATAGATGGCTATCAAAAATAAAATAGATTCAAAAATAAGTAAAACTATCATAGTGAAAATGATAAGTAGCACACCAAACACATATTCATGATATATATGATAGTAAACAAAGTAAGACACAAGATTTACATGACATGAACCATGAAAACATAAGAAGATCTAGTCACAAACATTATAAGCATATAAATCATAGAAGTAGTAGATATAAATGAAAATATAACTTTTGAAACTTAATTACATGCCCCACCTTCCCCCATAAAATTTTACCCAAGAAAACATGGAATCTCCCATGTCCACTATGAAGCTACCACAATAAACCTCCTATCAGTGGAACCATATGTCAACTCTTTATTTTTGCATGACATGCCAAGTGGAATTCTCCACATGCACGTCATGTTAGAAAATATTTCAATATATCACATGTTTTAATTTTTAACCACCATGCCTAAAATAATTCCAAATTTGACTTGGGTCAATAATTCCAACTTTGACTTGGGTATATATATAGTAATCATACACCTATAAAAGGACCTAAGGTATATCTACATGATAAAGTGTCACCATGTTCTAATTGTATATCATTTATATATTTGTAATTATCATTTCCAAACTAGGCAAATCAAAAGGAACTTTTTCCCTTTTTGATCATGGGAACCTGCATTCCCAACCTTACTAAAAAATATATGAATATACACTATTCCCTATTATTTTACATTGAATAGAATTTTCACCATTATGTAAATACTTCCACATTAAAAAAAATGGTTTACTAATTTATTATTTTTCCTTTGCATGGTATAAAACATGTAGATTGTTATCCAATACTACAAGTTTGTCCACTAAATCATCCTAAACCCCATGGTTTAGATCATTAATATTATATAAATATGGATAACACCCAAAAAACTTTCATAGAGGCATCCCCAAATGTCCAAAAACTCATTTTGGATGGGCTAGAAGAGTAGTACAATAAATTATTTTTCTGTGTTTCATGAACTTATGGTACAACTTGGTCCACAAGCCACTACTACTATATGACCAATGCATCTATCACATAAACAAAAAAATCCTTTAAAATTACAAGTTAATCTTTACATTCTATTGATTGAATATAAAATCAGTGCCAAACACTAGATATTTAAATTCAATGTTAGAGGCATACATCTCAGTCAATCACTTCACTGACATAGAGAAGATCACCTTCATAGATTTGAAGATTTTCATGTCATTGTTCCACTGGTGGAAAAAATTTAGAATGTAACATGAAAAATACATAGAACCCATTGATAATTATAAGTCAATTTTTATCCCTATGAAGAAAGATTATTACCTCTCTAAGCATTATCAGGATGATTACATCAAGTTCTAATAGTTATGCTAGTGTAAGGATGAATCAATTGAGGATTATACCCATACATTCCATGACTACATTACATGTTTACACAATGACTTAATGTAGAAATATAAGGTTCTAAATTATATCAATGAACTCTCACCTTATATTTACGTAAATATGGATTTCTTGAATTTTAACATGTTGGGGCAAGCTTACCGTAATGTATCCAACATTGAAGCCAAAGAAAACATGAAGTATATGTTTTATCTTGATCTACTATCATATAAAACAAATATTTTAACCCTTCCACATAGAAAAACAATCCTTCACATAAGGGAGATCAGCCGAAGAAGGTTGTGCAACACTAGAAGGATCCAACATCCTATGCATCAAACAATGGTATAAATAACCAAGGTGAAAATTGGTACCATCAACATTAAACAAGCTCACATAAAATTTCTAAAAATTTCATGCACAATAATCCTTTATTGATTGGTCTATATTATTCCTCATGCAATCTAAAGACTAATTCATATTTCACACAGTGTGTGAACATTAGCACCATTGAAATAAACATCTCTGAGAAACAAGGATTCCTCTTACACACAAAGTGTATAATTAATGGTGAAAAAATTCACATCATAATTGATATTAGAAGCTATAAAAACACTATTTTTAATGATTCTATTCAAATTTAAGGCCTTACTACTGAATCATGCCCTAAAATATACTCCATGTAATGAGTAGTAAGGGGAAAACATTTAAGTTCTATAAAAATGCATTTTCAAGTATACACTTAAGCCTATGGAGTACATAGTCACTTTTAATGTTTTTCCACCAAAGGTCTATGACATTATACTTGGGAGGACATATTTGTTTGATTAGGATGGTACATATCGAGTTCATCTGTAATAATACACCATCAATTTTAAATATTGCATCTTCAATATTTTACAGTCAACCCTAAATACCAAACTCACTTTGGTCTCTAAAAAAAATATTTCAAGCTCATTTTACACACCTAAAATTTTATGTTTCTCATATTTCATCTAGAAGTACCTACATAATTGAGCGATATTGCATTGGTAGTGTCATTCCACATAATCATCATGGAAATGTTATCTTGACAAGATATTACAAAAATATGGATACATATGAGAATAACCAAAGGGTCTTCCAACACATTACATAATAAGGCATCAAATTAATTTGGTTATTAGATCCCCTCCACTACACTAAAGTTCTATATGGCATAATAATGAAGTTTAACGCCAAATATAATAACTTATTGATAAATTCAAGATCCATCCAAGTTCTTATTCATTTGAAATCCTAATATTACTCAAGTTAAATATATATGAAACATGGAGATTGTGCATCGATTATTACATTATCAAAAATATAATGGTGATTAATTGGTACCCACTATCACATATTGATGACCTCTTATAATAGCTTCAAGGTGCATAATACTTTACCAATATTGAATTGAATTCATATTATCATCAGGTTTTAGTCTATCACGAATTTGTTTTGAAGACATTATTCAAAATAAGGGAATGATTGTATAATTGGTTGGTTATTGTTTTACTGTAGATGGTACAAACATGTTTAAAACTCTAAACAAAATACAATAATATATGGCACTAGGAAAATATAACTAAATACATTAAGTTTTAACAAATAAGACGTACTAGTACAAAAGGGGAATGAATGAAAATACATCAAAATGGAAATGGAGAAACAAAAATGGAAAGACAAAAGAAATCGATAGATAAATACATGTTTTTGACTTACCTTAATTATAAAAAAGACTAAAAGCATTGAAAATGAGGTCCTATAATAGTTTAGATTAAACTATTGAAATTAGACATTGATTTCAGCTAGTAATCTTAATCACATAGCATGATAACAATGAGAATTTTTTTGGAATGATCTCAAATAAATAGTTCCCCTAAAAGTAATAAAATTATTATAAAATTAGTTGTATAGGTCTAAAAACTTTTAAACTTACATAAATCCTTATTTAGCAAATGATGTAAAAAATGTCTCTCAAATATGCAAATAGATGATCAAATATGTCAAAATCTTCTTTCCTTTAATATGGATTAAGTCCACACTAAGAAGAAAAAAATGGTGTTTTGGTTGAGGATATTTCATCAATCATCCCTCTTCTTTCCTATACAATAGGTGTATATTTTGGCACTCAACACTAATGCATGTCAACAAGCAAATGCATGTATTAATTCCCACCCTTGATCCTAAGAAATGTAGGTTTGTAAAATAAAACTATATGTTCTTGCACTTAGGCCTTCTCTTTATACAAGTATGATGAAAAAAATATAATTATAGAATTGATCAATTGGATATTCACTTGATAGCTTAGGATTATATGTGAATGCTTCATACATAAGTAAAATTACTTACTGTAGCTTATATATAGACTTATCAAATTCAAATAAATGAAATATTGGAACACAATTTGACATGATAAAAGAGGGGGAAAATGATAAAAGAGGGCATTAAATAATGAAAAAAATGAAACAAGGGTCAAATGACCTACAAAGATAACTTGACCATTAATAGAACATTTTGACAATAGTCTAAGACTAATAACACAAGAATAAAAAATACACATGGATCCTAGAGCAGAGAGAAACGCAAAAGATATAAAATATAAGAAAGAGCAAATCATATGATAGCATGGAGAGGAAAGAAGAGAAAAAAACACAAAAGAAAGCAACAATAAGAACCTAATATGAACCAATGATCTATATACACAAAATCATGATAATAACATTTGTAATTACCATGTTTTTACCAAATTTAGGTGTCTAAATAATGCCCCACTTTAATGTGCATGTATGCATATACATTAAATTAAAAGAAATAAAGGTGTGTATTATTTTTTCTATAGTTGATTTGATACCTATAAGTTATGCTCAAAGTTTTTGAAATGAAATTTATTTGAAATTCAAAATGAGGAGAGATATCACCTTATATTAGACTCTATCTCCAATAACTTACAAAATATAAAAGCTTGTCTCCTCATTATTTGCATGAATGCTCCAATTTCATCATCTTGAGTGTGCCTACAACCAAACATAAATTCATATAAGTAGTTCAATATCTTGATAAATAAATAATAATGTAACCAAATGAAATAATTTAAAAAAATTAAATGAACAAAAGGAACAAATACACCTAGTGATATGAGAACCATGTCGCCATATATAAAAACTATGAAACTAATTTGGACCTCAATTTCCCCTATGTTGTGGAAAAAAATCTAAAAAAAGGTGGATCTTACTGACCCTATAATGTGACAAAAGTTGCATCTTAGCCAAAGAAGCAAAAAATTGGAGCTTCTTTGTAACTTCTTGAAATTTTGTAACCTCTTGGCATATTGTAAATGAAAAACTAGAATAATCTAATTATTTTCCCCCCTTTTAAGGTTAGGGATAAAATTTCATATCACTCATCTCAAAATAAAAGGATCACATGCACCATGTTTACCATAGATAAAATCAAAATGGTGTGATAATTGTGAAAGCTGGTGTACAAAATAGTTTGATATGTCAACATAGAAATATATGATCATCTACGCTCAATATTAACATGTAACCCAATACTAATATGCTAACATAGAAGCATGAAAATGAATGAAAAAAAGAGAACAAATTATATGCCCCATTGTACCAGGATGCCCCAATATAGATATAATAACATATAATTGATAGTCATATGGGTGTAATGCACCCCTCAATGAGAAATTTTTAATCAATGACACATTAGGACAAGATGTCCCTACATCAAGAAGTGATACAGATGCATGAAAGGGTTTATGCCATAATGTAGGAAAGGTATATTTGATAATAATATAATAATGTGAAACATGTCCTTACAATGTGTAATAAATGAAGCTCATGATAAATGTAAAAAAATCATGCCCTCATGATGAGAAATTATGTGTCCATGATATGGAGAATATATAATCAATGATATATGATAATATGATGTCCTCTCGAGTGTATGTAGCTAAAATATTATCAACAATATAATATCTTATACTTAAGAAAATGTGGAATACCATACTAAATCCATTATACATATAATAAATTTTGTTCCACAAAGTAGTATGGACCTATAAGAAAGGTTTGTGTATAAAGAGAGTATCAGTGATATAATTAGGATATCTATGAAAGTAAATGATTAAAAAAAACCAACCCTAGAACTAATATGTAAAGGGATAAGCTAAAGAGAGATAATAGTCATTAGGAAATGACAAGAGATATTTAATCTAAAGGGTCATATCAAAGAGGTATCTAAACTAAGGATTGTAACCAAGAGGTGTAAATAAAGTAATAAAACATGCAAAGATACAATATACTAACAATCATGCACTAATAAAATCACAAATGAAAATAACATACCAATATAGCACGTGCACACACATATATTCACTCAAATAAATAAATAATATAGGGATAGGGATACTTACCTTAGGTTAGCTTTTCAACTCATCAACCTTCCCCTTAGAAAGAGTGGCACTTTGTTAGATATGTTTTAGGTAAAGATCGAGATAAAAATAAGGATTCCCAAGTATCCTTTGTTGAAGACACCAAATACTAGGTGTGTCTTGTTGGTTAAACTTATTTTCTTAAATATTCAAAGACCTTGTGAAAAATAACCTCCCGCAAGTGTAAGTTATTGTTTTAACCTATTTTGGATTAGTTAACCCTTAATAAGATTGAAACTTGTGTATTATTTAGATTGCATAAAGTATTACAATTAAACACTAATCTAAATGTAAAAGGCATAAACTAATTTAACACTTGTACTTACTAAATATGTAAAGTAATAGAAAATATAACATACTTAGTAGTTTTTTATAATGTGCAAGTTTGAGACTAAAGATAGGCAGTAGAAAATGCAAGAAAGTGGACTATTAATCACTCAAATTAGGAATTAGAGTCTTGGGATAATTTGGACACTAATATCAACCCCTATTCATTATCACCAAATGTTGTATTCCAAACCTGACACTTTCATATACATAAATATTGCTTTTATGTTATAGTACAAGCCAATGTGACTAATTCTCTTATGTTTTGGTGTGTGATTCTCAGGTTTGACTGTGTGCAATACCCAAAACCTTGTCTCCTCTTGAAACCTTAGATCCACTATTGACATTAGGTTTTGTCCTAAAAAAATTAGAGGAAAAGGTGGATTGAGCTGACCCCAACCACTCCCTATTAAATAGTTAGACACTGCCTACATATCTAATACTCTGAAGAGGGAGTCAAACCACATGTAGTTCTTCCCATTAGGTTAACATGTGCAATATTTTTCCTTAATTGTATGTAACCTATAATCTAGCTTTTGATAGTTAAAAAATAATATTTTTTTCTTGGGATTAAGGTGCTTCAGACTTGGATATGACCTTATCCTTATTATTTATGGTAGAATTAGAAATAAAATGGTAGTGTATTTTAAATGTGTATGTGTTTGAGTATCCCTAATAGAATCTTTCCATATCCTTAATATGTTTAAACCTATTTTCTATTTATATGATACTCTTTTGGTAATTTATCACACCACTAACATGTGTAATGTACAAATGACCCCCAGGAATGATTCTAATTTGAAATTTGATCATTTTTTAGCTTAGGATGAAACTGTTAGGTTTGGATGGTATCAAAATTCTGATAGCATCTAAGACTAGTGGTTCCATCTAGGAGATAGGAACACTAAATTGATGATCTATATATGTCTAAGTATAATAATTAACTTGTTTGGCATAGATTGAGAGAATTATTATAGGTGATTGATAGTAACTGTAGAGTATGAGACCCATGGAAAGCATGTGGATATGAGATAATAGTGGATAAGAGTCATTTATGTATGCATAAGTCATCTAGAGTAAATATAGGTCAAAATTGACATTGCCAAGTATATAATATAATATTTTAGTATCTAAAAATGGGCCCTTCTATTATGGTATTGAAATGCAATATAATATTACAGTAAAAGAATAAAATAGATGTACTTGAATGTTTATAACACACTTTATCTTTGGGATATGCTCCAAGTGTGCAACCTACTCCAAGTAAACCTACAATGAACATTTAGAAATCAACGTCCATAAAAAGAAAATCTAAAAATAATTAATCGTAACTTTGAAACTTAAAATTAAGGAAGGAATACACCTATAAGTGGGTGAACTATGTTTCCATGTCACTTGTTGGAGATGATGCTTCCTTGTTAAATCATTAGAGAAATGTGTTTTCTACTAAAACACATGGAGAATGGTTCTTTTTGCTAACTCCATTGGAGAATTGGGGTGATCAAGTCCCAATTCTTTAAGTAAGGTAAGGTCATGTGTTGGGAAGATAAATTACCCAACCCTCATTGAAAAAGGTGTAGTACCAGGGCCATTGAGTGTCTCAAAATCTTAAATGACACTAACTCATGTAACTAATCTTATATTAATCTTGTAACCTCGAGATAAAATGTGGGAGACATAAATTAGTCTTGCAGACTAATTTCAAGGCCATTGGTGGTGTTGAATCTCAATTACATTACTCATTAAATCATGAATCAACTATTGCATAAAAACTTATATATTCAAAGGTGCTCACTACCAAGTACCATCTAATATGTTTGAAAATAGAAACTAAAAAAGTATGTATGTACACAAACAAGCTTCATGCCCTATAAATTTATGCCAATATGATATAGAATGCTATGAATCTATATGTCATCTATAGTTTTAAATTTGAGAAGTTGTATCTCATGATGCTATAAATGTGTTCATATGCATTGCATATGCCCTCCAAATGTATCTAAATATGTGTATATTTGAAAACATGTAACTCATGCCTCTATAAAACTATGTGCATATGTATGGCATATGCACTAAAATGTATCTGAATATAGAAATAGGTAATTCATGTCTTTATAAATTGAGTACATATGCATGGTATATGCCCCAAAAAACTATCTAAAATATATAAAATTTATCCAATCTGATATATGAACCACTCTAAAATCTCTAAATCTTATAAATTGTGTCAAAATCTAAGTTTTACACTCATGGATTCTTTAGTATATATGACAAGCTCACTAATATTAACCCCTTTTGAGGTTAGGGATGTTTCCTAAAAGCGATTCATCTCAAAATAAAGAGTTATTTGTATCATGCTATGTATAAGATGTAATCATGTAAAATCATGTCAACATGTGGAAAAGATGTCATCATGGTAGTGAATATGTCATCAAAGCATGTATGAAACATATGTAATGCAAGACATAAAAGTGTCATGTCAAGATATATATAGAAATTAGGTACACATAAGTAACCATGATTAATATAATAATTAAATAATGTTGTGCATTAAATGTGAATGGTGTGTATCATGGCACTATACACAAATGGGAAGGTACATGATATGGACCATGGCTCCCAAAAAATGAAAAAAACTCAAAAAAAGCAATAGAAAATTTCATGGCTATGACACACACAATAGTACTCAATGTCATAAGCATATTCAAGGACCACATACAAGGGATGATAAATTTTACACACACAATGTTGAGGGCCACAATTAATGGACAATAAATGTCACACACATAAGGCCAAGGGTCATAATCAATGGAAAATAAATTTCTTACACACAATGCTAAGGGTCACAATGAATATATAAGTAATGATTAACCTAACATGAAAGATAAACCTCATCGATGAAGCATAGAAAAAACAAACTAGTCTACAACATCCAAGTATGCCAATGTCACATCATAGTAAAGTAATATCCATGAAATCTAGTATCATATAAAGTGTGAGTATTATTAACACATGTGTAATCATCTAGTATATCAAAACATGGTACACAGAAAGGTCATATAAAGACATAACTTATATCAATGTAACTTATGAAATATGATTCCCCCAACATTGGCATGGCCACTAGGTATAGGAAATTCTAACATCTATTTATCCATATATCATTTATATTTGTATGTCATGCATGCCACTAATGTATATCATGAAATGCATGTGCATATGAAAAATATATGTAATCTAACAAATATGTGTTAAATAACATGTGCAAATAATGTAAAATAGAAATCATGTCATGCTTTGGTCATTATTTTTTATTTTTTAATATTTGAATGTTTTTATATTTTTGAAATATTTTGTTTTTTTATATTTTTATAATTTTTAGGGTGTGGACAGCACTAACCAAGGATCTCGTCAATGGGATGCTCATGTGATGTGTCTATATCATATTGTCCAATGGTCACTTTTTGTGAGTGAAAATTTCTATATGTAAGTGCAACTATATTTGAATCTAAATTGGAAAAATGATCTTGTGATATACTTTAACCCCCATCATCATCATTCATAGTATGTTTTCTATGATGATTAACTCTTGGAAGCCTAGGAATATATGGCATCCACTATATAGTAGGATATTTGTGCTTGTGTTCATTTTTGAAACACATTGAATTATATTTTATACTATTTTAGTATGTGTTATAGTAGATAATGGCCTTTTTGAATTATAAATCACTCTTTGATGTAATGGGCATTGGAGTATTTGCCATCTAGGAAATTCAACTACTCTCCTCTAAGTTTTATATGTAGAATGAACTTGAGAAGGTTATATAACTAACTGTGTATAATGTTCTAAATAGGTGTGGTAACTAACACTATATCATAATATTGAATAGGCATAGTAACTATGTCTATATAATGATATTTATAGGTGTAAAAACCAACTATGGTGATGGTGGGAGTGGAGGAAAAACTCAAGTGAAATGACAGAAAGCACTCCTCTTCTTTCAGAAGTACTATTCAACAAGCCACAAGAATACTCCTGGTAGTAAAAGCAAAATGTAACTAAGGACATAGTAACCAGCAAATTGAGATGTAGCATAAAGTCTCGACCTGAATTTTCCCAAGAGTGAGATACGAAGGACAATGAGGGCACAAAGTCGTCCCAAGGTCCTTTACACAAAAATGAAAAGAAAACACACTGAAGGCAATTATGGGGGCACAAAGTCTCTCCACAATTGACTTTAGGACACCTTCCTAACTACTTTCACTAAATCTGCTTGTTGAATTAAAAGAACAAAAAATATATTAAGGAAAAAGACATAAGAACAATTTCCTCAACAACAAAGATATCACAGCACAAAGTCTGAAAAGTCCCTTGCTTTCTTATTCCAATAACAAAATATGATCAATAATCTGAGCTCAAAGTCTTAGTAATGCCTTTCAATTTGGGCAGAGTTTTGTTTCTGATTATCAAAGAGAGATACATTTACAATAAAAGAGAGTCCCTTATATAGCCTCTTCAAGAAGGACTCAAGAATAGTAACACATCATGTTGCATTGAAATTTGTTTAAGAAGACAGTCTAGAATTTAGGGGCATCTACCCATTTGCTTTTCTCAATGTAGAGAAACAAGTCATGCTATTGAAAGTTTGCATCTTTCAATGTCCACCTGGTGATCTGATCCTTCTTCATCATTCCTCCTTTTTTGGTTAATTGAATCGGGTCCTTGATTCAATTTGATGCTCTATTCTTTAGTTGCTTCTTGTTGGTCTTGGCCTCAAAGCCTTTGAATTCATTCAGGTTCTTAGATTTAAAACTACAAGGATCTATGGCTATTTCTTTGTCGTAACTTTGACGTCTGTGGGCACGTCACTTTCCTCAGCAATTCCTTTAGTTTTGTCATTTGAGCTTTTCTGAAGGGGACTTGCCTTTCGGTCCTGAAGAAATGATCCACTTTGGGTTGAGAAGAGCCCCCCACAAGGGTATCTTCCCTTCAGGTGGTCTTTGAATGGCCTTCAAAACTTTTCCCATGGGTCGCTAAGTCCTTTGTTTTGTATCCTCCTGAAGGGAAGGTGACCCTTCGACTTTGGGGAAGTGTCCTTTAAGTTGGTAGCCGAGAGTTCCCTGCAAGGGCACCTACCCTTTGGGGATCTTCAACGGCCTTTTCTTTAGATTCCTTCAAAACTTTTCTCACAGACAAAAAGTCTATAGAATTATTCTGATCAATTTGCCTTTTGTCTTTGGAAATTCCTTCGGGCTTTCCTCCCGTGGTTTCTTTCCCAAATTCCTTCAGACTTTTTGTCTAAAGGAATTATGCCTTAGTCTTTTTCAATTGCCTTAAACAAAAATTTGAAAGAATTTACCTTTGCTGACTCCTTGAAAATGACCCTTTTAAAGGGTGCTTTTGTCAACCAAGTGCCCTTTATAAGGGCACTTGTCCTTCAAGAGGCTCTCTTAAATTTTTGCTTTGAATCGCTCCTTTGAACCATTTGATGAACCAAGCTGATGACCTAAGTGAGTGAACCAAAGCATTGAACCAACTATTAAACCAAGCTTTGAACCAAGCCGATGATTCTTTTGATTGAACCAAGCTGATGAACCAAGCTTTGATGAACTGACTGAGTGAACTAAGCTTTGAACCAAGCATTGAACTAATCTTTGAATCGTTTGATGAACTGACTGAGTGAACTGACTAAATGAACCAAAGCATTGAACCAACCGTTGAACCAAGCTTTGGTTCAATGGTTCAATAGTTCATTCCCTTTGATTTGGCTAAGTCCTTTTGATCCTTGTTGAACCAAATGCGTTGAACCTGTTGAACCTTGAACCCATGTAACCTTTAAACCAAAGTGGTTTAATTGTTCAACAGTTTAATTATTCAAGCCTCAAAAACTTGTTCTTTTTTATTGAACCTACTTGTAGAAACCTTTGAACATGATTGAAGAAGCCTTTGAACTTGGAAGCGGTTGAACTCTTACTGCTGATGTTGAACCTTTGAACCTGACTAGCCCATTAAACAAAAATGGTTCAAGGTTCAACGGTTCAATCCTTGCTTAGAAGCTTGCCAATGAAATTTTTTGGTTGAACTTGGTCATTAAAGCAACTTTGGGATCGCCTAAGTGTTGAAAGCTTACTTCTTTCCTGTGGAGTCCATAGAAATCAACCTGTGAAGCCCATTGAACTTGGCCTACAGAGTCCGTAGATTTAAGCCTATAGAGTCCATAGATTTAAGCCTGCAGAGTGCAGAGCCCGTAGATTTTTGAGAAGCTTGAAAAATGAGGATTTTGAATGCCCAGGACAAATTTCAAAAATGAAAGAGACAATTTTGGTTTGTAGGACCAAAATAGTTCAAATGTTGTCCTAAAAATGAGTGATATTTATAGGGGACAACAGTTGGCTCCAGTTGAGGAACTTCTATCAATTGTAAAAAAGAATTGAAGGGAGTAGAATCCAGAATCTCCAGTGCCTTGAAGTATGCCATTGGGCTATGGAGTCATGCTACCTTGACATGGAAGGCATCAAAAATGGAAACAAACAAAACAAAATAGAATTAAAAACTATACAAATATAAATATGTATAGATGTAATGATAAACACTTCAAGAGTTGAAGTGTTTCAGATGATGCCCATTGTGAGGTAGAGAAAAAAGTGTGCCATCTTGATATTTTAGCATAAAGTTTTTTTCACCATTGTGTTGATGAATTATAAATGGGCCTCTCCAAAGGGAGTCAAACTTTCCATGCATCCCCTTTGGTTCTCTCCTTTTGTCCCACAGCAAGACTTGATCCCCAATCTAGAAATCATGATTTTTAGCCTTCTGGTCAAAGAGTTTCTTTACCAGACTTTGATGAGCAGAAATTTAGTCCACCACCATGGTTCTCTATTCATACAGCTCAGTCAGGCACATGATTCTTTTATCAAGAGAGATTTCATATGTCTGATCTTCAATTGCCTTTGCCAATTTCAAGGCTGGCAATTCTAAGGTGATTGGTATTTCAACATTGATACCATAAAAAAGTTGAAAAGGAGACATATCAATTTCCCTCTTTGGTGTAATTATGTCTACCCATAGAGCATCAATCAATGCTTTATGTCATGTCTTTTGATTGTCATCTGCTAGCTTCTTGATGATAGTTACCAGGTCCTTATTGTTGGATTCAGCTTGTCCATTCCCTTATGGAAAATAATCAGAAGAGTGAGAGAGTATAATTCCATAATGGAAACATAATTGTGTAATCTCCTGGGAGGTGAAACAAGCTACATTTTCAATAACAATTTTGGTTGGAACTCCAAACTTGGAAATGATATTCTCCTTGAGGAAATTGCATACAACTTCTGAAGTAGCATGCTTAGTTGGGATTGATTCTACCCACTTGGTGAAATAGTTAGTTATTGTAATGACATAATCATGTCCAGCACTTGAAGATGGGTTTATAGTTCTAATAAAATTGATTCCCCATTGCTGGAAAGGTTCCTCTATGATCACTGGCTTGAGAGGCAGGGCAGCTAACTTGGGTCTTCCAACAAATTATTGGCAAAGTTCACATTTTCTCACCCATTTATATGCATCTTGGAAAAGAGTTGGCCAGTAATGCCTGGCTCACAAAATCTTGTGAGTAGTCACAGGAGCATAAAAATGTCCTCCATAGGCTAGATTGTGGAAAGATTTCAAAATTTGGCTTTGTTGCTCATTGTCTACACAGTGAAGGAATACTCCATCTATGCTTCTCTTGTACAAGCCATTGTCCTAAAGGACAAAATTGGCAGCTTTCAACTTGATAGTCCTCCTTTCTTTATAAGACAAATGAGCAGGACATTCACCATAAGTAAGGAAATGAGAAATACCTGAATACCACTCATTGGTAGTGGAGACAAAAAAGACTGTTGGAGTATCTTCCACTTCAGCTTCTTCATGCTGTGTATCTTCTGGCTTATTGTTAGCAATTAATTAGCATAGACCTTTTCCTCTGACCATCTTTGTTGGCTTGATGTCTAGATCAAATTCTTGGATCTTTGCAATCCAATTGCCTCTTTTTGTGCCAAACTCCTGCTGAGTTAATATGGACTTGACTGTAGTGTCAGGAACTAGGGCAGTAGTGTGTGAATTCAAAATATAGAAGCGAAAATGTTTGACTGCTTTCACCAATGCATAATCATGCGTCTCTACATTTTAATACTTCATCTCATGGGTTTTGAGAGGGCAACTCATGAAAAAAATAGGAGATTCCATACCTTCCTTATCTTGTTGAACAAGAATTGCTAAAATCATGTGTTCAGAAGCATAGCTATATATGATGAAATCTTTGTTGTAATCTGGACAAACCAAGTTAGGGGCATGGGCAATGGTAGTCTTGATATCCTAAAATGCTAACTTGCCTTTTTTAGTCCAGCTAAAGGTGGTCTTCCCTTTCATCATGTTCACAATGTGTCTAGTCTTCTTAGCAAATTTGGGGATGAACCTCCGTAAGAAATTCACCTTTCCGAAGAAAGAATGAACATCATTCTTACTTGTAGGAAAATTAAGCTCTTGAATAGACTTGACTCTGTCTGAGTCAATATTTATGCCTTCTTTAGACACAATGTGTCCAAGGAGTTTCCCCTATGTTACTCCAAAAATAGACTTCTTGGGGTTCAAGGAAATACCATTCTGGCAGTAGCGCTCCAGCACTTGTTATAAGTGGCATACATAATCAGATCGACGCTTTAAAAAGATAGTCAAGTCATCAAGGTATACCACTATGAATTTACCTATCTCATCTCTGAAAGCCAGATCCATTACTCTCTGAAAGGTAGCACCAACATTTATCAAACCAAAAGGCATCCTTTTATATGCAAATGTACCAAAAGGTGTGGTGAATGCAGTCTTGTGTTGGTCTACTTCACCAACTTCAACTTGATTATATCCTGAGAAGCCATCTAGCATTGATAACATCTCTAAACCTGTCACTATTTGAAGCACTTGATCCATAATTGGCAAAGGGTAATTATCTTTCAAATATGACTGATTCAGATTCCTGAAATCTACACAAATGCAAATTTTACCATTCTTCTTCATTATAGGCACTATGTTTGCAATCCATGTGGAATGATGGATTGGGAAGATGATTCTAACATTTGACATTTTTTGTATCTCAGATAGAATAGTCCTGATATTTTTAGATTGTATTGTCTAGATTTTTGCTTATAGGGCATTGAATCAGCATTAAGAGGAATGTCATGGCAGATTTCATCAGGTCTGAGAGACTTCAAGTCTTCATAAGAATATGCTAAGACATCCATGTATTGATGGATTAAAGTGGTGAACTTGAATCTTTCTTCAGGAGTGCAACACTTACCAATGTTAACCATCTTGAGATTTTCTTTAGTGGTCAGATTTACTTGATCAAATCCCTGAGAGAAACTTGAATCTATTTGTTGTTGTTTGATAAATCTATCATGCTTATCAAAAAACTTCTCAAGAGAAACCAGACCTTTGGGAATTTTATTTCCTTTCAGCTGTAAGAATTCTTCATTTATATCTGAACTGAATTCAAAGGCTGATTCATACTTCTGAAGTTCACTGCCTTCAAAACGTAGTTGCTCAAAATTATCTTTTCATTCCAAGAAGGCAATGATTTGATGATCATCATTGAATACTTGCCAATGATCAGCATTATCAGGAACACTTGGTCTATAGATTAGCTCAATAGTATACTTGTCTTCTTTGAAATTTGAGTGAGGAACTAAAAAAGTTTCTGAAATAGCAAATGCATCAGCTCTGTCATTAGACTCTCTGGGTATGGCATAAATGTTGAAAGCATCAAAGATTTCAATTTGGTCCCAAACTAGGTTGTGGTAGTGGCGTAATATTTCATTCTTGGTTTGGTATAAGTTTCTCACTTGACAAACCACTAATTCAGCATCCCCTTTGGCATGAAGAAATTCAATGCCTTTGTCTTGAGCAGCCTTCATTCTAAGCAATAGAGATTCATATTCATTTGTATTATTAGTGTTGATAAATTGTAATTTGTAAGATGAAGGAAACATATCTCCTTGAGGAGATATCAACACAATCCTAGCTCCCAAACCGGTAGAGGAACAGTTACCATCAAATTCTAGAGTCCATACTTCATCAAATACTAATTTTTCTTTAGACTTTCCTTCATTAGAGAGGGAGGGTCCTTCATTTGTATTATAACATACTAGTTCTTCTACTATTCTAGTTAAACTGATTTTTGGGTTGACACTTTCAAGAATTTCATCAGATGCTTCATGCACTTCGTCTGTAGATAGAAAGTAGTTACCCATACCTACAAATTTAAAAAGAATTTGAGCTTTAAGTGCTGATGTTTGGGTGACCACATATTTTGCCTCATTTTTAGGGAGCAACCTCTTCATTATGCCTTGTACAGGGATCCTTGCCTCAAACAGGTCCATGCTTAGTTCTCCTCCCACGTCTTTGCAAAAATTTCATCTAAGCAAAATTCCATATGATGTTGGGACATCAGCCACCAAGACAGTCATCTTAATTCTCTTATCTGGAAAGGCTGTAAATGCAAATTGGGCATCTTTGATTTGCCCTAGCAATGGTACTTACTTTTTCTCCATGGAGAAACATCTCCCAAATGTCTTGGTCAGCATGAGGCTAAGAGATTTAGCTACTTTAGCAGGCATGACATTGTCAGATGCACCTGAGTCTATAATACAGTTACTCAGCTTGTGACCATTTATTAACAGGGGAACATAGAAAGGTTATATTTTTCTAGGAGTAGTTGGAGGAGTAATGACAAGATTATTCGGAATGGGCATGCTCTTTGGTGAATCATGAGTTACCTTTTTAGTTTTTTGTCCTACAGGGATAGTTTAGTTTTTGACACATTGGATCGACTTATCTAATTGATCAGGATTGGACTGCAAATATTCAAATTTAGACATCTATATTTTTGTCTTTTTGACATGATCTATTATGTCAAATAGTTGAATTGAGCTAGGTATAGAGGAAGGTATTTCAACCTTTTGGGTTTTAGGAGGGATGGGAGGAGGTCTAGTTTGTGAAATTAAAATAGAAGGTGAAGGTGAAATTGATGTATTTGCCTTTTGGGTGATCACCGGATCTTTTAACTGAAAAGGCAGAGTGGTTCCACGCTTAGCAATCATAACTGTTGGCTGAGGTTGTTCTTTTGTCTTCCCTTTATCAGCTTTCTAGACTGATTGGTTCTTAGACTTGGTAAACACTACATATGATCCATTAAAAGCTTCTCCTTTGCTTCTGGGTTCATCTTGGTAGTTTAGGAAACCAATTTGGGAGTCACCAGTTGATTCTTCTTAATTTTCTATAAGAAGTTTGACATCATTTTCTTGATTCAATTTAGGTTGGAAAGAGAACTCTGATTCTGATTCAAGATATCCCATTATTAAATTGGTTGGAGGAGCTTCTAGGGCAAGTTTCCCTTGTGGGGGAGGAAGATGATTTTGTTACCCTTGATTCCTGGCAACATTGCCCTGATATGACTAATTTGGGAATGTCCTTCTTGGCATATCTCTGTATGAAGGAGCAGAAGACCTTCCTTGCACCATTTGCTTTTTGAGAGCAAGTAACTCATTTGCCAACTTTTGCACCATTGGATCTGTGGTGCTTGTAGATGCATATTCAAAAGATGATGAAGGTCTATTTTTATTTGGATCTCTTCTTATCTTCCCTGCTAAGATGAGATCATCTTCTACCTCAGTGGCCAAATGCTGAGCTACAGTAAGATCTATTTGACCAGCATGTCTCAAAATAAAACTTACTTCAGGTAACTGAGAATTAATGAAGAAGCATTTGAGATTCTCAGTTGTACGTCAAGAAATTATACGAATTCTATTCCTCAGTTTGTTAAATTTGGCTATGAAGTCTCTCATTGGTTCATGAGGCTCTTTCTTCATCTGTGTAAGTTGAGCCAGAAATGCATGTGCATCTTCTATAGGTTTGAATCTGGCTTCAAACTTAGCTTTGAGGGTATTCCAATCAGTTACTAATTGAACTTATAAATGATAAAACTAATCTACAACAGCACCTTGTAATGTTTCTACAAATAGCCTGACTGCTACATCTTCAAATTCTACTCCAATTACACCACAGGCTATGCTGAAGGCTGTAATGTGTTCATCAGGATGAACTTTTCTATCACCATAGAATTTGGGGAAATTCTTCCTTGAACTGTGTGGAAGCTCATATAGAGGTGGAGTAAGATTGAGAGGACCAAAAGCGTTACCCCAGGGGCCTTGAACTACCATTATAGGATTATGAAAAGGAGGAATAACAAATCTCAGAGGGGTAATTATTGGCAAAGCTTTATCAACAACAAAAGTGGATACTTCATCTGGCAATGGAGATCTGAATTTAGTAGGAGGAAAGCTCTTGGTTCATTGGAGATGAGATGGTGAATGAAATAGATCAAAACCACTTTGTTGTACCAGCTTGAATAAAGGGTCAACAATACCTTTAGCCCTTTGGCTTTGTGTATACCTTGAATTTGCCAGATTGTGAAACAAAAATGGAAAAGAATTAACCATGTTTCAGTTTGAATCTTGAGGCTTTAAACTCTGCATTCTTTCCTAATTAGTGTGGAGGTGAATGGTAAGGCTATAAATGGATAATGGGTTATATCCCCAATAGAGTCACCAAAAATTGTTGGTTGAATATTTTGTCGATCAGCGTACTGATAAACAAAATAGGTCTAATCAACCAAAGTAGGAAGATTGGTCATCCAAATGTGTAGGTTTACCACATCAAAAGGGGACTAATCTCTCCTCTCATCAAGGGGAGGTTCCCTATGGATATGTTATATATATATATAGAAAATAATACTCAAGGGTAGGACAAACCATCCATCTCTCTTTCTTCAGAGATGATGTGTGCAAATCAAAGGAAAAACTCAAGTGAAATGATAGAAACCACTTCTCTTCTTTTAGAATTACTATTTAGCAAGCCACAAGAATACTCCTGGTAGTAAAAATAAAATGTAACTAAGGACGTAGTAACCAGCAAATTGAGATGTAGCACAAAGTCTCCACCTGAATTTGCCCAAGAGTGAGATACGAAGGACAATGAGGGCACAAAGTTGTCCCAAGGTCCTTTACATAAAAATGAAAAGAAAACACACTAAAAGCAATTATGGGTGCACAAAGTCTCTCCACGGTTAACTTCAAGACACCTTCCTGACTACTTTCACTAATTCTGCTTGTTGAATTAAAGAACAAAAAATATATTAAGGAAAAAGACATAAGAACAGTTTTCTCAACAACAAAGATATCACAGCACAAAGTCTGAAAAGTCACTTGCTTTCTTATTCCAATAACAAAATATGATCAACAATCTGAGCTCAAAGTCTCAGTAATGCCTTTCAATTTAGGTAGAGTTTTGTTTCTGATTGTTAGAGAGAAATACATTTACAATAAAAGAGAGTCCCTTATATAGCCTCTTCAAGGACTCAAGAATAGTAACACATCATGTTGCATTGAAATTTGTTTAAGAAGACAGGCTAGAATTTAGGGGCATCTACCCATTTGCTTTTCTCAATGCAGAGAAATAAGTCACGCTATTGAAAGTTTGCATCTTTCAATGTCCACCTGGCGATCTGATCCTTCTTCATTGTTCCTCCTTTTTTGGTTAATTGAATCGGGTCCTTGATTTAATTTGATGCTCTATTCTTTAGTCACTTCCTACTGGTCTTGGACTCAAAGGCTTTTAATGCATTCAGGTCTGTAGATTTAAAACTACAAGGATCAACAGCTATTTCATTATCCTAACTTTGACATCTACAGGCACGTCACTTCCCTCAGCAATTCCTTCAATTTTGTCATTTGATCTTTGCCAGAGGGGACCTACCTTTCGAGCCTTAAGAAATGATCTGCTTTGGGTCAAGAAGAGCCCCCCATAAGGGTATCTTCCTTTCAGGCAGTCTTCGGATGGCATTCAGAACTTTTCTTATGGGTCACTAAGTCCTTTGTTTTGCATCCTCCCAAAGGGAAGGTGACCCTTCAGCTTTGGGGAAGTGTCCTTTAAGTTGGTAGCTGAGAGTCCCCTGCAAGGGCACCTACCCTTCGGGGTCCTTCGGTGGCATTTTCTTTGGAGCCCTTCAGGACTTTTCCCGTGGACATTTCCCATGGATAAAAAGTCTGCAGACATTTTCCCATGGACAAAAAGTCCACAAAATTGTTTCGATCACTTTGCCTTTTATCTTTGGAAATTCCTTTAGGCTTTCCTCTCGCAATTTCTTTCCCGAATTCCTTCAAACTTTTTGTCTAAAGGAATTATGCCTTAGTCTTTTTTTATTGCCTTAAACAAAAATCTTAAAGAATTTACCTTTGTTGACTCCTTGAAAATGACCCTTTTGAAGGGTGCTTTTTTCAACCAAGTGCCCTCTGCAAGGGCACTTGTCCTTCGGGAGGCTCTCTTGAATTTTTTCTTTGAACTGCTCCTTTGAACCATTTGATGAACCAAGCTGATGAACCAAGTTGATGAACTAAGTGAGTGAACCAAAACATTGAACCAACTGAATTGAACCAACCATTAAACCAAGCTTTGAACCACGCTTTGAACCAAGCTGATGATTCCTTCGATTGAACCAAGCTTTGATGAACCGACTAAGTGAACCAAGCTTTGAACCAAGCATTGAACCAACTGTTGAATCATTTGATGAACTGACTGAGTGAACTGATTGAATGAACCAAAGCATTGAACCAAGCTTTGGTTCAATGGTTCAATAGTTCATTCCCTTTGATTTGGCTAAGTCCTTTTGATCCTCGTTAAACCAAATGTGTTGAACCTATTAAACCTTGAACCCGTTGATCCTTTAAACCAAAGTGGTTCCATGGTTCAATGTTTCAATGATTCAAGCCTCAGAAATTTATTCTTTTTTATTGAACCTGCTTGTAGAAACCTTTGAACATGACTGTAGAAGCCTTTGAACCTGGAAGCAGTTGAACTCTTGCTGCTGATGTTGAACCTTTGAACCTAACTAGCCCATTAAACAAAAATGGTTCAAGGTTCAACGGTTCAATCCTTACTTAAAAGCTTGCCAATGAACTCTTTTGGTTGAACTTGGTCATTAAACCAACTTTGGGATCGCCTAAGTGTTGAAAGCTTGCTTCTTTCCTGTGGAGTCCGTAGAAATTAACCTGTGAAGCCCATTGAACTTGGCCTGCAAAGTCCATAGATTTAAGCCTACAGAGTCCATAGATTTAAGCCTGTAGAGTCCATAGATTTAAGTCTGTAGAGTTTGTAGATTTCTGAGAAGCTTGAAAAATGAGGATTTTGACTACCCAAGACAAATTTTGAAAAGGGAAGAGACAATTTTGGTCTGTAGGACCAAAATAGTTGAAATGTTGTCCCAAAAATGAGTGATATTTTTGGGGGACAACAAGAATAAATATTAAAAATATTCCTCTATATAATCACATCAAGGCTTCTTTAAACACATCTAGTAATCACTTGGAAAATACTATTGCACATTGAGAAAAAGGGCACTATTCTTTCAAATTAGAATTATGAAGCATTATAATAGTCATAGGCCAAGTCAAAATTTTTTTATTATAGATCAAGGGCACTCATTGTCAAGTATTTAAATAAATATATCTAGTTGAGTTCATATTAAAAAATTCAATATTCACACTCACTCTAGGAGGGAGAACTACATCAACATGAGGCCCTTTTGGGCTATGTAGGTATCACTTAGATTATGTGAGGTTTTTTTAGGATAACTCAGTTATTTACCTAACCCTATTTGTAATTTGATCTCTATTATGTTTATTATACAAGAATTAGGGTTTTTATTTTTCATGTATTTAACACATGAAATTAGCACACACAGTCATATAGTAAACCCTCACAGACAGGCATAGACATTTAGATGAAAAACTCAATCACACAATCAACTAGGACATGGTTATAGTTGGAAAACAAGGTCATAGTATGACCTTGTCCTCCTAGCACGGCCTTGTCCCAGCAAAATTATAATTATAATTTTTAGATGTGATAAAATTCATAGATTTTTTAGGCATTTTGTGATAGTCACAGTCAACAATAAATCAAATATAAGCTAAAGTTTCCATATTTTGTGTTAAATTTACTATTTTTATCTCACTTTCAATTCATAAATTTTATATTTTATGTTTTTATTTTTATATTCATTTTATTTTAGTTTAAATAATTTATATCTATTTATTTGATTTCATTTCAATTCAAAATAGATTAAATAGAATGCAAGAGTTACACTGTGCAAATATTTTCACTTGAACCATTATCTATCATGACACTATTGTAGACACATAAATTTGATCATAAATACTTGACAATTATAATTCTTAACACATCACAAACCACATGACTTGCACCCAAATTCATGATTCTTATTTTCCACTCATCTAATCCTTTTATCTATATGTGGGCTTGACCCTTTGTTTATTGTTACTAATACACAAAACTTTCAAATTGAAATGTTCAAGCTACTTTAAATCACCCTGAAACTATCTCTAAATTAAAACACATGTCCCTTATCTTCTGGTACAAGTCTTCCCTAGATAAACACAAGCATTGCCATGTTTCTATCTGATTTGGTTGGTTGCATCCCACACTAAATAATGACTAGTTTCCAAAATTCAAATCATTATTTCAGGTCTTCCTGCACATTTTATAATGTTGGCTAAAGGAAATTGTCAAAAATTTTACTTATAAATACATATCAAAACTCGTTCATCATCCCCACTTACTATTCACTTGGTTCAAGATTTCACATTATAAAATATTCCTTATTCTTCTCAAATTCAAGATCATTTGCAAAGAACAACCATAAACCAAGTCTAAATCATCCTAAAGCAAGTTAAGAGTTATCATTACCAAGTATTAAATTTATTTCTCTAATTGCATACATATACTCAAGGAGCAAAATTTCACATTCACTATAGATCTAAGAACTATTTGGGCTTGATTTCCATCCTTGGAGTATTGGATACATATCAAAAAATCAATCATCAGGGGGATGATTAAGGTTAGCTCAGCCACTCCCCTCTTTTTTATAGATTTTTAACCTATCAAAGTGTTATTAGGGTTTCAAATACAACATAATAGAAACATCAAATTATACATGGAATAATCTAATTTAAAATATATTAGCATACTCAACAACTATAGATTTAGAAGGTGTCATGATCAAATTTTTGTCATACTCAACCAAGATAAGTCCATGGTCAATAGACTCAAGTAGCCCGAGTTCCTATCCTCTTATAGTGGTCTTGTTAGTGGTCTTGTCTAGATATATCTCGTTATTATGTTTTTGATCTATCACTATCAAAATCTTATTTTCTCTATCATTTTTTGTCAATTAATTGTCATAGTCAATCTAGAAAAGTCCATGGTCAAAAGACTCAAGTTACCTACCCTACTATCCACTTATAGTGGACCTTTCCGAAATCAATTTCTAACTTTGTTCATGATCCTAAACATGCATAGTCTCCTTGTTTGTTAATTTTCATTTTCATTCATTCATAATGGTCAATAAAAATCCTAATTTGGGCTAAATTATTTTATTCCTAGTCTTTCACAAAAATAGTAGTTTTTCATATTTATCAAATTTATAAAACTAAAACTGTTGATTGTTGTACAACTTTACCATTATAATACACTCTAGTTTTAAACTTATTATCATCATTACATTTTATTATTTTATCAAAAATAGGGTAAAACATATTGGTGAACTCATACATTTTTTAGCATTATTTTTTTTAGATTGGTCCTATGGTTTCAAATTATTTTGTGATTTATATACCCAAAAATTTTGCTTTCTAATTTTTTTTTTATTTTCAATTTCAATTTTCAAAAAAAAATCTTTTTTTTTCTTTTTTTCTAGAAATAGTGCTCTAGAAGTTTTAAAACTCATAGGAGTTATCATTCTAGGTAAATTGATCTTTATTTTTACCTTAACCATGGTGTGAGAGGTGAAAACTCAATACTAAAACCATTATACATCACTATATATAGATTATACCTTTTACGTACCTCATATTATATCAAAAAAACCTGGGTTTTTGTGTATTCATAAGAAGTGTTCAATAATTTATTCTTGTAGATCATTGGTAAGAAATTATCCTCAATAAGTTATTCTTAATGTACCCTAAAGATGGGATAGTGTGAATACAATATGGTGGAATCCTCTGTAGTTAGTTTCCTTATGACCATGTTCACTATTTACAATTGGGATTAGTATATCTAAGAGCCTAGAAAGTAAACACACCTTGACTAGTTTCACCCTTAATATTTATTTCAAAATTTAAAGTTTCAACTTAAAAATCATGGTAATAATGACTACATTTTACTTACATATTTTCAAGTTTAGTATTACATTATATCTTCCTTTCCAAGGTGTTATTGGGATTCATTATCTATTGGAAATAATTAAAATAATATATCACAAAAAGGCTAAAATACATAAAGCACAACCTCATCCTTCCTCAATACATATTTTTACAATATCCATTTTGAGCTCTTACCTATCACCACTAGGTGCCAAAGGGTATGTATGACTCTATTTTTTATTCCTGCCCCTAGACCTCAATGTTATATTAATCACCATATTATTCCTATTATTCACCCAAGGTTCATATTATACTCCAATGTACATGATGTCAACACTAAATGAGGATGGGTGTCTCACCCATCACATCTAAATGACACTAGTCAACATGATACTCCTCAACCCCATACAATTCTTATAAGGAAACCAAATTAATATAAGGGTTATGATATCATTAATCAACTCAAGAATACCCCTATTAAATTTTATATTTTATATTTATTAAAAATATAAATATCCTACAAAGATATATCATGTGATGCATTATGTGATCCAGTTCTCCCTAGTGACACATAGTCGACATCATTTTCTTCTATCATGAATAAAATCCAAGATGTAAACAAGGTCATCACCTTTAATAATAAATACTTACATCTTAAACACATCATAGATAAATATCTTCCACAACTCATTCAAGCTCAAATATATGGAAAAAAATCAAAATTTTAATAGTCAACAATAGTTCAGGAGTAAATATTTATATCTCTATTGTCTTAAAAAAGTTGGTTATTGATATGAGTTTCATCCATAAATCATAATATAACATCAGGATATTTGATAATCCCCCTCATCAAACACTTGGAGATATCAAATTAGATTTATTTTTAGTCCCAAAAGTGGTGCCTACTATTTTTCAAATCATGTATAACCAATTACATTACAATTTAACTTTGGGGAGACGTTGGATTCATGCCATGGAAGGTGTACCTTCTACATTCCATATATTATTAAATTTATAAATGAAATATATTAATATATCCTTATAATATATGATACACCTTTTATATACTATAAAATGACTCACTCACACTTTGATGATCATTCTATTATACCACCTGTACAACCAATCACACCTGATCAGATACATACATATGAGGTAGTTGATTCAAATATATAACATGATAAAACACTAATAAAAATAATTCAATAAGATACTTAAATCATTTTAGTCACTATATATCAATAACCTTAAATTCTATATCTCTCATTTATGGTGAATTATGAATATTCTAATTGCATAGTTAGATATTGGTATGATAGTGATGACAATGATATGCAAAATCCATAAAATGAAAAGTTGTGAAATATAAATTTCAATCATGTTGATCTTTAAGAATACTTATCTCACATTTTTTCACACTTGTGGTAGTTGGTATATATTGAGATGATTCATATACAATAAAAAGGAATCAATTGGTAACTACTATAGAGGCACAATCTTCCATAATTAAAGGAAAAGCTATAGTTCAAGATAATCAACATCATAAAAGTGCTAATAATTATTGTAGTATTAATTAACATCAACAAAAATAAAAAAATAAATCTTTATGTCTAAGGGTTACATCACTTAAATAAAATACTTCAATTACTCTCAAGCTTTAGAATGTTATAATTAACGACACACCTTCTTAAGAAAAAATGCAAGTCAACCAAAAGAAGAAATTCAAAAAACAATAGTTACAAGGATCACTATGTGAATAGGTCAGGATATAAAAAGGATGGATCAAAAGGGAACAATTTCAAGAAAAAAATATGAATAAGAAAGGTTAAATAAAGGTAAAATACAAAGATAACAAATCTAAAAGGAGAATCTCCTACACGAGCAAACACAAAAGGATAAATTTCAAAAAAAAACTTGAACTCATCAAAACAATATCTTAAAAAGGGGGTTTCTTATAAAAATTAGTTAAAATAAATATCTAGGATTTCTAATTTGGTTTCAAAAGAGGTATCCATAAAGCATTCATTCTATCTACAGCCTTTGATTCTTAGTATTCACATTGATGTAAATAAATGTAATGAGGTTGAAATTCCTTCTTTGTATAAACCTAATATATGTATCATGACATTTATTTAATATCTATGATATGATAAATAACATTTGGGAAATATTTCCAAACCTCAATTTTGTATTAGATATATTAAGTTTTCAGTAACACTCATGTCAAAAACATGGTGTTACATGTCACATTAACCCTACCTTAGATAAATTCAATGAAAAATTGGGAAAATCATGGATGAGAGAAATGGGGGAAACATTAAACAAATATTGTGACACTCTCACACTTGAGCATGAATTTTCAATGGTCACAATATCAAGAGTGGATGAATCCATCAAGCAAGAGCAGACAAAATAAAATACTCATTCAATTATTTTACCAACAAAGATAGCTAATATCATTCATGCATAAACACATGAAGAAAACAAAAATACATCAAAAATTTCACTAACATATTATGGTGTAGTTGGATTTACTTATATAGATACAAATAATGAGCAAATCAACATTCCACAATTACAGAACCAGGAAGAATATTATGATCTTGATTATGATTATGAATAATATTGGTATGACACCACTAAAAACACAAGACCAACATAGTATCATCCCTTCCCAATTGGATATTTAACACAAAATTCATATGGTACTTGCATATGTTATGTAGGAACCCCATGGCAATGTCCTATGGACCAAGTCATTGGTTAAGTTACCATAATTTGTATTGTACATAGATTCATCATATCTAATCATCTATTTTATTCTTCTATCCTGCTTGCCATTGATTTTATTCTATTTATTATTTACCTATTTGATGGTTTATGTCAATATAAACACCCAAAAAACCAATCCTATAGTGCATATATTTTATTTCAAGTTACTTGGGAATTCCCAGATATCATTTATTCACACATTCTTTGAGCTTACATGATTGCATACTCTTACCACTATATACTACGTGAGCACATGTTTATTATTTCCCATCGGGGGCATGTTGATTCTTCTCTCCCCATATAATATTGATCTAAATTACTATAGTACACATAAATTAGGAGCATATTTCTTGATTTTTTATTTAACTATTTTTTGAATTAATGTAAAACCATAAGTAGATAAAAGATCTAAGTATTTAAATTAGGGAATAAAATAGTATAGTATCAACAACCACTAATTTTTAAAAATAACTTATTTGTTTGATTAGCCAAAAAAATGAATTAAAAAAGGTGTGTTGAGATATAAAATATGAATGAAATAGACAAGTGGCAGGTTAGAAAGTGATGTAGAAGTAGGGTAGAGTGTCATCAGTAGGAAACAAGTGTCAAATACCTATTCTGATAGTAGTGAATCCCTCTTTGCCAATAGTGCACTACACTATTGACCCTCTATGTAGTGTTATTAACCATGTGTAGATAAAATAGTGAAACTTGGGGTATACCTTCACTCTATTATGGGAAGCCTATGCTTATGTGATCGAGACTTGGATCATTATATGTGTTTCATTTTGACTAATTTCACTATGGAACACTAAGCCTCCATACTTGTTAGGGTTTTTTATGAACACAAGTGTAAAAAGAGTGGTGTTAGTAGGGTATTATGGATGTGACCTCAAAATCCCATGTGTTGAGCATTTCCTACATACCAATACCTCTTAAAGGGGATCAATCCCAATGTATTTCTCCCAATCTAAGTGCTAGTGCAAGTGAGAGTGATGAAAGTATGCCTAAGTATTAATGCAAATTTTAAAGCTTTGAGTGTGACTTGAAACTAGAAATATAAATAAAACTAAGCTCTGGGATGTTATAGATGGATGTATGTAGAAATATGGATAAATAGGGATTAATAACCTTAATTTTCAAAAAAAAATTGAGATTGCCTATGAGAATTATCATCTAAGGGATAAATGAATGAGAGTGGTCTTTATATAGTGTTATGATGTTAGTAAATACATTATATGAGTCTAGACTGACCTCAAAACACTTTGGCGAGTGGAAATATATCCATTAGGATGAAATAAATTAAGGGTCAATTGCATTACCCTCTTTACAAATAGCACATTGTGTTATAGACCAAAGGGGTCGCATTATTGTCCAGGGGGCTAACACATGTCAAAAAGAATCTAGGATGCCTAGATGATGAATTAATGTAGATTTTGGTATATTTGGGCCTAGATTAGGTTCACATAGAAGCTATAAATGGATCAAAAGAGGTCCTAAGATATTTTTATGGCTAAGTTAAGGATAGGGTAGTCTCAAGTGACACTCATTACATTAAATGACATTTTAGATTACACTTTCACTCTCTTCACATTATCATGTTATCACATCAGTGAAAATTATGCCTTGACATGTGTGGATTATTTAGATCCATCCCATTATTATAAATTATTAAACCTTTCTATTAATATCAAAAATGCAAAAAAACACAAATATTTCAAAAAAAATCCAAAAACATCAAATATTGTAAAAATACAAAAACATTCACAATATTTTCAAAAATTAAAAAATCAAGACCTAAGCATGAAATGAGATGTTAGTTTTATTCCTTTCATGTATTATTTATCACATATTTTTGGTATATAATATATTTTTTTTCAAACACACATGCATTTGACAAGGTATATGAGTTTGATGTATGACATACATTTTACATTGACTCTTGAATGTTGGATTCCCCTCTACCCAATGGCCATGCCTATGCTAGGGGAATTTAATTATATAAGTTACATTATAATATGTTATATATTTATATGACCTTTATACCATGATGAGATACATATCTTACAAGTGTTTTTCTAATCATGCATATTTTACATTATTTTACTTGGATATGTTACTTTGCTATGATATCACCTTAATATGTATGGATGGAATAGACTAGTTTTCACTTGTTTAATGCTTATATGATGTTTTTAATTTCTCAAATGATAGGATATACATTAATTTATTACTATATGTGGCTCTTGGACCTTACGTGAAAATTTCTTGAACACTCAATGAAACTTGTGTTTGGTGTGTGCAACATTTAAACATGTCCATTGTTTGTGGCCCTTGGCCGGCCATATGTGTTGTTTGATATTTGATCATGTCCCTTAATTGAAACATTATTAATATCCTTTATGTATGTCCCTTGGCCTTGTTTGTGGTGGCATACTCATGCCTATTATATGTAACCCTTAGCCTTATTTTATGACATTGTGTGGCATTGGATGATATTGTGTGTTGTGATTGTTGAGCTTGTTAAGATTTATTAGTGGTGACATGATACATATCAAGCACTTTTATTACATAATATACTTTAGATATTATTACTTAACATAATGTTTCACTGATAAATATGTCTATACATGACACTTTTATGCCTCACATTAAATATGTTGCATACATGCTTTAATGATAATTTCATTTCTATGATGATGTACTCTCCACATATTTACATAATACTACATTATTATATATCTATCATGCAATACAGTTAAATTTTATTTTTATATGAGTGACTTTTAGGTTACATCCCCCATCTCAAATGGGGGGCATCATAGAGGGCTTGTCTTAGAAATCCAAACCTCCATAAACATAAAAATCATATTTGGGATAGAGTACAAATTATATAATAGAGTACATGTTTTCAAAGACTCAAAATCAAACAAATAATAGACATTGTCACACTGATACAAATTATGGGAGTATATGAAATGCATCTTCACTCACTTCTCAAAGAATAAAAGTATATAAATATACATACTTGAATGCATATACATGGTCATGTGAAAAATAGTTACAAGATCAAAGTTATAGGTTGAAAATATAGTTATAATTGAGCATATAGGTGCATAACATTCTATATCATTTAGCACAAATTTAGGGGGCATGATACTTGTCCACGTTCACATGCAAATTTTCAAAGATCAAACTTCAAAGTTTCAAATTTCAAAGGAATTGATGCTTGCTCATGTGCACATTTTTCAAAAATCAAAGTTGCAATTCCAAAGTTCAAAATGCATGATAGATGTTCATGCATATGTTTCAAAGTTCAAAATTTGTAATCTTCAAAGGTAAAATATTCATTTTACTACAAATTTATGAGAAATATGATCATGATGGGGCCATGAATATTCTTCATTATCTTTCAATCATGCAAAATAGAATATAGTTTCAACTACAATAGTGTGATTTGATTTATTGTGGGTAATGTATGTTGAGGTTTAGTGATGCTCAATAGTCATGGTATTACTTATAACAAACCCATTATGTGGTTTCATCTTTTTTTAGCATGATGTATGTTCAAATCTAGTGACTCTCAATGGCCTTGACATAACTTATAGTAAACCCATAAAGGTTCCACATTTTGTATTAGTGCATTGTGTATTACTCCTTATTCATGAGAGTTGGAATAATGTATCATTCCTACTCAATAGATTTATTATTTAATTAATATTGGGACTTGATCACTCTCGATTCACCATTAGTTAAAAATCTCCAAGTGCTTCAATAAGGGCACATAATTTTCCACAATCAATTATAGGCTAGAAATAAATTTGGTTTCAACACCATACATGTGTACTCCTTCCTTTCTCTTGTTTCAAATTTTCAATTTTCAAAGTTTAAATTTTTAAAATTTCAAATATGGTAAAAATTGACTACTTCATGTGTTGTTGTAATATTTTATAAATTTGAGTGCCTTGTATAATTGAATTATCCTCTCAAATACAAATTGTGTTGTATACACTCAAGTTTAATTCTTTCTCATTTACTCTAGAAATTTCACTACGAAAATAAAGGAAGACTAAATGTTGACACATAAATTTGATCATAAGTAATTGATAATGTTAATTCTTGGCACATCTTAAACCATTTACTTGTGCTCAAATACATGATTTTATTCACCACTCCTCTAATCCTTTAATCCATATGTAAGCTTGACCCTTTATTATACAGTAATACTACACAAAAGTTTCAAATGTAAATGTTTTAGATGATTTAAATCACCCTTATATTATCTTCAACTTAGGGAATATGCCCCTGATCTTTTGAGACAAGTTTGACAAATGCAGAAAAAAGTGTTGTCATGTTCGTATCCACTTAGGTTGGTCATGTCCCATGCCAAATTAAGGCTAGTTTCTAAAATTTAAATCATTATTTTGGTTCTTCTTGCACATTTAATAAGGTCGGCCAAATTAAATTATCAAAAGTTTTACCCATAAATACACATCAAAAGTCATTCATTATCCCCACTTGGTTTAAGCTTTCACATTATTACACATTGAGAAAATATACCGATTCTTCCCAAATTTATGATCATTCAGAAGGAGCAGCCATAATCCAAGTCTAAATCATCCCAAAGTAAGTCAAGATCTATCATTATCAAGTAAAAAATTCATTTCTCTATTTGCATACATATAGTCAAGGAACACTTGCACATTCACTCTATGTGGGAGAACTGTATGGGCTTGATTTCCCTTCTTTGAGTATTGGATACGTAGGCAATTATCAATCTTCAAGAGTTGATTAAATTTAGCTCAACCCATTACACTTCCATCTCTTTTTAGGTTTTTAAGCTATAAAATTTCCCTTAGTATTTCAAGGACAAAATAAGGGAAATAAAAAATTCTTTGTATCACAATCCAAATCAGAACATGTCATCCTACTTAGCAGACATATGTACAAAAATTTGAGTGATCATTTTTTCATCACAGTCAACCAAGGCAAGTTTTCATTCCATGA
This sequence comes from Torreya grandis, assembly GCA_037957365.1. Classification (NCBI taxonomy): domain Eukaryota; kingdom Viridiplantae; phylum Streptophyta; class Pinopsida; order Cupressales; family Taxaceae; genus Torreya; species Torreya grandis. Next base: position 2,241,406 of record JARHVA010002970.1, read on the forward strand.
ACATGGGTGGATTTCACTCCTATCCTTTACAGATACTCAAATTTGGTCATGAATACTTGATAATGTTAGTTTTGTCCAACATTTACATTAATTTACTTGAGCCCTTAAATTGGTCCTATATTTCCACCTCACTCTATCCTAAGTAATTTTTTGGTCTCATCCCTTCTAAGTTGTTTTACACCTACATAAATATACTAAATTGATAAAAAACTGTCTAAGCATTTGTATACATATTTCAAATCTTTTACCTTTTCTAGGTCAGAATACACCTAATCCAAACCTTTATGAGTTGGTTCTTCCATTTTCCCAATGATGACTCTTTTTAAAATTTTAACCCTCCCTTAAATGTTGGTCTATATTTTTAGAATATGTAGCATGAGATTTTACCCTTTTAGATTGTTATAAATGCACATCAAAGCCACTTATTCTATTAGTTGGAAATTTTATTATTGCGGCACACTTATAGTATTTCATATTGATAAAAGATATATTATTCTTTCCAAATTTGGCTCTATACACTTGAATTAACCCTCATCCAATTCATAGGCATATTCTTTTTTATTCAATTAAATCACTATCAAGTATTCAAGTCATCTCTAGATGCATGCATGTAAAAAATGATCACTACTTCACTAAGCAATCTAGGTGGGAGAAATATAGGGGCTTGATTCCCTCTTCAGAGTATTCTATATATGTAGATAGCAATCAAAAATCATATGGGTGATTAGAGTTAGTACATTCCATTACACTCCCCATCTCTTTTTTTTAGGTTTTCAATTATCATAAACCCTAGTAGGGTTTCAACCTTGAAGAGGTCATTTTTAGGTCATATGTACACAACTAAAACACACATAGTCATATTTTAAGAAAACACATGTAATTGTTCCATCAATTTCCCATTTTCCCATGTAATTCAATATCAACCCATAGAGTTCAAGATTGACAGTTGATCCTAACTGTTTCTAGTCAATTATGACTTAGAAAAGTGATATTTGATGTTTCAATTGCACTTACATAATCAAGTTTGATCTAATCATTCTAGTCATCTTTAATTTGGAAATAATCAACCTAATATGCATAAATCAGATAAGTCTTATTCTCCTCTTTGTACATTCCATAGTTATTTTTTTCATTCATGTGAGCTTTGTCCATTTTTGTATGTTACTTTCATTCTGTTAGTTACAAGGCATTTATAGTAATTTACTACTCTTCAATTCATTTTATCTTAATTATATTTAATACCTTAATTAATTCCAAATTCTAATAAAATATATTGGTGATCGCATACATTTTATTTGAGCATTACTTTAAAAATGCTATTAGGATTTAGATGAATTCATGAACATCTGACACTAAAAGAACTTTCTTTCGACCTTGGATTTAATATCTAAGACTAAAATATTTTTATTTCAGCATTAGATTCAATATCCAAAATTGAAATAACATAATTTTTATCTCATATTTCATATCTAACACTAAAATCACTTTATTTGGATGTTGGATTTTAGTAGAATTTATTAATATATATACACACAAAAAAATTATTTTTCTAGGACCTAAATTTTAGATTTTTGTTTCTTATCAATTTTCAAAAAGTATATGGCTATTTTGGATGAGAAATTTTTGCTTCCTGATTTCTTAGTTATCATTATATTTTATCTTCCCCTAATATGGAACGTCATTAACAATCATGTAATAAAATGAATTAAACCACATGCTAAGACACAAGCACCATTATTATATATTTTTTTGTAAAGTCATGTAGGACATGCGCACAAGAGAAATCATACATTCAGGATGCTATAAGGATTATTATACAACCTCCTTATGGGCTTATTATGACCTTAGAAAATGACAAGGCCTACAAATTTGACTCTGATAAGAAAAATAGATTTGATCATATTGATGTGAAGGTATTTAGTAAATACTTTGATTCTAACCTGGATGAAATTGACTCTTTACTAGTTGTATCTTGAAAATAACAAGATAAACATGCTCATGCTAGAACATTCAAATAACCAAATGATTCTTTCAGTAATATTGATCATTTTTTTATAAACCCTACCATATTTCATTACTTCTATTATTGACACTATCACTACATATGCCCCTTTGGGTTTAAGGGCAATGCAAGGATTTTATGTAGGCACTTGATTCCAATAACCTCCATATTCATTAACTTGGATCTATTTTTTTCTCATTGGCCTTCAATAATCTATGGTTTGATTTGTCATGCAAGGACCTTGGTTCTCTCTTTTTAAAACTCTTGTCTATTATTGCCTCCACTAGGTTGTTTATCCTCCTTTCAAGCATTTATTCATATTATTCATATTTAATACATATCTCCACCCCTCATACTCTACATTTTATCCTTAATACATATCACCATCCTCATCTCCTAATCCACTTTCAATATTGTCTTCCCCTTTTTTGTTCCAACTTTCTCAAATTCACATAGTTTCATAGGCCTAAAGGCCTCATTCATTGTTTAATGGTTCTTACCTTTTCCAAGGGCTCTAATTACCATCCACTCTCTTATTAAAACTCTATCATTGATCCAAAAAACTAACACAAACTCAAGTAAAAAATCCTTCAAGCAATCAACTTTTCTCTCTTTGAAGTCTCTTAGCTTGTAACCCTCTTTTAGTACAAATCTCTTGGGTTTAAAAAAAAAACTTGGGTTCCAAACAAAATAAAACCACTTTTATATACCCACTAATCCTTTATAGTTTCCTAATAAGTTTCATGGCCTAACTCTCACTCTAAATGACCTAACTCAGCACCCCCTTCTCTTAATTAGGTCTCTTTAGGCTTAAAGCAAAAACACAATACTAGAGACCATACTATACCATACTGTACTTATCCAAAACCACCAAAATATTTTATATCACATAAAATAAGGTTATATTACAATTTTCATGAAATTACATGGGTTAAACTAAAGTTATGCCAAATTCAAGATTCAAACCCTAGGTTGGTCTTGACATAGGCCTATATAGGTCGAGAGTGAACAAAAAGGATAAAAAGAGTTTTAAACAACTTAAAATAATTATATCACCTAGGATAGGTCTTCCTAAGTTTTATTAACCTTTTTTTATAGTTATTTTACTTTTAACAATCTTTAATCCTCTCCAATATGCCAATTTTCAAAATTTTGTGTGCATTTTAAGACTGAGTGAATATTTAATTAACTCTTACACTCATATATAGATTTATTAGCCTCAAAAGTGATAAATATCATCATGAATACACTCCCTATTATGGTTATACCTCAGACACTTCAATGTTACTTAAACCATCATCTATCTTACCAACTCACTTGTCATTTGGGACTACTGAAAACATAGAAGATCCTAAATAGATTTTACTTGGACTATGTGCACTATGTTGAAGTGTTTTAATGCTATTTTACTCTCCTTTTTGATTAATAAGATCCCAAATAGATTTTAAACATTCATTAAATATTTATTATCCAAATTCCATCTATGAAACATAATAAATAAACTCAATATGACCACTCTACTCCCTTTTTTCTTGACTGTGACACAAAATTGGGTACTCTCAAATATTATATTTGGTCATTTAACCTTTATATTAGGAAAATAATACTATATTTACAATAATTAACAATAACATAAACATGTTCACATACTATTAACTACTTAGAATCTACAAATTACTCTTTCAAAGCATCATCTTATTCATTGATGTTCTTGCATTTTAAAGAGTCACATGTAGAATTATAATGCAGGCAGGATTCTAATGAATCCTTCATATTTTTATTCATTATATTATTCCTCCTTCATATTCATCCTACCTACATACCTACCTAGTTATAATAAACTCTCCTATAACACACCACTCTTAAAATGCATCTTTATTCTTCTTATTATATCAAACATGCAAATAAACTCCTATTCTCGCCAACCCACGTTGAACAGCAGTTACCTTTTATTTTTTTATTTATTTTCATTACCTTATCCATTAAATTCACATTATGACACATTTTCACACCCACTTATAACCATATATTACCTTTCAAAAACTTACATGAACAATTATATAACAAACAA
>JARHVA010002971.1:0-2500 GCA_037957365.1 Torreya grandis
GCATAACCAGGTTTTGACACATTTACCATATGGTCTTCAAGATGTGGGTTATTCCTCATCCACAAGGTCATATGGTGAACTTAAATAATTAAATATTTTGTGTGACTTACATTTCGTCATATTAATGTTAAAATTTAAAATTTGGGTAATGTATGACATAAATTCTAATTTTGTATTTTGATTTAACAATTCTATATTTAGACCTATATGTGGTTATAATAACAACTTGTATGACTAAATATATGGAACAACTACTATTGAATTTGTTCATAGCCTTTTAGCTTACATTTTCAGAATATCATGAACTACAAAAATTTTATATTCATTGATAGACTATAAAATGACTATAATGTGTTAATGCATCTTTATTTTTAGGGTTTATAAGTTATTTTAAAATCATTAGTTTTGTATGTCTCAATAAATAGATCTTATTAAACAATAATATCAATCATGATATAATTATTTTATATGGTTAATAATTGTTTGGTAAATATAGATGGAATATTCTTTGACATGTACAAGCCTGCTTGGCCATGTTATTCACTTTCTTCCCATATTATCAAGGTATATAATCATGTTAGGGGTTTTGGAACCAATATAAATATATCATGGTTTTAGATAGCTCCATAAAAATTTATTTGGATAAATTCATGTTGGCATAAGAAATAAAATTAAGAGAAAATTTGGTCAAATGTACATAAGGAATAAATGTAGAAAAGATCTTGAGTGTTAGACCCAGAATAATTAAATAATGTATAAATGATATTTGTGGTGATAAAGAATATAAATAAATTTTTTTATACTATAATACTTATAGTTGATAAAAAATAATAATATAATTGGATTATTATCGTGATATATGAATGCTTGGATTTTATGCTTCATTTTAAATATGAGTACCTTTAAGGACTTAGGAATGTTAGATCACTATAATGACTTTGGGAATTCAAATTTGTGACATATTGATTTCTCTCAAAGCTTAATAACCTACTGATTCATAGATTATTATGGTTATTATTTGATTGACTACTTTTTTTATTAAGCTTTACTTCATATGTTGATTATGGGATAGTTATATGTTTCCTAATTTTACATGATTGATTAAGCAATGGGGCTAGTTGTATTTTTATATTATGAATTTTATGATCATGTTTTCTAATTTATATAATAATATTTTATGGATATTATATGTTTTAGGTTAATGACCTTCATCATTGTGAGGTGGATGCAAGACATATCCATACCTCAGAGTGTGATAGAGGGATGGCATCATAAGATAGGGTGATGTAAATGGATGCATTGGGGGATGACAGAAATAAAGGATAGAAACACATGCACACATCATGATATATTAATATGTTTTATTCATTTCTTGATTTAGAAGACTATAGTATGTATTCAATTGTTGATATATGTTTATTATGATCTTAATTTATACTGGATGATCATGTTGATCTAGTTGTGTGATTTCACTAATTTGGTTGTGTTATTACATTAATGGTTATTTATGTTACTATTTTAATGAAGGAGTGAATATGTACATGTTTTATTTTGAATTATTATTGTCTTGGATTTAGTTGTGTGTAGCATAATAATGTCTTAATATGTATACATTTTTATGGTGGTAGTTGACATATTTTTCTACTTTAATTTATCTGTTTGTTATGTTATTATACTACTTAAAATATTTTAATATTCATATTTATAAATAATTGGTATATTATTTAAATGACTAGGTGAAGTCATTGAGTTTAAGCAATGTGTTTATGGACTAATAGTGGAGATCTTGTATTATATAATAATACATTAAAACTTTAAATTATTTAGTGATTTTGGTAAAATCATCATGTTGTTTAAAAATCATTATGTCTAAATCAAAGTTCAGGATATTGTAATAGAGCTCATTTTAGTAGACATTTCCATTAAGGGTATATTATTTGATGACTTTTATAAAGTTGAGTGCATGAAAATTAAAGGAAGCCGATGTTAGTGTTCATAAAGTCAATATACATGCATAAAATGATTAATATATTAATCATTAGAAATTTAAAGATGATTAGGGGTTTTAAATTGGTCTTGGATTGACATAACAAGCATTAAACAAAATCATTAATATGTTGGAATAATTCTGCATAAGGAAAAGATGATAGCCTATTACATTTTTTAGCTTTGTCTACATGCATCGACTGGGTCATAACATTGGATGGGAAGTTTAGGAATTTATGATAAGATGGAAGAGAATAAGAAGGGTATAAGAGAGGCCTATAGGGGGACAAACCAATGGATAGAGTAATAAAGAGGGAGGTTTGAGATATTTTTGGAGGGAAAGAACAAAGTTTAGAGAATTTAAAACCAGATTGGTGTTGTATTTAATTTCCTTGATGAATATATGGATGAATTATATAAATGATTTCATAAGGGTTTAGTGTCTCACTTTTATGAAATTAAAAAAAATGGGAATAAATGTTGGGCCTTATGGATGGCTTGACCATCCACAAAA
>JARHVA010002971.1:7500-10000 GCA_037957365.1 Torreya grandis
AAGAGGTGCATGGTCATATAGAGGATAATTCTTAAGAATAACCTAAATATCATCATAATAAGTAGGAACATCCTCAATATCAGAGGCATGACAAAGTGTCACAAGATGTGGGAGTTTGAGTAGCTTTAGAGTTGGCATGAGACATGAAAAAGGTGAATGCACCAAAGTTCAATGGAATTGTATTAGGAGATTTATCTGAATCATGGTTGTTAGATATAGAGAAATATTTAAAGATTAAAAATTACTTTGAAGTCACCAAAGCAGTCTGGGAACATATCAACTTGATAGTGAAGCAACATCATGTGTAAACAAGAAGCTTGAGATGAACCTCGACTCTACCACCACCACTTGGGAATGATTTGTGAAAATATTTATGTCATGATGGCTTCCATAGCTATATTTTTATTATAAACATACATATATTCATAATATTAAGAAAGGAAACCTATTGGTGAATGAATATTGGGAGCAATTCACCAAGCTCCGAATGTATGTACCTCAATGTTACATAGATGAGAGGTTTAGAATCAGGAAGTTCATTATGGGATTAAAAACATATATTGGTTGTGAATAAGTTATGGATGGGACATCTATCATGAATTAGGTCTTAGAGAAGGTAGTCAAGCAAGAAAAAAAACTAAAATCTCTTGCCCAAGTCATAGATAATTTCAAGTACAAGTTTATAAGTTCTAAACCAACTTTCAAAAATAATAACTAGAAGTAAAGGAGTGGAGACTCTAAGAGTTAGTTCAATAAATAGAATCCTAAGTTCAATAATGACTCATGGAACATAAAACCTAGTAATGGTTTTAAGGGACGTTTCAAGGGAAACCAATAGTTTGATAAGAAAGGACCACCTAGAGGTTGCTCATTTTTGGAGGTGAACATTATGATAAAGAGTATACTCAGCACAAGTCAAAGAATAAGGGTTTAACTTATTACCAGGGAAATTTTTACCAATGGATTCATGTAGCTATTGACAATCAATCATCAGACTGAGTGTCAAGCTTCACCCTTAAAATTGTCAATTTTTTTTGGATCATCCAACATATACTTTAATTGACACAAGAGATTAAAAAAATGTTTCATTGATCCTAGAATGCTTAGCAAACTATCTAGAAAAGATGGAGTTATGGAAAATGCATGGTTAGTATAGTATGGGAATGAGTCAAAGGTCAATGGTGACAAGTATTTAGTAAAATCTAAGATTTGGTTTCTATAATTATATACATTAGTGGATCTATATGCTCCACCATTAGGGTCATATGATGTGATCCTAGGATTAAAGTGGCTTGTGAATCATAATATTAATGTTGATTATTATCTTAAAAAGGTTGAGTGTCAAAATGATTTTGGAAATTGGACACAACTTCAAGGTGAGAAAAAGGAGTTAAAACTTAGGTAGATTTCTAAAATTCAACTCAAGAAAGCTCAAAAGAAGGGATGCCAAGCATTTATTATCAACATAAATGAGATGGAAAAATATAAAAAACCATCCATCAAGGATTATCCCTTTCAAAAGAACTTTTATGATGTGTTTCCAAAGGAATTACCTATATTACTTCCTAAATTTGAGTTTGATTTCTCTATTGATATCATAACTAGAAAAAAACCATAATCTAAGGTATTATACATGATGATAACCACCAGATTGATTTAGTTAAAGGCTCAACTTTAGGATTTGTTATCATAAGGTTTGATTTGACCAACTACATCACCATGGGGTTCACTAGTAGTCTTCATCAAGAATAAGGATGGTATTCTTTGCCTGTGTATTGATTAATGGGTGTTGAACACGTTGATGATCAGGAATAGATATCTGCTACCTTGTATTGATGATCTCTTTAATTAGATAATAAGGAAAACCATATTTTCTAAGATTGATCTTAGTATAAGGTATCATCAACTAATAATCCATCATGATAATATTCTAAACACAACATTTAAAACTTGATATGGGCACTACAAGTTCACAATGTTACCTTTTAGGTCGATAAATGATCCTGCAACATTCATGAATCTCATGAATAGTGTGTTCAAAGATTTTTTGGATCATTTTGTATTGGTATTTATAGATGGCATCCTCATATATTATAAGGATGATGAAGAACATCTTTAGCATTTAGAGCTAGTTTTGAAGCATTTATAAAATCATAGATTATATGACAAGTTGTCAAAGTGTGCATTTTTCCAAAATAAGGTGTAATATCTGGGACATATTATCTCCATAGATGGAATTTCAGTAGATCCAACAAAGATAAGAGACATAATGGAATGGGTAGTACCTAAGAATGTGCATTAGGTAGGGATTTTCATGGGTTGAGTAGGCTATTAAAGGAAATTTGTTCTATAATTCTCAAAGATATATAATATAATTACCTCTCTTCAATGGAAGGATACGAGTTTTGTCTAGTTAGAAAAGTGTGAAATTGTCTTTTAAGAGCTAAAAAGAAAGCTTAAATCATCACTAGTGCTAATAGTCCCTAATCCTAATGGTAAA
>JARHVA010002971.1:15000-112500 GCA_037957365.1 Torreya grandis
AATTCAATCATTATTTATATATTCAACATTGTACCTATTTTGACATATTATTGTTATGGTGATCATTAGCTAAATGGATTAACTACTAACCTTTAATAAGGTTAACTAAAAATAATACATTTATTTAAATGTCACTTAGTTAGGTTTCATTGTGGTCAAAAATGTTAGATGAATATGTGTATTATTATTTTTTGAAAAATTACCCTATTCTAGTAAAATTCAGTGGGGTTGTTATAGATTTAGATTAGAAATGAAACTATTATATTCCTTCATTTATGATTTACTAGGGGATTTTAATATTGATAAACATTGGTCCAATCTATAGATAATGTTTTGCATAGTCTGACATAGTGTACATAGATATTGTAACAAGATATTCTTAAATTTATTAGGTTGACTTGATGCATGATATATAATGAACTTATATATAAAGCTATTGAAATGGTCAATTGTGTTTAAGAAGTTTTTCATTTTCTTTTAAATTAAATGTTACTAAAGATTTGAAATAAAATAGGGTTTATGAGGAATACCTATGGATTAGAAGACATTTTGCACCGCTTGAATCCATCAATAATGAGAACTCCTTTTTGGCTAGGAAGGCTACTTTTCACACATGTGAATACTTGACAAAATAGATTAATAAAAGAGGTGGGTGGATTGCTTGATCAAATATTAGTTTTAGGAAGTGGTACACTTCCTTATAAGGATGTCAGTGCACTATTTATGAAATTAAGTGAATAAAAACCATAATAAATTAAAAATAGATAAATGATGTAATTAAAAGGCTAATTTAGACTTTCTTTCTCTATTAATTTAGTAATGTAAATGATATATTCTTCTTAATAAGTAGAATCAAAATCTACATCATCATGAATAATATCTAATGATTCTTTAATAGATGCATGAAAAGGTGGATAAATGATGGCATAGAGGGATAGATCAAAGGTTATATCACTCTGATCCACAAAAAAAGGTTGAGAAACTATGGGGAGATCAACAATACTAGTTACATCATGAACTAAAATGGGTAGAGTTATCCTCAATTAGAAGGTTGTGTTCAAATAATACTAATCAATGAAAGGATTAAAAATAAAGGCTTATGATAAAGTCTTAGACCCTATGTATTAAACATATCAAATCTATGTTGATTTTGAGAGGATTGGTGTCGATCGACAGAATTGGTGTTGATTTAGAATGAATCGACATTGCTTCTCTCTTATGGTTGAGTTTAATAAAATAGAGATTGGAATGAGATAGACTTCTTGACAGGGGTCGATAAATAGATGTTAATAGCATTTTAATGATTAAATATATGGATAAATGAATACTAATTTAAAATATAAAGACAAAATATAATATAATACTTACTTTTAATTGAATTATGAGTAGAATGTAATTCTTGCATAGGTGCAAGAAATAGCTTAGGTTACAAAAAAATGTGGTTTTAACAAAAAACTAGTAGAGTGTCATTAGGAAATCATTAAATCTCCAAAAATTATAAAATTAATTTGAGGATTTCAATTTTTTGGTTTAGAATGTAAATATAGGTTGCATATTTATGGATTGATGTTGATCTAGAGAATCAATGTTGATCATAAAATAGTTATCATTGATTCACCCAAACTATGGCATTTGTTTCAACCATGAGTGAGAATAACTTGGAAATAGGTGGAGTTATTAGTAACAAATCCACATGTGGATAAAATGGTTATGGGTGTAGATTATTAGGTTGTAAATAGATTAGGAAGTTGGGAGGGGTAAAAAGGTAAAAGTAAAGGCTATTTAATGATTTAGTAAAAAATAAATAATTAAAACCTTAGGATAGGGTTTATTTATGGGATTTTAAATAAATAGGACTTATGACACCTAATTAATCATCCTTAGCAGTAAAAAATTATAGTGTCTATATTTACCCCTTTTTGTGGAGTAGTATGGAATATGTGTTGTGATACAAAAACTATGAAAGGTAGATTACCCTAGGTTTATGTGAGGAGGTATCCCCCCTCAAACTGGGAGCCGATAGAGGATAAGGAATAGGTGATGGGTTTGAAAAATGGAATAATGAATTGGATAGATAAATAATAGATAGGCTTTAATAAATGTGGATGTGTAACATGAAGAATATGTTTTGAAATAATAAGACTAAAGATAATACAAGAAGAAATTCCACAAGAAAAATCCTATAATAAATTTCCATAACTATGAATAGGTGGTCTTAATGAAGGATAAACAAGAGAAAAGGTGATAGGTTTGGTTGACTGAAGCATCTAGTGTGCTATACAGTGTGTATGCTAAATATATACAACTATTATTAAGAGATAATTTACTCTCAAGACCCACTAAGAGGAGATACCCAAAAGAGTACATGCCTTATGCAGGATATGGGACCATCAGGGGGTCAAAATCCATAAACCTAAAATGGTATAGGTTAAATAATAAGGTAGATATGGCCAGGAACCAAGATAAAGATAAAGATCAAGGCTGGATATACATGAGAGTATAAGTAGTGCGAGAAAGGTCCAATCAAAACTAATCTAGAATGAATTAGTGATGATCCAAATGAATGACATTGATCTAAAAATGACCAACACCAATCCCAATTCATGTATATAAGTAATTTCAATGTAGAAAAGAGCTCATTTTCTATTTTTGAAACCCAAATGACACTTGAGAGTTTAAATGACTCAAGTGCTATAAAATGAGATGGTGGGTAGCGAAAGTGGATTATGATGATGATGATGCTCATAAGATGAGGTAGGTTGATTATTTTTGTAATTTTCTTGATTTTTTTAAAATCTTTACGTTTTTAAGATTTTAATGGGCTAGGGTTAGGCTAAGTTATGGGGAAATGTCACTATGGAGTTGGCATAGATTCCCCAATGAATTGACATTGATCACATATAATTAAAATTATTTTAATAAAATGACACTAATAAATGCATAATGATGTCAATTTATAAAATATTGGTGTTGATTCATATAAAAATGGGAAAGGATTAGAAAATTTCTAAGGTTTAGGATAAGTTATATTTTTTAAGATATGTTTAAGCTTATATTGGATGTTGGTGATAGGCATGGGGGTTACTACAATTATAAGATCAAGTACTTCCCTTACTAAATAAATTATGAGTATAACTGAGTGATGATGACTATGCCCATTTAGAGGATGTAGGCTTAAGATGGGTGTGTCACTACAGACACATCCATTGAGATAAAGGATTACTAGTGGCACTAGTGGAGTGGTGGGATTTCATGACTAGGACCTTTTGGTTTCTAACTAGTGAGATGACCATAATTGAGGAAGACATCTATCAGATCATATGATTTCTAGTGTAGGGAACATTGATAGTACTAATAGATGATCATAAATGAGGTGCAACTTTGAGGTACCCATATAGTGATGATGTAGAGGGGATACATTTTGTTACTAGGGGGTTTACCTTTGATCCTCTCTATAATATTGACATAATGGGAGAGGAATGATGATTATGATGATGCTATAAATCACATGCTATGTACATTCATAATTAGGTGGAGGCAAATATCATTAAAGCTTAACTAGTATTGTTATGGACATGCTAGAGCACCACACCATGTTTTTTGGGCATCTACCTTACTGGCATAGATTTATAGGGAGATTTGGGGTTGGAGGACCCATATATGTTATTAATTAAATGTGATTGTTATATTATAGTGTTGGGCTTATGAGCACATCAGGATAGTCTAACCCATCACTACCCTATGGATATGGGTGGTATGAGATAAATTACAATGTAGCCTTCCTATTATGGAAGGCTAATCTAGAATAGGGATTTATAAATGAATATTTTAGAGACTTAGACTATTACAAGGGAGTTATGGAGGGGTTGAGGGCTACATACATCATCTGGAGGCCTTATTTATGATTTATTAAGTGGCCTTAGGTAGAGGCAAAGTTGACAAGAGTATGGGGGGAGTGGTGGGTTACAAGGAAGAGAAAAAATTATTTGGAATACCTCTATTTGAGCTAAGTGTAACATCCATTCAAACTGGTACAAGATATACCTTGGGCCTTGCATGTATATAGGTAGAATGAGATAGAGTGAGACTTGTTGAGAATAGTGATAGGAGATGTCCTAGTGGAAGAGGTGTAGGTACTAATACAAGATGATGTGGAGTATGTGCGGTGTACTCTCGTATATATCTTGGTGGGTTGAGTAGTGGGATCATGATAGGATAGGGTGGTGTGGACACATCAGGAAGGAGTGGATGAAGAGAAGAAGGATGCAAAGGATGATTCTTAGGAGATAAAGGAGGAGATAGGTGATGAGCTAGGATATGATATAGTTAGGGGACTAAATGGGGGTAGAGACAAGGAGATAAAATAGGAGGAGATAGATGTTGGAGAGATGATTATAGAGTAAGATACACTGAGGGAGCAGTGTACCTTTTTATAGGGATAACTAGCTATAACATAGGGACACTTATTATTGTGAGGATAGAGAGGGATATACTATAGTCCTGACTAGATACTTCATAGGTATGGTTTGACTCATTATAACTTAGTCAAAATATGGTGGAGTTGGAGACCCTGAGGAAGAGGGAAGAGGAGAGAGAGTCCTTAGTACATGTGATTAGAGAGGTGGCAAGGCCTAATATGAAACCAATAATGACCATTAGCATTGATAGATATAGGGAGGTAGTGGTGATTTTGATGTATTATTAGTGGATTATTGTATATCATATTCTGGAGATGCCTCATTGTATAACCTATATAGCTAGATAAGGAAAGTTCTCTAAGTACACACCCATAGACTCAGTTAGTATGGGGAGTGTCACTTAGAGGAGAGATATGGATGGAAATGGGGGTGGAGATGGGAATGGATATTTTTTGAGTATTCATCTAAAGATATTAGAGTTCACTTAGTAGTACAATTTAATATATATACATTTGAGGTGATTAAAATTCGCCCAGTAGATCCTTATGTATATATATATATATATATTCACTTGTATTGGTTAGAGATCCATATACATGTATACCAATACCTTGATGTACATTGATATTTTGATATATATTTCATGTTTATGGATTATGTCATTATTTATGGGTGTATTCTTTTGGATATCGTGGATTATTATTTTCTTATGGATGTCATGGATTATTGATGGGTTATAGATGTTATGGATTATGTGATGAATTATAGTTTTATATGTGTTGATGCCTAAATGTGTAGCACATGTGCCTAGATTATTTGATGAATACTTCTCAATTTATAATTTTAGGAATCTAGTTCATGAGTTTTAGGTTACGATAATCTTATTATCTATTGGTAGAATATAGGTAGAACACATGACTATTTTACAATATTTATATCAAGTGGTGGTTGGGAACCACCATGGACAAATAGTTTATCTATGAAAAATATGTAGTACCTATGCTAATAAAAGTGAATTATGATGAAGAACTAATCTAATATTGATATTTACAATGATCATTAAAGTAAGGTTATCTGGTTAAAAAATGAAGCAAATGAAAGGGTAGGGTAGAAAGAAATGATGTTGTTGGTCTTTGTTATAGACATTGTGACTAAGTTCAAATATCCTAAGCCCAAATCACAACATAAATCAGGAAAATTTCTAAGGAATGTATGAAATGATGCAAATAAGAACTAGGCTAACTTTAAAGATTCACTCTTGCAAGCAAACAACATTAGACCAAATGTAAAAGAAGTAAAACAAAGGAAATAAGTCTAAGACATTTTAACTAATCTATAAATGGCACAAATTATCAAATATGCATCCAAGATACACATCCAAAATTCATAATAACCATTCAAATCTAAAATTAAAACCAAACGATTGAGAGACAAACCATATAGCACTTCATATAAGAAAATAGTAGATAATCTTTGAATAATTCCTTTCTTATATTAACTACTCAAATTTTAAAAATTAATTTGGTTCTAAGAACTCGCTCTCCCTTTGGAAAATGGAAAATGTTCCTTTTGTAAGATACAAGGTAGCATGTCGATCAATCCCATCTAATTACATTTGTACAAGTGTATAGGATAAGTGTCCTTTTATTCTATTCTAGAACAAATGATTTTTTTATTGGAATGAATTACAAACAATGTGCTTTCAAAATTTGCACATGTATCTACTAAAAGAATATCTTATTTCAAAATGTTATACAATACTACTTACAAAAATAAAATTCTTGTTTCATATAAATTTAGGAACCACTAGTTGATTATGGGTTGGATCATCTTCATACAGGTGATAATTTAGCACTTTGTATTTGATTATTATGAATACAGGGTCAGGCTGAGGCTTGCTTAAAGGTTTCATAATGCTCAAATGGTAGTAGAATTTGGATTTTTCCTTTTGTGGATACACTAGATATTCAATTCTTATTAATTTATCTACTTATGTGGCATTGTCCTTACACTTACATGGTAGTTTACATATTAATGTTTTATAACATGACCATTGCCTTTTAAAATCCTCCCTTCATCTCACACCATCTGATTGATTTTCATGGATCAATGTTACTCATTGATCTTGGTCCTAAAAATTGACCATCATTGGTCACCTCTACTATAATTTATGCAATTATGGTGTGTCATTAACACATTTTCTCTAAGCTATATTGAAAAGTCCTCTTTGATCACACACTATCTGATCTAGTGGGTATGAATCAATGTGAGGTGTTAATCTTCAAAAGGTGATTGATATTTAATGTGTAATAAGCCTTGAGTTTGAGCAACTTGTCACTCTTATGTGCCTTCTAAGATCTACATCTATTAGTTATGTCATCTCACACATTTTTTCCACATGGAAGTCTTGTGTTAACTCAAAAGTTAATTTGAAAATTATTCATTGATATCTCTCTATTCAATCATATTTTCTCATTATAATGTGTATCATCAATCATCTAAACTTACTCAAGATTTTAAATGGGGACCAGTACTTGAATTTCCAACATTGAACTTGCTCTGTCAGATCTTTTCCATTTGAATGAATGTGAGTCATTTGATCATGATCCATGGAATAGACATCCATTGGATGTTCATTTTTTTTAGGTTACAACCATGACAATTATTAACTTCTCATTGTCTCAGGGGATTTATTTAAACTTTGACTAGTTACACTCCATTTGATCATATCTATCTGATTAAACACAATTTATCGATCCTACATAGATGTAAAAGGTTTAAGTTAGGCTTAGTCATAAAGTATATAGACTATGGTTTTAATTTCATGTTGATAAAAATGAATTAAAACCTTAGGATAGGATCATTTAAACTAAGTTCCAATATATAATAAAGGGGACCAAAGCACAAAGATTTATGGACCAAGGTCATAAACATAGAACAAAAGGACTATGTGAATAATAAAGACATAGCCTAAAATTTTAGGCTAAGTTTTTTATCATATTAATAAATATTATAAACCTTAGGATACGAATTTAGGCTAAGCTTTATAAAAAAGGACCACAAGGCATAAAATAGACTAAGCATAGGATTTTTAGCCTAAGGTTTGGTTGTGTTTAAAAACATGACCAAGCCTTAGGATAAAAAATGAGCTAAGTCCATGGTATTAAATTGTTCCCACTTAAATTTAAATTAAACTCAAAAAGGGACCTAGGTTAAAACATTAGGCATGGATTAAACATACATATAATTAATCTTTACCTAGTGGCAAATAAATATTAACTTAAACATTAAACATGTTTACTCCTAAATGATATTCCATTGATCCTACAACATAACCAATAAGTTTTAGTGAGATTAGAAGGGGGTGAAACTAGGGTCATCCTAAACACATGTCCATTGATCTAAGAAAGATCAATTCCTATAGACAAAATGAAACATTGAAGCTATATCATGGGAATAATATGAACTTAAGCTAAAGCCTTAGATTAGTGTTCTCATTTCATATTGAAAAATAAGACTTTAATCCAAAGTCTTAGGATAAGATTTAAAACATTGTAAAATGATCATGCAATAAAAGAGTTTGATGAAATCAGTATCTTGAGGAAATTATATTAGGTAAATTTTCATCAAGGAAAATGTTTTAGACAAAATGTTTGAAACAATCCTATTGAAGGGTCATTTGGCAAGGCCATTTCTCAGTACAAAAGTCTCAAAGGGAATTTCTCATGGGGGAAAGGGTATATTTAAAATTCCAAAGGATAACTGAGAAAGGAAAAGGACCACCTGAAAAATCCTAAAGGGCAAGTCTAAAGATAGGGTTCCCCTTACAAAAATCCCAAAGGGTAATCTAGAATGGGAAGTGTCAATTTCAAAACTTCTAAAGGGTACTTTACACAAATCTTGAAGGGATCTTTCAAGAATTTGAAGGTCACTTTCAATAGTTCTAAAGGATCATCTTTCATGGAAATTGTCTTAGATAAAATGTCCAACACATTTCCCCTAAAGGGCAAAATCTTACATATCAAAAGTTTTGAAGGAATTAAAAAAAAATTGAAGGGTACTTCATGTAAAGTCAAAATAATAATTGGCCTTTCACAAAAAGTCTAAAGGATAATTTGATTAAGGCAAAGGTCATTTAAAAAATATAATAAGTTTGAAAAAAATAATCCTAAGGGTAAGTGTAATGTGGCCAAAGGATAATTTTGTCAACCAAAATGCATGATAAAATAAGTCCATGGGGAAATTTTTTAGGACAAAATATGTGAAATAATTATCCTGATGGAACAAGTATGAAGGAATAGACCAATTTCATAATTCCCAAAAGAATACTTGAAAAAAAATTCCAAAAGTACTTAGACAAAGGATCCAAAACATAAACCCTGAGGGTAATTCCTGTGGGACAAAGTTTTAAAGGAAAATCCCAAAAAGGCATGACTAAAAGGTAGAAACATATAATAAAAGGATCCTACAAATAATAGAAAGGCCAAAAGGGGGACTTATGACATAAAAGGGACTAAGCATTGATGTTATACTAAGGTGTGGTTGTGTTTTAAAAATATGACCTAGCCTTAGGAAATAAAAATAGACTAATCCCATAAAATTATTTAAAATGCTTCCACTAACAACACCAACTACACAAAGTAGTTCCCTCAAAGATCAAATGGAAAATTATTTAGTTTAGTATAGAACCTTGAAGCATGATTACTTCCATTTAATGGCCTTTTCTTATGGATAGGATTACCTATATGCTTGTCTTTTAGGAGATGTGGTTTGGTCTCCTATCAACATTCTTAAATACATAGATGGAAAATATGGGTTTAAAACTTAATCATCTTCCTCCTAGATTCTTCTAAATTGAAATAGGAGTAATAATTCTACTTCATCTATAGATAGATATTGGCTTATATCATCTTCACTCAATAATGGTAGCTTAGCTAGTATCTTTAGACTACTGTCTTCATTAGGTTCTTTCTAAGGTGGACATGCACTATGAATATTTGTACAAAAATCTTCCAATTCATTTGAAAAGCCTTTTTTATTTTGATCAAATAAATGATATTCATCAATAATCTCATCAAAAATATGGTGGTCACATATTTATAACCTTTTGATAGAGTCATATGACAATTCTTGATGTATTTCACCTTCTTCATCTTCATCCTCAGTGAAGGAAGGTAGCTCTTCCATCAAATCAGACTCCATCTTGTCTTGGTTCAGGACCTCCAAAATAATATCATGTTCTAGGAACTCCAAATCATAGTTGAAATCCTTAGATGAAGCATTCATGTGTTGTTCTATCCCATCATCTACCATCTTCATCTCTTTTATTCCATTTAATAAATCATGGTATAACCTCTATCAGTGATCATATTCTTCATGGGTATTATGCATTTCAAAAATAAATCCACATGGGCTATCTTTCTAGCTATCTTCTAAAGAGAGATCATCTTATACTTGATCTACATTTATTTTTATAAACTCTTCATCTTCATATATGGATGTTTTGATGATGATGATGTCTTATTGGTATTTAATTGCAATCTCTTTTACATCTTCAAGAATAAAAGTAATCTCAGATGCAAATTATTTAATTGGCTCATCTTCAAATGAAAAATCAAAATCCTCTATCACAAAACCTTGAGATGTTCTTACAAAGTCAAATGTCCCTATAGAAAAATATTTATTGGGTAAAATTGTATAGGTTTCAAAAATATTGCCATGATCAGATAAAATAATATCATAGAAACTTATTTGTATGTTTTTAGATGATATGTTATTATTGTTATTATGAAACTCCTTTCGAAGCCTCTTGAAATTTTGAGAAGTAGAATTTTTGTTAGATAATTCCCCTATATTTCCTACTTATTTTTTTTAATGAAATAAATTTATTGCTCAATTTTTGGAACATTTCTAATATGAAGTCATTTGAATTTTTTGGTGTCTCAGGCTCATGAATTGGATCATTACTACTAGTTGTGGGCATTAGAGTTTTGTGATCTTGAGGATGGGACCCATTTGGGTTGCCATTCAAGAAATCTAGGTTTTGTCCAAGACATGTTTGACTCAAGCGAAAATGGTTCTGAATTGGTGTTAAAGTAGGTATAATAGGAATGTCATTCCGGATGGGCCAATTGGAATTTATATTAAGCATGGAAAACATCATTTGAACCTAAGTTTACATTTGGTCATTAATTATCACAACTTGAAAGTAGTCTTGGGTTAATGTATTTATGATTGGAAGAGACCTTTTGAGGATCATGGTATCTATAACATCTTTATAAATTTCTAAGGCTAAAGCCTCATTGAGTCTATAAAGGGCCATCATTTTGTTGAATATTATTTGGAACTAAGCAGTAAAGGCTCTAATAGTTTCATTAACATCCCTTTTAATTGTGATGAACTATTGATATAATACATAGGGACTAATAAATTTGCCAGATTTATTGATGAAGACATTGTTAAAGTCATCCCAACTAGTAATGTAGTCTTTTGGAAGGTTAATAAACCATTCATATACAACATCTTTAAAAGTAAATGAGAATAATCTACATGCTAAAACTTCATGAACCACATCTAAGAATTTCAAAGTATCCTTGAATGACTTAATATGCTCTTCAATAGTGACAACATTATTAGGACTTAAAGAAGGTAAATATCCTTTAGGATTCTGAAGAAGATCATGTACTATACTTAGCACATTGATTGAAGAATCAAATATCTAGGCCATACCTTGACTACATGACTACCTTGAATTGGTGAAATGTTTGATACTTTGGGAATATCACTCACCTAAGCCTCACCTTGGGAATTTTTAACTTGTCACCTTGAAACTTATTTAAAATATGTGCATTAAACTGATCTTTGCAAGTACATTGATTAAGTTTGAACGTTAATCCAATTTTACACAAATATATGTAAATTACATCTATCTTTAACTAAATAAGTTCAAGAATACATCTGTAATAATGAATGAGAGGTAATTATACACCTTTAAGCTTGAATAAACTCAACTTTGCAAAGAACCAGTCAATATTTGTATGAAATTGTTATTACTAACCTTAAACATGGGAAATACACAAATCATGAACTACCTTTGCATGAATTTATATGGATCTTTAAAGAATATTTATCTTTGGCTAAAGGAATCCCAAATATTGGTCTAAAACCATAAAAATTGATTATCTTTACACAATCATGCTCAAAATAGCATAAATATGCAAAGAATACATCAATCTTTGATCAAAACACACCAAATTTAGCAAAGATTATGCAAATTCACAAATATCTAACTAAGGGCCTCCTTCTATCACAAGTGAAGATCCTTTTATTAATGCCTAAATGTATATCGTATGTGCCTAGAGTTTTTGTGCAACACTTCTCATTTTAGAATTATAGTAATCTAGTTCATGAGTTATAGGTTGCGATAATCATGTTATCTATTGGTGGAATAGAGGTAAAACAAGTGATTGTTTCACAATATTTAAATCAAGTGGTGGTTGGGAGCCACCATGGATAAATAGTTGATCTATGAAAAATATGTAGTACTTATGCTAAGAATAGTGAAATATGATCAAAAAATAATAGAAGAACTAATCTATGATGGATATTTATAATGATCCTTAAACTAAGGTGATTTAGTTAAAAAAGGAAGCAAAAGGAAGGGTAGGGTAGAAAGAAATGATGTTATTGGTATTTTTTAAAAACATTATGACAAAGTTCAAATATAATATGACATGCATTTCACCAACATATGAAGTAAAATAGATTAAGCCCAAATCACAACATACATCAGGTATTCTTCTAAGGAAGGTATGAAATGATGCAAATAGGAACCAGTCTTAATTTAAATAGTCACTCTTACAAGAAAATAACATTATCCCAAGTGTAAAATAAGTGTAGAAAAAAAATCCTAATATCTTTCAACTAATATAGCAATAGAAATAATTAACAACTCTTCATCCAAAATACACATCTATAATTCATAAGAACCATTTAAATCTGAAAGTGAAACTAGACAATTGAGAGAGAAACCATATAACACTTCACACAATAAAATACTAGACAATATTTATAGAATTCCTTGCTTACATTAACTTCTCAAAGTTTACAATGAAATTTCATTTTAAGAACTCTCTCTCTCCATTTTGGAAATGGACAATGCTCCTTCTATAATATACATAGTAGCATGTGGATCAATCTTATATAGTTACATTTGTACAAGTGTATAGGATAGGCGTCCTTTTATTATATTCTAGAATAAATTATTTTTCCAATGGATTGACTTACAAAGAATGTGATTTCACAATTTTCACATGTCTCTATAGAAATAATATCTTATTTAAAAATATTATACAATATTGGTTATGAGAAAAACATTCTTCTTTCATTAAATGTTTGGATCCACTAGTTGATTATGGGTTAGTTCATCTCCATATAGGTGATAATTTAGCTCTTTGTATTTGATTATGGTGAATACAAGTTCAGGATGTGGCTTAGCTAAAGATTTCATAGTGCTCAAATAGTGGTAGTATTTGTATTTTTCCTTTTGTGAGTCTACTAGATATTTAGTTCTTATCGCTTATCTACTTATGTGGCATTATCCTTGCACCTTCATGGTAGTTTACTCATCAATGTTGAAAAACATGATTGTTGCCTTTTAAAATCCTCCCTTAATCTCACACCATCTGATTGATTTGCATAGATTGATGCTACTCATTGATTTGGGTCCCAATATTTGAATGCCATTAGCTGATTTTTATATATTTTACATGGTTATGACACATGTCATTATTGTGTTTTCTCTAAGCTAAATTGAAAAGTGTTAGGTGTGTGGAGCTAAAAGCTTCACCAAGGAGCACACAAATAGGTTTGGGTCTACACAGACGCCGGCGTCGGTCAGGAGCAACCGACGTCGGTCAGTTGCAGTTGCAGAGGCGCCGACGTCGGTAGTATGGTCAGCCGGCAACGGTCACAGGCGAACAGGCAGGAACCGACGTCGGTTACCTGTGTGTCCAGAAAGCGATTTCTGAGGACAAAAGCGAGTGTTTGCATGATGAGTTTGAGTTGTAGACTCAAGCTCGCATCTCTATTGTTAGCAATATTATTTTTAGAGCCCTTGTTGAAGTGGTTTAACTGTTTGTTGTAAGAGCATGCTCAAGTTTCCTATTTTCTATATGTAGGAAAGATCTTCTAAGCTATTGTGTAAAAAAGAGAGTATGAGTAGAACATTGTAAATGTTTGAAGGACAGTACTTGAGAGAGAGCTCTTGAGGAATAGAGATCTAGTGAGAGATCTTGTGTGCATCTGAGAGAGGTGTGGAAGAACGAAGTTCTTCATTTGTATTCCTATTGTAAAGAGTTTTTAATACAAGTTTTCAGGGTGTTTTCTTGTATATCTTGTTATGTGCTATTTATCATTTTAGTTACTTATCTATCTGATTTATTTCCGCATTCATTGCTTTCACAAGTGTAATCCATTGTTGGTTGATCCCCAACAAGTGGTATCAGAGCTCAGGTTCACTAACAGGTGGTTCAGATCTGTGTAGTGTGTTTGGATTACAGGTTGCTCACAGGTATTTCTGTTTGAGTGGGAGAAGCAATGGCAGAAGAAAGTAAGTTGAGAATGGAAAAGTTTAATGGCAAGAACTATCAACACTGGAGAATGCAGATAGAGGACTATCTGTATCAGAAGGATCTTTACTTACCGTTAGGTGGGATAGCAAAGAAGCCCAAGGACATGGAGGATGAAGAATGGGAAGTTCTTGACAGAAAGGCTCTTGGGTCTATAAGACTGAGTCTGGCCTCCACTGTGATATCTAATCTGTCACAGGCAAAAACTATGGTAGATTTAATGACCACGTTAGCAAATTTGTATGAAAAACCCTCAGCGTCAAATAAGGTATATTTAATGAAGCAGTTATTTAATTTGCATATGCAAGAAGGTGGATCTGTTTCTAATCACCTGAATGATTTCCATGGTATTGTTAATCAGTTAAGTTCTGTCAATATTGTATTTGAAGATGAAATAAAGGCTCTTTTAATATTATGTTCTTTGCCTGAAAGCTGGCATGGCTTGGTAATGGCAGTTTCTAATACTGCTTCTGCTTCGAATATTTCAAAAGTAGAGGATGTGGTTAGTGTTATTTTGAATGAGGAAATTCGCAGGAAAAGCACAGAGGAGACATCTGGGACATCCGGGAATGCTTTAAATCTTGAGAGCAAAGGAAGGCAAAAAGAAAAGAGCAAGAGGAGATCAAGATCTAAGTCTAAGGGAAGAGGCAGATCCAAATCCAGGAATGGCAGAAGGCCACAATGCTGGAACTGTGGAAAGTTGGGGCACATAAGTAGAGATTGCTGGTCAAAGCCTAAGGAGGACAATCAGCACGGAGGAAAGGAAGAGACAAAGGTTGCAGGTATTGCGCAGGATGCTCTTATTTTCTCTTTGCATAATAATATAGAATTTTGGGTATTAGATTCTGGTGCATCTTTCCATGCTACCCCTAACAGAGAATATTTCAGTGACTATGTCCATGGAGATTTTGGAATAGTGTACTTAGGGGATGATGAGCCTTGTAAGATTATTGGCAAAGGTAAAGTGCAGCTAAAGATGCAGAATGGCAACACATGGGTGTTGAGGGATGTGATGCATGTTCCTAGTTTGAAGAGAAATTTGATTTCTGCAGGTAAGCTAGGTGATGAGGGTTGTACAGTAACTCTCACAGCAGATTCTTGGAAAGTGACCAAGGGTGCACTTGTTATGGCCAGAGGTAAGAGAGAAGGTACTCTCTATTTGTGTAATTGTGTTACTAACAAATCTCCTTCAGTTTTATCTACTTTAGATGTGGATGCTAAATTATGGCACTCAAGGCTTGGCCACATGAGTGAGAAGGGGATGTCAATCCTTAAGTCTAAAGGTATGCTTTCAAATTTAAAAAGTATGGATCTAGAATTTTGTGAGCATTGTGTGTTTGGAAAACAGAAAAGGGTTAGTTTTCTAAAGACTGGGTCTACTAAGAAAAGGTAGAAGTTGCAGCTTGTTCACACAGACGTGTGGGGACTGGCTCAGGTAGCCTCTATTGGCGGATCACAGTACTATGTTACATTCATAGATGATGCCACAAGAAAGGTATGGATCTACTGTATTAAAAAGAAATCTGATGTTTTTGAGACTTTTAAGATTTGGAAAGCCATGGTTGAGAATGAAACAAGCAGAAGATTAAAGTGCTTGAGATCTGATAATGGTGGTGAGTTCTGCAGTCTTAAGTTTAACTGGTATTGTTACACTCGTGGAATCCGAAGACAAAGGATAGTTCCAAGGACACCTCAACAGAATGGTATTGCTGAAAGGATGAACAGAACTATTATGGAGCATGCAAGATGTATGAGATTGCATGCAGGGTTGCCCTTAGAGTTTTGGGCAGAAGCAGTTGACACCGCAGTGTACCTGATTAACAGAGGACCCTCTACAGCTCTGGATGGTGGAATTCCAGAAGAGGCATGGACAGGTAAAAAGGTTGATCTCTCATATCTCAAAGTTTTTGGTTGTGAAGCCTTTGTGCACATAGATAAGGAAAATAGAAAGAAGCTTGATGCTAAGTCTATGAGGTGCACGTTTATAGGCTATGGCTCAGATGATTTTGGTTTCAGATTTTGGAATCTAGGAACTAACAAGGTAATTAGGAGCCGTGATGTTGTTTTCAATGAAAGAGTGATGTACAGTGATCAGATAAGGAAGCTAGATCAATCTGGGTAGAGCAATGGTGAATTGGACGAAGTTATGGTCCAAAATGAGCTCATGGGAAAAAGAAATAATCACTTACAGGAAAACACAGAGACCGACATTGGCAGGTTAGGAACCAGCGTCGGCAGTACAAAAACCGATGTCGGTCATACAGAGACCGACGTCGGCAGACCAGGCACCGGCATCGGCCAGAAAGAACCAGCGTCGGCTAGTAACAGGTCTACAGGTGGCTGAGGTCGGTCACTGTCAGAAAATTTGGGTGGACAAATTGTTGAGAACGAGTCCAAGACACCAATCAGGAGGTCTGAAAGGGTAAGTAAGTCTCCAATTAGATATTCTCCTTCCTTATATTATTTATTGCTAACCGATGGTGGAGAACCAGAAAGTTTTGAAGAAGCATTATAGGTGGAGTCCAGGAGTAAGTGGGAGCGTGGCATGGTTGAGGAGATGGAGTCCTTAAGAGAGAACCAAACATGGGATTTGGTTGAATTGCCAGCTAGTAAGAGAACACTGAAGAACAGATGGACCTACAGGTTGAAAGAAGGTGATGATGGACAGATGAGATATAAGGCCAGATTGGTGGTAAAAGGATTTGCACAAAAGCTAGGTATTGACTTTGGTGAGATTTTTTCTCTGGTTGTTAAGATGACTTCTATAAGGGTTGTATTGTCTTTGGTTGCTTTTGAGGATTTGCATCTTGAGAAGCTAGATGTTAAGACAGCGTTTCTTCATGGAGATTTAGATGAGGAAATTTACATGGAACAGCCAGAAGGTTTTGAGGTCAAGGGTAAGGAGAAATTAGTGTGCAGGTTGAAGAAAAGCTTGTATGGCCTCAAGCAAGCTCCTAGGCAATGGTACTTGAAATTTGGCAGGTTTATGACTGAGCATGGCTACAGTAGATGTCAATCTGACCATTGTGTATATTTTAAGAGATTTGATAATGGTAGATATATTATTCTATTGTTGTATGTAGATGATATGCTGGTTGCAGGATCTCACATGCAGGATATCTCTGAGCTTAAGGTAAAATTAGCTCAAACGTTTGCTATGAAGGATTTGGGAGCAGCTAAGAAAATCCTTGGTATGAGCATTAAGAGAGACAGAGAAAATCACAGGTTGATATTGTCTCAAGAAGATTATGTGGACAAGGTGTTGAAACGGTTCAATATGCAGGATGCTAAACCGGTAAGCACACCTTTGGCTGGACATTTCAAGTTGAGTAAAGAACAATGTCCCAATTCACATGATGAGGTAGAGTACATGAGTAAGGTTCCATATTCTTCCGTGGTAGGAAGTTTGATGTATGCAATGGTGTGTACTAGACCGGATATTGCCCAAGTAGTGGGAGTAGTAAGCAGGTATATGGCCAATCCAGGAAAGGAACATTGGAAAGCAGTACAATGGATCCTTAGATATCTGAGAGGAACCAGCAGTAGACACTTATGCTATGGAGGTTCAGATACTTCTCTACATGGCTATGTAGATTCAGATATGGCAGGGGATTTGGATGGCAGGAGGAGCACTACAGGTAATGTTTTTACTGTAGTTGGAACGGCAGTTAGCTGGATATCTAAGTTGCAGAAGGTTGTAGCCTTGTCAACTACAAAAGCAGAGTACATTGCAGCTACAGAAGCTAGCAAGGAAATGATATGGATGACACGGTTCATGGAAGACCTTGGAAGGGAGCATGGGAGTTGCAGATTGTATAGTGATAGTCAGAGTGCAATCCATTTAGCTAAGAACTCAACTTTTCATTCTAGAACCAAGCACATACAGCTAGGGTACCACTTCATATGGCAGGTATTGGAAGATGGTGAGTTGAGGCTGGAGAAGATCCATACAGACAAGAATCCTGCTGATATGCTAACAAAGCCGGTTACTAAGGAGAAGTTGAATCTTCATTCAACTTCTATTGGTCTTCATGATTGAGTTGAAGATGGAGGAGCTAGAAGATGTTGCTGTACAGGTACTGGTGTAGCTGGTTTATCTCCAAGTGGGAGATTGTTAGGTGTGTGGAGCTAAAAGCTTCACCAAGGAGCACACAAATAGGTTCGGGTCTACACAGACACCGGCGTTGGTTAGGAGCGATTGACGTCAGTCAGTTGCAGTTGCAGAGGCACCGATGTCGGCAGTATGGTCTGCTGGCGACGGTCACAAGCAAACAGGCAGGAACTGACGTCGGTTACCTATGTGTCTAGAAAGTGATTTTCGAGGACAGAAGCGAGTGTTTGCATGATGAGTTTGAGTTGTAAACTCAATCTCGCATCTCTATTGTTAGCAATATTATTTTTAGAGCCCTTGTTGAAGTGGCTTAACTGTTTGTTGTAAGAGCATGCACAAGTTTCCTATTTTCTATATGTAGGAAAGATCTTCTAAGCTATTGTGTAAAAAAGAGAGTATGAGTAGAACATTGTGAATGTTTGAAGGACAGTACTTGAGAGAGAGCTCTTGAGGAATAGAGATCTAGTGAGAGATCTTGTGTGCATCTGAGAGAGGTGTGGAAGAACGAAGTTCTTCATTTGTATTCCTATTGTAAAGAGTTTTTAATACAAGTTTTCAGGGTGTTTTCTTGTATATCTTGTTCTGTGCTATTTATCATTTCAGTTACTTATCTATCTGATTTATTTCCGCATTCATTGCTTTCACAAGTGTAATCCATTGTTGGTTGATACCCAACAAAAAGTCCTCCTTGATCATGCACCATCTAAATTAGTGGGTATGAATTAGCATGGTCCATTTATATTTAAAATTTTTTCAAGCTTTAATTTGTACTAAGCCCTAAGGTTTTACCACTTGTCAGTCTCATGGGCATTTTAAGCTCTACATCTATTAGTTATATCAAGTCATGAATTTTCACCATGTCGTGATCTCACATTAACTTAAAGCTTCATTTGAAAAATATTCATTGATCTCATTTATTTCAATTAGATGTACTCATTGTAATGTCTACCATTAATCATCTAGACTTACTCAAGATTTAAGCTAGGGAGCACTACTATACCTTTCAACATTGAACTCACTCCATCATATCTATTCCATTTGAGTGAAAACAAGTCATTTGATCATGATCTATGGAAAAGACTACCATTGGCTATTCAATGTTCTTTTATTGTAATCATGACACTTTTCACCTTCTCTTTGTCTCAAGGGATTTATTAAAAATTTGACTTCTTATGATCCATTTGATCATATCTATCTTATTAACCATGAGTCATTGATTGTGCATAGATGCAAAAGGTTTAGGTCAAGCTTAGTCATAAAGTGTATGGACTATGGTTTTTATTTCATGTTGATAATCATGAATTAAAACCTTAGGCTAGGATCATTTATACTAAGTATTGAGATATAAAAAAGGGCACCCCATAAATAAAAAGGGGACCAAGGCACAAATATTTATGGACCAAGGTCATAAACATAGAACAAAAGTACCATACCAATAACCAAAACATAGCCAAAGGTTTTAGGCTAAGGTTTTTATCATATTAATAAATACCATAAAACTTAGGATAAGTCTTTAGGTTGAGCCTTTTAATAAAGGACCATGGGGCATAAAATAAACCAATCATAGGATTTGTAACCTAAGTTTTGGTTGTGTTGAAAACATGACCAAGCCTTATGATAAAAATTAAGCTAAGTCCATGGTATTAAATTGTTCATTTGAATTCAGTTCAAAAGGGGACCCAAGTTAAAACATTAGGCATGGCTTGAAAATGGAGCCAATTAATCTTGACCCAATGAAAAATAAATATTAGCTTAAACATTAAACATACTTATTAATAAATGATATTCCATTGATCCTGCAACATAAATAATAAGTTTTAGTGACATTAGAAAGGCTTGAAACCACGGTCATCCCAAAAATGTTTCCATTGATCCAAGAGATATAAATTCCTATACACAATAGGAAATATTGAATTTAGGTCATGGGAATATTAAGAACCTAATTTAAAGCCTTAGATTAATGTTATTATTTCATATTGAAAAATAATGCTTCAATCCAAAGTTTTAGGCTAAGATTTATAACATATTAAAGTGATTGTGGCACAAAAGAGTTTGATGAAATCAATGTCTTAGGTAAATTGTCTCAGGTGAATTGGCATCAAGGGAAATGTTTTAGACATAATATCTAAAATAATCCTTCCTAAGGGTCATTTGGTAGGGCCTTTGCCTAGGATAAAAGTCCCAAATGAAACTTCTCATGGGGGAAAGGGCACTTTCAAAAGTCTAAAGGATAATTGAGGAAGGCAAAGGACCATTTTAAAAATATTTAAAGTTAATTCTAAAGATAAGGTGCCCCTTACAAATATCCCAAAGGGTAATCTTGGAGGGGAAGTGTCAATTTAAAAACTTATGAAGGGTACTTTACACAAAGCCCAAAGGGCACTTTCAGTAATCTAAAGGGAACTTTTGATAGTTCTAAAAGATCTTAATTTTTAGGAAATTATCTTGGAAAAAATGTCCAACACATTTTCCCTAAAGGTCAAATTCTTGCAAAACAAAAGTTCCAAAAGAATTTAGAAAAAAAGAGGAAGGGTACTTTACACAAAACCTAAAGGATAATTGGCCTTTCACAAAACATATGAAGGATAATTAAATTAAGTAAAACGTCACTTTAAAAAGATAATAATTCAAAATTAAATACACTAAGGGGTAAGTACAAAGAGGCTAAAGGGTAATTTTTTCAAGCAAAATACCCAATAAAATAAGCCTATGAGGAAATTATTTTGGAAAAAATGACCAAAGAAATAATCCCAATGGAATAATTCTGAAGGAATAAATCAATTTCATATGTCATAAAATAATGCCTAATAAAAAACACCAAAATTAATTGGACAAGGGATCCAAAACATAAACCCTGAAGGGTAATTCCTTTAGGACAATGTTTCGAAGGAAAAAACTAGAAAGACATGACTAAAAGGTAGAAACATATAACAAAAGGATCCTATGAATAACAAAAAGACCAAAAGGGGGACTCAAGACATAAAAGCTAATAATCATGGATGTTAAAATATGGTTTGTTTATGCTTAAAATACATGACCAAGCCTTGGGAAATAAAAATAGACTAAGCCTACAACATTATTTAAAATGTTCCCACATAAAATATTCCCCCCATATTCAAATTAAGTACTGAGATTAACTAATTATAATTTTTTCCAATAGACCAAAGTATATTAAAGAATCAAGTTAGCATTATAATATTTAAACTCAAGCATTTTTCATTCGAAGTAGACTTTATTACACCTGTAACCTAAAACACAAATACTCAATATTAACACCTTAGATAAGATTTAAGCAAAACCATGAACAAATAAGTCAGATATACCATGGTGTGGATGATATTCAAATAAAAAATAATGTTCAAGAATTATAATGAAACTTTGATCAAGTGGATTTTTAATTTTAAGGCACAAATTTGCATAATTTGACTCATGGTCCCCATTTCTTAAAAATACAAGTATGTTAACCTCAACAATATGCTTTATGGATGGAATTTGGATGTTGTGGATTATTATGTTTTATGGATGTTATGGATTATTATGATTATGTTATGTTATGGATTATTATGATTTATGAATGTTATGGATTATTATTCTCATGTGATGTTATGGATTTTTATGCTTTATAGTGTTTTTAGAGATATAGATTGTTTTTATGGTTTATGGATAGAGTATGGATTTATATAAAATGCGATTAGATTATGGGATTTTTACATGTGATGGATTTATTTTAGTGATTAGATTAGATTACTATGATTATAAATTTTGATGTGATGTAATTATATGATTTGAATATTGTTTTAAATGAATGTATTATGGATCATGCTTATATTATTGATTGTTTATGGAATACAGATTATGGATATGGATGTAGTTTTGATGTATAGATTAATTTTCTATGATTAAAATAGATATGACTTATATGGATTAGTTATGGATTATGTATTTATATTTGATTATCTAATTATGGATTTGTAAATTATGTGTATAGATTCTGGATGTAAAATGTTGTAAATTATAATTTGGATTTATGATGTTGGATGATAAGTATTTTTTACGGATCATGATTTAATGATTATGGATTATGATTAATGGTTATGGATTATGATTAATGATTATGATTTTGATGGATATAAATTGTAACTTACTAATTTCTATGTTCAAAGAGTTTTTAATATATGCAGATAGTTTTATAATTAATTTTATTTATAAAAGGTTAAATGCTCATTTGTTCACTTGTACCATGACCCAAAAAGTGATGCATATGCATCCTTAACCCACTAATAATAACAACCCTAACAAATTTAGGTCAAATAAGTTTGAGCTCTTAGTAACTTGCTTTTAGGATGTGATAAAAATGGACTCTAAGAAGAAGATGTTTCCACCTTGCATACCTATAAATAAGGGTTAACCTAGAATCCTTGTGTGACAATCCATGCAGACTAATCAATGTGGGAAGTCTAATAAATTTGAGAAATTTGATCAATGTGAGAAGAATTATAGGGTTACTTTATGTATGATATCCATCCTTTGAGGGAGTGGTCTATATTTAGAGATATACTTTTTGAAATAATTTTACTTTTAGGGAGAAGTTTGTTCTTTTGATATTTTGTATAATTTGACATGTTTTTTGGATTTACATAGCTATCCTTCAAGATATTAGTCTATTCATTTTTTTTTCCTTTTGTTTTTGTAGATGTTTTGTTTTTGATTTTGATCCTAGTGTTATTTTTGTTTTATGGATTGGCCTCAAGTATCGTAGGATAATTTACCAAAGCTTAGATATACATGATAAAACACTGATTCTCAAAATTAATGAGTGAGAAGAAAGGATTTTAGGAAATAATGGAGTTCCTTCCCATTATAGGTTCAAATTAACCAAATAGACAATGCTATGAATAGATCTGGGGTATTCATATTTAAGGTTAATAATAGGTAATGTTGCAAGATAACCAAATGTCTCTATTTATAATTATTTGGTATAAGAGTAATAGGGATATGAAATCTAGAGACTAAACTAGGTAGACCAAAGGTAATTAAGAGTTATTAATAGTAGAAAGGATGCATATGCAATTCATTAAGTGGCTCAGACTCTGATTTTCCATCAAGAGAAGATAAGTGGTATGCCCTAGATTTGTACTTATGGGTGATGATATATGGTCCAAAAAATTTGGAGTGAACTTTCCCCTTTTGATTTTTTCCATATTAGTTACTTGTTGATTTTATTTTAAGACAAGGTCACCAATGTTAATATCACATTGTTTTAAATTTTTATTATAGGCACATTTAATTCATTCCTGATATACATGTAGATGGTCAAGGGTAGTTGAGAGATGTTTATTTAAGAGTTTGAGCTTGGCTAAACTTTCTTGACAAAAGTCATCCTTAGAAATGATATATTTTAGGGATATGCAAAGGGAAGGAATCTGAACATTGAGAAGAAGTACAAATTCCATACCATAGACTAGGGAGAAGGGTGTAGCACCTATTAAGGTTTGGATACTAGTCTAATAAGCCCATAAATCATAGGGAACATGCAAATTCCAATTCTTGTCTACTTAATTAATGACTTTGGTAAGGATTTTGACTAGAGTTTTGTTTGATGAATCAACCTATCCATTATCTTGAGGATAGTAAGGTAAGGAAAAGCTGAGCTTAATGCTAAAACAATCATACAGATCTTGAACCTTTTTATTTTTGTAAAATTTTCCATTATCTATGATGATCTTATGAGGGATGCCAAAGTAAAAAATGATATGTTGGGTAATGAATTCAATGATTTTATCTACTTTAGTCAAGATAAGAGGGATAGACTATACCCACTTAGTAAAATACTCAATGGCAGTGATAATAAACTGGTAATGTTGGGATGATTTAAAATTGATTTAACCTATAATATCAAGCCCCCACTAGGATAAATGCTAAAAGTCCTAAGTTACCTACAATGCTTAGAAAAAGTATATGGGATAATTCAGTGTGTTGTTGACATTTGACACACTTCTTAACATACATACAATGATCCTTATTTAAATTGGGCCAATTATAGGCCAATCATAAGATTCATTTAGTGATGGTGTAGCCATTAAAGTTCCCTCCACATAATCCATCATGAGCTTATTTGATAGTGGGGATAGCCTCATGATTTTAAATACAATGTAGAATAATGTTGTTAAAACCATGCTTATAAAGGATACCCCGTAGTATGCCAAAATAGGTGACATAATGATGAAAGTATCACTTAGAAATTTTGGATAGATCTAGAGGAGTAATCCCCATGGATAAATAATATCTATGAATACCAGAGATCTGATGGATTTTCCTCCACACTATGGATGGATGAAAGGTCAAAATTTTTAAAAGAAGGTTGATTAATCTTATGAATGAGGACAAACAAATTTAACTCCTAAGATGAGGATGGGATAAAAGAGGCTAGAGAATCCATAGTATCCACAAATTTTTTAGTTGATTGAGGAGTGGCTTGGATAGCATAACACTCAAAAGTGGCTAAAATTTGATCAACTAAGATTTTATACTTTTCGATAGTATTATTCTTACAATAATAGATGGCCTTAATTCTATTAACCATGAGCTATGAATTACCATAGATATCAAGTGTTTGAATACCCAAAGTTATGGTGGTTTAGATACCTATGATTAAAGCCTCATATGTTTCCATATTATTAGTGTAGTCAAAATTGAGTTTAAAGGATAGAGGGATAAGCATCCCTTAGGGGGAATTAGGATAATTTTATCTCTCCCACCATGATCACATTTGGATCCACCAATGAAAAGAGTCCTTTCATGTTACAGATTTAGTTGAGATGTGGAGGCTATAGATTTTTTAGGGAATTAGTAATTAACTAGTTGATTATCAGAAAGAGACACCTCAACAAGATGATTAATAATGATTTAACCTTTAACCAGTTTTTATGGATAAAATTCAAATAAAATTCCACCAAAATCATAAGCAACTTGGAAATTCACTAATTTTGATAAGGATTAGAGTGCATAAATTTTAGGGGATTAGTATTCATAACAATTCAAGTATAATGATTAAGGAGATAAAGTCATAGATTAGTATTAATAAAGACCATAGTTAGGCACAACTTTTTAATATGATAATGATGTATCTCATATTTAACAATTTTTTGATTGATATAGTACACTTCATATTTTTTGTGTTGCTCATCATGATGGATCAACATAACTCTAAGGGCATGGTGAGTAGTAGAAATATACAAGAAGAATGGTTGTCCTTTCAAATGAATGAGAACTAGTGGTGAGATTAGGCAACTCTTAAGAGATTCAAAATACTCTTGAAAACTAAAATCCCACTTTAATTAGATATCCTTCCTTAAAAGGTGATGTAATGGTTTACAATGATTAAATAATTGGGAGATAAAATGGTGGATAGATTTTAGTTTACCTTGTAAACTACAGAGTTGATCTATATTGGATGGAAGTGGTATTTCTGAGATGGCTTTGATTTTGTCAAGGTTTAATTCTATCCCATGGATGGAGATAATAAAGTATAGGATCTTACCCATAAATATTCTAAAATTACATTTCTTGGAATTTATAAAGTCACAAAATTGGATTAAGCAATCAAAAATCACCTTTAAGATAGGTGATATTTTCATAACTTCAATTTATTGGGGAGGTCATCTACATAATCTTACACAATCTTATGGATAATATCATGGAAAATGGAGGTCATGGATATTTGATATGTGGCTCCTGCATTCTTTAGGCTAAAAGGCATAATGTGATAGCATAAGGTCCCCTAGGGAATAATAAATGATGTCTTACTTTGGTTTTATGTTGTGATAAAGATATAATTATATATTAAAAAAAACCATCCATTAGTGATAACATTTCATGGCTATCAGTTAGGTCCACTAACTAGTCGATATTAGGGAGAGGGAAATCATCCTTTGGACAAGCAATATTAAGGTTTTAAAAGTCATTATAAAGTACAAGTCCCTATGTAGGATTTTTTATAGGGATGATGTTGGATAGCCATTGAGGGTAATTGATAGGTTGGATAAAGTTAATAGATTGGGGGTATTATAACTCTTCTTTTACCAAGAGTTTAATGTGAAGATGCATCTTCCTGAGATTTTGATTGATAGTCTTAGTGTCAAGGAACATAATAATGTTATGGATGATTATAGAAGTATTGATATTAAGCATATCACTATAAGACAAAGAAAATGTTTTACTATGATCCATTAGAAACATAGTGAAATCCTAAAATTCCTAGGGATCTAAGGATTTACTAACTATAATGATGCATAGAATCTCTAGGGACCCTATGCTAATGTCAATTGTGGGCTCATTTAAGAGACTAGATGTTTATGATGGAAGGACTTTACGTAGATGGGATCTCTCAATGCCTAAATGAATTAAGATCAACTCATCATCCTAGCACTAAAGAATAGGGATGGAAGAATAATCCTACACTATCATGACTGGGTAGGATAGAGGAATGGTTTATAATTCATTATCATGTTGATAGATGAGAGGCTCTACTAAAATGGCATTGACTAAAATTAAAGTTAGGTGAAATGGATATGATGATGTTAGTCAAATAAGGGGTGTTGGATGGTGAGGATGGTGTATCTTCTTTATGTATGGGGGAAGAGTAAGTTACGGGGAGGATTTAGGATATTTGATGAAGATGAGGCCATGTTTCTCATGGGGTTTTCTAAACTCCCCTAATACAACCTCATGTAGGCCTTATTTGTAATGTCCCATATCAAAACCTTTCTAGGTACATGATTGTAAGTATGTTTTTATGAAATGGGGTTTATCAAGAAATGAAAAGTTTGATGTAAATTATTTAGTATGAGTTTGTTTAGAAGGGGATGAATAAGGTTGTTCAATCCCCCATATATTAGATGGCCACAAAGGAATAATGGGCTAAAGGGAATAGTTTTCCCCAAATTTGGACAATAAGCCAACTACTTGTTAGGGTGTCCATATTGTTACAATGTATGGAGAATATTGAGCATAAAAAATAGGTATTCTATGATTGAAAGTTTTTGGAATGTGAAATCAATGGATTCCTTGCCAAGTCTAGATGTAGATATTATTTTGCTAGTGGATGTTTTGTTGGATGAGGATGGGGTAGCACTTTGCAATAAAATTAGGACCTCATTGTGTCAAAAGGTAAGGTTACAAGTTTTAAATGCATGGGAGTCAACTAAGATGTTTAGGATTTTCCCCTTGTGCTCAAATTTATTGAATTAATGCAATGTAGTAGGGATATAACACATACCATAGATCCAAGGATGTCCTAGGAGAATGTTATACTAGACTTATCCTTTAATAATGTAGAATAGTTTAGGGAGAAACATTCACCTACCTAAATGTGAAACACTGTTATTCCTAATGTAAGGGTAATGAAATTATTAAAGGCTCATAGAATGGTGGGTGATTGGGCTACCATTGTCTCAGGAAATTTTAGTTGTTTATATGCATGGGAAGAGATAATGTTTATACTAGTGTTTTTATCAATCAAAAGTCTTTTAATTAGATTTTGATTTATTTAGGTAGTGATAAACAAGGTAGGATCTTGGTCATCTAGCTATAAGGGTGGTATCTCTGAATCATGAAACATTAAGGATAATGGTTTATAAAGGGCTATAATGAAATATGACAATGGATGGGGTTCATTAGCTTATATTTATGTGGTTTTTAAGACTTATATCATGGTTTGATAGTGTTGTGGGGAGTTTTGGACAAGTTCATACAAGGACATCTTGACCAACAGTTGATGTAATTAATTTAGAATAGATATTTTATGAGTTTTAAAGCATTATTATTTTGTGCCTTTCCTAAAATGGAGACTTTACCTTTGGTGGTAAGTGTAGTTAGACTATTTTTGGAAGGATTCAATGCTTTAGCAATAGTTAGTTTATATTTTTCATGATTGTGGGTCTTATAACCCTATGATTGGGATTATGTGGCTATATGAACTACATCTATCTAAAATAGAGTGGGATTCATTGTGTTCTTAGAGTCATCCATAAGGAGAGATTAGTGTGGGGCTCTTTCAAAAGATTTTTCCTCCTTTATAGCTTGTTCTGGTGTGTTACTTCCTATAGTGGATGTAACTATAAAGGGATGGGTAGGATCTAATTTTTCTATTAGGAGATCATCTTTGTCTAATATCTTTTAGACTATGACCTTAATGCATTATATATTTTTTTGTCATGCCCTGTTATTCAATGGTATGTGCATGCCATATTTTCTCTACACTGATGGTTTGTGAATATGAGGGTTGATAGGCTTTATGAGTGGTAACATAATTAAAGAGGTCTAGATAAGTTGATCAAGGATCTTAGAATAAGGTCCCATCAATGGGCCCTTACTAATATTTTCCATTTTTTGGGGTGTTGGCAAGGAAGAGTTATGTGACCTCAGACCTTGGTCTCTTGAACTATCTATTTAGATTGTCCCTACTATAGGTAATTTATGTCTAGGGTAGGTCTTTACACCTAAACCTAGTGGTTAATGGTGGTTTAGTGGATTATGTATTGGCATGACCATAGTGGGGATAATTCATTATGATGGTACATATGCTTTAGTGGTATATTCTATGATGGTGGATTTTAGTTTAGCTAAAGGATGGGGCCCTACTATAGACATTCTTGTCTAAATAGGGGGTAGTGATGATTTTACTTTTTTTTAAAAATCTATTCAAGGGTTTTATGGATGTCTTATTTAGGGAATTTCATCCTAATAGGAGGATGTTACAAATATTTTCCCCTTGGGGTTCTGAGATTTTTGTTTCTGGCATCTATAACTTTTCCCTTGATGTTTTTATGATTTAGTGCCTCCCTAGAAGTGGGGGGAACTGATCTAGAGATTATTTGAGGTAAAATAATAGTTTTGTTAGGAAGTAATAAAATAGTGAGAATGGGTATAGTAGATGTGGGTATTGAAATGGTGTGAGGAATAATATATGAATTTATTAGAATGCATAAGTAAACTTTCTCTTTAAAAAGTTTGTCCTCTTTTAGGATTTGAGTGTTTTTAGATATAGATTCTTTCGATGGATGCAAAATAATGAGATCCAAAAAATTAAAAGAAGTTTTTAGGATGTATTCACTTGGTTGGGATAGTTTGAAAGTGTCTCCTATGAGGAGATTAGGGATATGATCATCATCAACTTATTTAGGTAGAATCTAGTTATGGATGTTAATAATTACATTAGTCTCATGTTTTGTTGTGGATCCTAATTTAGTTTGAATGAAATTCAATGTGGAGGCATGATTGGGAAATGATTGATTGAATATATCTATAGATTAGTTTATAGGAGCATTAAGATGGTCTAATTACAATTACCCTTGATATATAATATTTTATACTAAGCCTTTGAAATAATGACATCTACTAACATCATGACCTATTATGTGGTGAAAATTATAGAAGTTATTTTACCTAAACCAATTAGGTTTAGGACAAGATTTGTCAAAAGGTCTTTCTAGAGGGATCTCAATGATTGAAGCCTTTAAGAATTTATCTAAGATGGATACATAATATTATCATAAAGGGGTATATTGTCATGGGGGAAGCTGTCAATGGATTTTTAGACTATGCCTATGAGGTGGAAGTATTAGATTAGTTTTTGGTTTGTGGTGGTCTTAATTTTACAACTATGGCATTGGCATCCCCTTTGGTTTTATTGTTATTTTTACTAGTCCCTTTAGAGGGCCAGATTTAAAAATTTTATTTTGAATTTTAACTTTCCCTTATTCTATGGATCTAATTTCAAGTTTATGGGCCATTGAAATTTCCTCATTTAAATGTTTAAAAGACTATATCCATAACATTAATGAGATGTGTTTAGTGCATGCTCTTGTGAATAACTCGATTAACTCAGGTTGTGGTAAGGATAAGGTGATTGGATTGATTAAACTTATCCATATAGCCATGAATTTAGTGAAAAAATCATCATCAAATTTTTGGATGGCATAGAGGTTATTAATGGTAAATTTTCTTACTATATTAATGGAAAAGTTATATAAGAATATTTGAGCTAGCTATCTAAACAAAAATAGGGAATGTTCTAGGATTGAGTTACACCATTATAGAGTGGGTCTATATAATGTCATAGGGAATGTCCTAAGGAGTGCATCATCATGTACTATGAGGTATCAAGCATGTCAAAATACTCAAAAATTATTTTCTAGGTCTTCCTTATTTTGGAACTTTGTAAACTTAAGTATTTCCCACTATGGATACAGCTTGATAGGAACTTGTAGGTTGATATGCTCATTACAAATATATTTGTAGGTGGGCATGTTCTTATACCTAGAGGT
Organism: Torreya grandis; assembly: GCA_037957365.1. Taxonomy (NCBI): domain Eukaryota; kingdom Viridiplantae; phylum Streptophyta; class Pinopsida; order Cupressales; family Taxaceae; genus Torreya; species Torreya grandis. Next base: position 45,485 of record JARHVA010002971.1, read on the forward strand.
AGAGGCTTCTAAGTTATCAATCCTATTCATAAGGATACTTATGAGATTGTGTTGGGAATTAGATTGAGGGATTCCTCCCAAAATATTCTATTATAGGAGTTGGTACATAGGTAGTTACATGGAAAAAGCCTAACATAATGGATAACTAACCAGTGTGGTTATGATGGGTTAAGAAGCCACTACATAATATGGTGCTTATAAAAGGATGTATATATACTTGATAGCTTGTGTAGGTGATATATGATAAGTGGTCAAGGGTACATACTATTGAGGTGACTAACTTATAGGGGCCTATTTTAATTTTTGTGTTTGGGTACTTAAGGGTATGTTAGTTTGAATTGGTAGAAAGGTTTTTTGGACTGATATGAATAGGTTCTAAAGTGATGTAGTAATAGGCTAAGTAGTGGTAGGTTGAGAAGTAGTAATGTTCTGAGCATGGGTAGTGGTTGATGATGGAGCAATAGACATCACTAGAGGTTGGTTACTTAAGGTTTGTATAGTATTGATATCCAAACTCGTAAGAGGAGGATTATTATGGGAAAATACCATAGTAGTGGTAAATCCTTCACCCTCTTCTAGGGTCATGTTGTATGGGTTTTTATAGAATTATGTATGGAGAAATAACATGATATGTTTGAATTAGGAGCTGAGATAATAATAAAGTGTTATGGGATTTTTATCTAGTATAGTGGTAAATTTAGGATCACCATGGGTGTAATACTAAGGGATGACTTCCCTTGTGGACTCAAGAGAAGTAGGGGAGACAAGAGAATTTCCCATAAATGAAGATGAAGATATGAGTTCAATTTTATTTTGTGACTATTGTTGCATCAAACCCATGTAGTAATAAAAATCATGAAATAGAAAGCACACAAAATATTCTTTTCAAGTATCTCATTCTATTTGAGGATAAAAATATGCACATGCTAAAGACATTACTTAAAAGTTTTTATTTTTATAACTTTAAAGTGTGATAAAAGAAAAAGATAAGGATACCAAGGGTCCTAAGAAGTGGCAATCTATGGATGGTTTTAGGTTTTGTTTTGGAATTGAAGTATTTTTTTATTGGTACCAATAATTGATTTGGTATTGGGGCCTACACCGCACTTCACACACTATAGTGTAAGGGTGTTAGGTGGTTAGGTAAAATATACCAATTGACCAAAGTCTGTACTCAGCTAGAAAACTAAGTTGGTCCTCCCCTTTGTGGTGAAATCTAAGTGGCACCATTGGGAAGAAGGTTAATAGAAGGTGATGAAATACTTGTTAGCTTCCTTATGTCATATGTTTGGATTAATTTGTTGTGAATGTGATTTGGTATATGTATGATAAAAAGTGACAACTACGATACATTTTATTACCTAGATTTATTCTATATGAGTAAATTAAACAAGAAAAATAAATGCAAATTCTTTAACCTTTTTTAAAAGGGAAATTACAATTTTGATATTTCTTGAATTAATTTTGCGAATAGAATAAAAGGGAGCAAGATAAATAAATTCAAAAATTAAATTAAACAAGAAGAATGAGACCTTAAGGGTCCCACCAAGCATGCCATAATGTTTAAATAGTTTTTCATTTTATTTTAAATTAAATTTTACTTACTAAAAAATCAAAATAAAACAAGGTTTATGTAGAATACCTATCAATTGGAAGATGTTATGCACTACTTGAATCCAACGATAGTGAGAACTCCTTTTTGGCTGGGAAGGATAACTTACACACATGTGAATACTTGACAAAATAGATTAATAAAAGATATGGGTGGACTGCCTAATCAAATATAAGTTCTAGGGAGTGGTACACTTACTTAGAAGGATACCATTCCACTGTTTATGTAATCAAACACATAAAAATCAAAATAAATTACAAATAGATAAATGATGCAATGACAAGACTAATTCAAAACTTCTTCCTCAATTAATTTAACAATGTAAATGAAATATTATTCCAAATAAATGGAAGCAAAATATACATCATACTAAATAAAAACTAATGATTCTTCAATGACTTCATGAGAGGGTGAATAAATGATACAATAGAGGGATAATTCAAAGGCTATATCTCTCTAATCCACAAATAAAGGTTGGGAAACTATGCAGAGATCAATGATACTGGTTATGTCATGAAATAAATTTAGTAGAGTCATCTACAATCATAACCATATATTAAAATAATAGTAACCAATGAAACAATTGCAAATAGATTCTTATGATTGGTGGATTGGTGCTGATTCAAAATGGGTCAATGTCTATTCTCTCTAGTGGTTGAATTTAATAAAATAGAGACTAAAAGGAGATTTTTTTTTAATAGGGGTTAATAAATAGATATAAAGATATGTTAATAGTATTTTAATGATTAAATATATGGATAAATGAATATTAATTTAAAAAATAATGATATAATAAAATACAATACTTACCCTTGATCAGCTTGTGAGCAAAATGAAATTCTTCCATAAGTGTAGGCAATAACTCAAATTACACAAAGGATGTCATTACAATGAAAATGTAATAGAGTATCATTAGGAACATCATGAAATATATAAGAATACTAATAATAATTTGAGGCTCTCAATTTTCTAGTTCATAATGCAAATGCAATTTGTATATTTATGGATCAATGCCAATCTAGAGAATCGATGTCGATCATGAAAGAATCATTGTCGATTCACCCAAAATAGGGCCTTTGTTTCAACTATAGGTGATAATAGCTTTAAAATGCATGGATTTTTTAGTAACAACTCCATATGGGGATAAAAATTGTTATGGGGGTAGATTCTTTAGTTATAAATGGATTAGGTGGTTGGGAGGGGTAAAAATGTAAATGTAAAGGCTATTTACCAAACTAGTAAATGGTAAATAATCTAAACCTTAGAATAGGGATTATTTAGGGGGTTTTAAATAATTAAGACCTATGCCACCTAATTAATCATCCCTAGGGGCATGAAATTATAGTTTATAAAAGTTGATTTAAACTTTTTAAACATTTATATGTGAGTAATTTTTGGTAACCATGTATTTCACATTAAAAATTGATTTGTTTTAAAACTTGATTGAAATATTTTTAAAAAGGGAATGTTATGATAATAAAATTTTTTAGGATAAATTTATATTAATGGATGACTTTATATGGATTATTCACAAGTCATCCCTCACATTAAATGATGATGATTGATGTTAGGTAGGTAGCCTTGGTATTATTCACTCATCATCAATTAATGCATAGGAGAATGTGTTTTAGCAGAGAGTATTGGGTTTTGGACTAAGACCCAAATTTATTTTAAGTTTGAAATTATAATTAAAACATTTCGCTAAAGTAATTTTATATTTATATACATTTTATTTCCAATGTACATTCTAGTTTACATGCATGTGTAATGTCATGTTGTAGAGAATATGTATTCCATTATATGTATGACTATTGCATGTGATCATGAATTTAAGACACACATTATTGTAAATTAGTTATTAGTGTTTTCATCACCATTATATACCCCATTATGAATGTAAGGGACAATCCTAGTTGGGAGGTGTGTTGGAGACCATTGGTCTATAATTAGAGGAAAAGCACCTAGATGATATTCTCCATCTCTATAGCTAGTACATATGTTTTTGAGAAACACTAATTTCAATTATTTGATTTGATGAGATGTACTAGCTCAACTATACTATTTTAAAAATGTACTATGACACTAATTATTTTAATTTGATAAAATTAGTAGTAGATGTAGCATAAAGGAACATTCAATATTCATAAGATAGTGTACAACAATGTTTGTTTTTATTAATTATAGACCTTTTTTGGTACCTTATTTTATTAAAAAGTTGAAATAATTTATTTTTGTGTATTATATATATTTTTTTAATTTTAATCATTAAGAGCCATTATTGGTTGAATTAGTAACGTGCTTATATAATTTGACTACATGCTTTTCTATGAATTATGTATCTATTGTACATGGATATTCTCAAATATATTATTGGTATTTTATTGTAACAAAATAATGAAAATATAGTAAGTATATATTATTTTTATAATTTTAATTTTATTAATATTACCTAATCATGGTTTATATCAGTAGGTTACTAGTTAAATAGCTATTTTAATTTTTTTTAAACTGATTAATTTAGTAGTATAACCTAGTCAGGTTGTATGAGATTTTTCCTCAGAAATTTTTGGATGAAGTCAAATTTTAGATATGAGTTTGTACTTAATTTGATACCCTAAACATAATGATCAATTTTTCTTTCTAGTTATTTGTTTTGAAGTTACACTAATGGTCAGTGTTTATGACATGTGGAGTGCATGATCCTTTAACAACTAGATAAATATATTCAAATTATATGTTATTTGTCACTTTAGTTTTTCATGAAACATAGTTAACACTACAAATAAGGCGTGAATTTGGTAGAGTAAATATTGAAACATTTACACCATTTGAAAAAAAAATTATGAGAGATGGATTGATTCCTTATTACTCTAATAAGTGTCTAATTCTATATATCATTAGAATGACATATCAAACCTCTCAACATTCTCCAACTATTTTTTACCCAATGGTACATGTACAAATATTTCACTTCATATATACCTATAAGGATGTGAAATAGACATTAAATAATGTGATATAAGAGTGGCATGCATTACCTAGATAGTATCTAAAGAGGATTCATTATATTAGTGACACCTACTTAGATATAAATCATTATACATGGGAATAGCTTCCAAATATACTCATAATTTTTATCATTTAGAGTTTATGTTTAATTATAGTGATGAATGGGTAATAGAGGGAAATGTAAAAATGAAATTATGATCTTTTTCCCTCTCCCCTCCAATGATTTAAAGGGGATAATGCCATAGATTCCCTTGTTCCATCTATGTTAGGTGTTAGATGTAGTAGTTCAACATGGAAACTTTACTTGTAAATTTAAACTAAAGGAACCACATATAAAAAACACTATATGTATGAAATATGAACAATTTTGAATATTTTGAAATTATGCCATAGATCTAAAAATAAAATTATGTAGAAAAGTATGACTAAATTTTAATTTTCAACCATAAAATAACACATGATTTTATCGCAAATAATAAAAGATATGATTTTTTTTACAAATCACACAAAAATTTATCAAAAATAAGGTTCACCTAGTCAACTTCATACCATAATATTTCCATTAATGCTAATAATAATCCTTAGTGTGACCATTTTTTTGAAAGCTCTCAAAATTATCTTTCCAAACATGAAAGAAATGTTTGAATTAGACACCTATGTGAGGATAAAAACCTTATATAATGTACTTATGATTTATTTTTTGAATTATACAATATATTCATAAAATTCACCATTTTGTTACTAAAAATAATAATTTATTTGTCTTTTCTTAGATCTTATCTTAGGAGAAAAATAAAAATATATATTATGCCACTTTAAAGTTTGCACATGTGAAGAATAATATTTAAGTGAAATAGTGCTATTCTTTATTTTCTTATCAATATTGTTATGATATATTTTGAAATAAATTTATATTTAAATATTTCCACATGAAATCTCATACTTTTTGTAATTAAATTTAATAACTTTCCTCCATTGTGTGCTCTTATGGATTTTTATCCTTTGTGTTAATTTTTCAAATGATTTGGAGCTATTCTAAAAATAATAAAGAAAGTAAATTTAGATATAAATAAATAAATGATGTGTTTATTCTTTCAATTACAATAAATTTGAGTCCTTAATGATCCTTAATAAAAATTCTAGCATCTTCTTGATCTCCTTGTTCCTGCTCTAATACAAAAATATAATTTCATATATTCAACATAATAAAAAAGTACATATAAATGAGGATATGTAAAAATAAAACAAGATTTATCCCTCCTCTTATTATTGGCCATACTAATGGTAGAATTTACAAAAGGTGGTGACACATGTGATTATCCTATGGGTACACATTTAATTTTATCACCATCACTTATTAAATATGATATTTTAATCAACAATTATTTATACTGTGATATAATTAATTATTCTAACAATACGAACATGAAATCACATATTCATATTATTGGAGAATGGAATTAAAATACTCTTTCTCATATTTGAATCAACTTGATCCTATAATTACATACTATGGGTGTTTTATTGATCATAAATTAACAAGGGATGACTTTTGTTCACTATAATTTGACTATCAATAATTTTTAACATGTATGCTTGGGTCAAATTTTATATTGAATGAAAGAATTCCTTTCATATTTTACTTTCCTCAACTTCATGATGAAAAATTATATAATGCATTTTTATCAAGGAATTCCTTGCCCTTTTCATCAATTATTTAGGATTCAAAGATGCTTGAGTTATTCATAAAGGGGATAATTTTTTAGTCATCATCAAATATTTTAAAATTATCAATACTTTTAGGAACAAAAGGGCATGGGAATAGCTCAATTGAAAAAAAAAATATAATTTTGATTCATTCAAAAGAAACAAATTTAAAAATGAGGCTATTAAATAATAAGTAATTTTATTTTTCTATCTATAAATAAACATAATATTGAAAGCACCAAATGATTCTATTAGATCCTATGATCTATGTTTATATTTCCTAAGATATAATAGCTTACACTAAAATTTAATATTTAGTTGATTGAATACTAGTTATAAATCATGAAAAACTTTTTATTATTTCCTAATATTCAACAAGACTATTAATGCAAGTAAATTTTAAGCCATATGGAGATAAATATTGTATTCCACGAAGATATACCAAAAATATTCCCTTACCATATCCTTGATTAGAACCATCCCCATTGAAATATAGGGTCAAATGTTTGATTAAATCAATGTTCTTATATTTATTAGCCATGGACCTGGTATTCAATGTGTAAATACTAATATTAGATGTAACATAATTCACTTTATAATTTTTATCATTATATTCAGGGATCATATACTTCATTTTTGGTTACCTTTCCAATCTAATCTGGTTGGCCACACCTATCCAAGGAAACCACATATGTGAAAAATTGGTATCCATATATTCATTGAGTGTGTTGGACCAATCACATCTCAATAATGTTAGTTTTGGATTTTTCCCACTATGTGGATTTACCTACATGGTCTAATTAACTTGTTTAAGTAAATAATAGTTAATTACCTTTTTAGGTGACCTAAATCCTTACTATATAATGTACCTTCCTATGTGATTTTTGGCTAATGATGCTAGTGTAGTTTTTTGGTTTTGAAGATAAACTTATTCTATTTTAAGTTGTTCTTCTAATATCATTACTCCATACAGGTTAAACTTCATACATTCAATCCTATCTGGACCAATCCTCAATTGTGTCTCACTAAAACATGGTATCATAACTTTTCTAGTAGCCAAATTCCATAATATGTATTATGAGATCTAACATTCTAGCTTTTTTGGTATTTTTTCATTAATTTGGGATTTTAGGGTTTGGTGGGTTTTTTTCAAAAATCCACATAAACTACATATATAGAGTCTCAAAGTCAAAAATAGATAGTTTCATTTAATTTAGAAGGTTCAAAATCCCTAGCAACAACTATAAACATAACCAAATTTTGTGATAGTTAGTTTTTGACCATTTTGGAGGGTTTCAGGGCCTTTTCTAAATCCTACAAAAATCCATACATTTGGTGACTTTGAGGAAAAACCATTTTTTATTTTTTTGAGTTTTTTAAGAAACCAAGTGTATCTTTACTATTTTTTGTGTGAGACGTATATAATCTACAATTTTAGAGGTTTCTTGAACTTCATATAATTTCCACCCCAAATAGGTAATTTTGGTGTTTATTGTAATTAGAAGATTTTTATTGGTGAAAAAACAAATCTTTGTAAACATTTGGTTGATTTTTTGCATACTAGTTAAAATCTAATCCATATCAAAACACTCAATGAACTTTGAACCTCTTGATCTCACCTTCGATGGACTTCATCACACCTATCTTTACCCTCAGTAGGCTTTATCACTCTTATTTTCACCTACTACATACCTTAACACCTTTGTAGGTAACCTAAGTAAAAAATTATGGTACTACTCATAACCTTGAAATGATTTAATGACCTTATCAATAACACTGATAAAACTTGATAATCATCCTCACCCTTAGACCACTGGTCACATGGAAATTTAACCTTATGGTCACAACTAAACAAAGGGGGCTTAACTTTACTCACAAAAAGTTGGCCAATATTTTTCACACCAAAAAAAATTTATTCAAAGTGTAGATCATTATTTTTTGTGATCAAGAAACATTCAAACATCCATAACTTTTAGCTAACAACTTATTTCAATTGCTATTTTTTAAAAGTGCAAGATTTTTAGCTCTATGCATTAGTGATATTATTTTACCTTATAAAATTTAAATTTTGTAGATTTATGGGATTGGACATAAAAGTATATCAATAACACATATTTATACACACAGTTACTTCTACACCATGGATTCAGAGTCATGTTCCACTTATTACATTACTCAATGATCATGAGTGGAAAACCCAAGTTCAAATATTCATGAGGAGCAAAGGTTTAAATCAAATTATGATGGGTACATGAAAAATAACTAGCCCATGATGTAGATAAGGTGAAGTGTTTTAACATAAGTGATGAATCCTATGGTCTTCTATGCCTATCTATGTATCCTAACCTATTCTTTCATATTGAATCTATAACTACTCTTAATGAAGTCTAGACTGCATTGGAGAAAATAATTGGGAAGTAATACATAATGAGAGGTCATGATTTTAGAATGAACTCATCAGTTTAAGCTCTGGCAACTTTGATACTATATATAATTTCTTCACAAAGTTAAAATCACATAGTTTCTAGTTAAAACTATGTGACATTAACAAAAAGGAAGATCAATTGATTATTTCCATCCTTTATAAATTGGGATATGATTATTTTGTCTTCATTTTTACCTTCTATGCCACTAAACATGGCCTTGGACCTACATGAACCATATCATCCTTATATGACTTTGTTGATAACTTGACTTGGTGAAAAATAAGCTTATTCAAATGGGCACACTAAAGTAATCAAAATAGTATGCCTTAATTATGAGTCATGAAAAATAGAAGGATTTTGGAAATAAGGAAAAGAAATAGAATAAGAAGGACCCAGAAACATCAAAATATTCCTCCTATTTATATGTGAAACATAATAAAGTGTGACCCATATGTGCATACTAAAAGAAATATGGGCATGATGAATCCAAATTCATGAAGAAGCAGATTAACCAGCTAATTAAGATGATTTAGAAGAATATTGTTAGTGTCCCTAATTGTTTTAATTAGATTTCATTAGCATAGGGGTATTCTAGTGCTAAACATATTATAAATGGAAAATATAAAGGAAAAGTACTTGTTACAATTGCATCCCAACCTTACATATGGGAAATTATGTCTAGCTCCTTCTACCACATGGCTTCATCATAAGAAATTTATCATCCTTGGATCCTTGTTCTATGCATTCCATCTTATTGGGTGATGATGCATTCATAGAAGTTAGTGAGATAGGATCAATTCAATTGAATGATGGGACATTTAAATACATTTTATGTGTTCGCTCTTTTTCCACCAATCTTTTATTTGTTTATCAAATCACTCACAATGGTTCAAGTAAGAGAGTTGATTTCACATATAATTAAATTCTTATTATGGAATTAGACAATGAATCCATATCTAAATTTGTTAAAAAATATTAATAGTCATTATTTTATACTTTCTCACATTTTTATCTTGATGAACCCTTTACTACATCCTCACTCATTTAGATGGGGTGATTAAATTATGGCATGAAAAATTTAGCCATCTCAACTATCACTACCTAGATCAACTCATTCATCATGACATGGTTTTAGGGTTTCCACATGTTCTTTTTTATGATGGTATTTTCCAAGGATACATACTAGGTAAGTATCCTCATGAAAAGTACTACAAAGGCAAATCATAGAGAGCTGCATAGATATTGGAGTTAGTTCCAAATGACATTATTGGTCCATTTATATCTCCTTAATTTAACATGACTAAATACATTCTTTATTCATTTATGACCTTTCAAGGTATATTTGGGTGTATTTTTTAAAGAAAAATTATAAGGTCTTTGATCAAATTTAGGACTTTGAGGTACTTGTATAAAAATAGTTAAGCAAATCCATTAGTATTTTGTGTACCAAAAATGTTGGTGAGTATGTTAGTAATAATTTTGAATAATTATACACTTTAGAGGGTATTGACCTAAAACATATAGTTCCATATAATACATAGTATAATAGTGCTGTAGAGTGAAATAATAGATCCTTGAATTAAATGGCCAAATATATGCTACACTCCAAGTTTATTACACCTCAATATTATGCCAAGTCCATCAACTATGATTTATATATATAAAATAGAGTTAATCATAAATAATTATAAGGATTCACTCTTTTTGAAGCTTGGATTGGTAAAAAAGCCCATAGTGAAGCACTTCTAAGTGTTTAGATCTCCTATTATGTCTTACATTATAAATAAGAGATGTAAGGCAATGTAACCTTGAAGTTAGCCTTCCATTTTAATTAGATATCCTAGGGGTGTTAAGGGATACATGATTATCCATCCAAACAGTCATGATTTTTTCATTTATAAGAGTTTTCACTTTCAATAGGGTCCTTTAGAATCTACACATGACATAGTTCCCTCTTCTTTGGATGCATTGGGATTTGATGAAAATTTTAATGATTCATATTTGCCTAAGTAGCTTCCTAATGATCCATATTATTATTTGAGTTATTACAATGATATTAGTAATGATAACCACCTTATCCTTATTCTAAAATATCTTTAGAGGATGAGGAATATCCTCCTCAATCTCTAAGAATTGGTCCTATTTAGGCTAAATAGACACTTCAAAGTCTTGGCCATTGGGTTGGAAATAAATCACACACTAGGAGAACCAATTTACAATTATAGATTACCCCACATTATTTCATTACAACTACTTTTGACCCAAAGTCATTTGGTGAGGAATTAAGAAATCCTAAGTGGGATATTTTTATGGAAGAGGAGCATGGTTCCTTGCTAAAGAACAACACTTGGGATTTATTCCCTCTTCCTAAAGGAATAAAATCTATTTAATGTAACTAGATCGACCAAACAAAATTTATAATATATGCCTCTATAGACAAATTAAAATCATGTTTGAAAGGAAAAGGTTTTTATCAAGTACCTAACATTGACTATATCTATACATTACTCTATTTTACAAAATTAACTCAATACGACCCACTCTTACCATTGTAAGAGTACATCACTAGGAGTTAATTAGATGGATGTTAAGAGCACCATTCTTTGAAATGACAAAAAATATGAAATATACATGGATATTCCACAAGGATTTGTGGAATATTCATCTTTAGTTTGAAAACTTCAAAAATATATCCATGACATCAAACAATCTCCTCGATCTTGGTATGCAAATATGAACTCCTTTATTCTTTTGGTTGGGTTCACCAGATGTCATTCTAATCTAAATGTCTATATATTTTAGTAGGATGATTCACTATTGATTGTGGTTATCTACGTGGATGACCTATAGATAATAGGGAGTTCCTCATCCACCATCACAATAGTGAAAAATACTTTTTATAACATGTTCTCAATGACTTACTTAGGCTTGTTGCTTTATTCCATTAAGATTGAAATTTCTTAGTCTAACTCTGGGATCACTATTGCACAATATAATTATTCTCTTGATTTTCTTGACTATAAGATATCTATGAATCTTTTTATATCTAGTGTGAAGCTTGAGGTTCTTTTTACATCTACTTTAGTTGATCTTACCTAATATTCTTAACTTGTTATCATTCTCATATATCTTACACATACTAGACCAAACATTTCATATGCAGTGGGCATGGTCTCTAGATTTATGTAGAAAACATATGAGTTACACTAAATATTAGTTAAGCATAATATCCATTACATTTAGGATACTCATGTTTTTGGGATTCACTATAGAGCATGGATCGACATTGGCTTGATTAGATATATAGACTCAAAATAGGTTGGTAATAGTTCCTCTATTTTACCTTTTACTAAGTTAGAATATAGAGGAACTATTAATGTAGCCAATGAGACTATTTAACTTTAGGGGATTTTCATTAAGTTTGGCATCCAATTTCAATGACCAACAATCATATTCTATAGTCACACAAACACAATATAGATCTATATTAATTTATTCCTTCATCAATAGACCAAAAATATTGAGATTCACATGTATGTGATTTGGGAGATCATCCATGATCAAGTCATTTATCTTTGTTATATCCATACAATGGATAATATTTTTGATATATTCACCAAACCCTATAATGAGAGCAAATATCTTAATTTTTGGGCTTTTATTAAAGTTTGATCAGCTCTAAATTCTTCCTCCTATGTCATATCATCTCTATGTACTTGGGTAACTCATATGGTATTTTTATCAAGACCCAATTCTTATATGCACCTAAGCTACACTTAAGGGGGTGTTAGTGTAGGATTTTTCTTGGTATGTTGTTTTAACTACATGGTTTAATTAGCTTGCTTAAGTTAATAATAGGTCATTAATGGAAATGTAATTTAAATTGTATTCTAATTTTGGGTGACCTATTTCCTCACTATATAATGTACCTTCCTATGTAATTTTTGGCTAATGATGCTAATGTAACTTTTTGGTTGTGAAGACAAGCTTATTCTATATTGAGTTTCTCTTTAAATTTGAATACTCCATTTAGGTTCAACTTCATGCATTTAATCATATCCATACCAATCCTCAATTATGGGCCACTTTAACAAATAACATTATATAAGCTTCAATAATGTCCATCACTTATATACTAATGATATTTTATATCCTAGGCATATATGCTAAATTCATGTGGACATTCAATAGTTCCCTAACAACATTGAATTTAGACTTATCTAACTGGACCATAATTTTGTTATATTTTATTTGGAGTTAAACCGAAATTTATATACATTCCAAATGACAAAATTAGTTTAGGCCCTTGAGTCAACCAAAAAAAATACATAGGTTCTTCCCAAAGATTCTAATAATAAAGAGGAAAAAAGGAAGCACAAATTTTTGTTTTGATTTACTATATCTACATGTGTCATATTTATCTTATTTGAATAAAAAAATTTAGGTAGTAATTTTAGTAATAGGTCCCATTATTCTGTGATATAAGACAAATCATGCCATGTGATGTTTTATTTAATTTTATTTATACCCTTCACTACATTGTAACTACCTTTATTATGGCTGGGTTACATGTATAAGATAGGGCATTGGTCATTACTTTTTATAGGTGGGGTATCATTATTTTATTTAGGATCAAGATGAATGATACTATTTTTTGTGAGGGGATGTTGTTTATATATCTTTCTTTTGAATGCATAATTATTATATTGTTATTATTTCAAATGATGTACTTTATGAGTGTTTTCCTTGGGATCATTGTTGTCTTAGTTATGTAAACTAAAAGTTTACAACATAATGGTTATACTATGTGTGGAGAATGTATTGGAAGTTTTTGATGTGTTATAATAATTTTTAATTACATTAAAACACTCTATTTTCTTTTAAATATTTTCAAAATCATTGAATATTTTAATACATTCATGTTTTTTATGTTGAACAATGTTGTATAATTTACACAAATTGGGAAAATCAACATCATAAATGTTGATTTTAGTTAGTATACTTTGGGATGGCTTAGAATTATTATGATTATTAGTTTAATTATTGAATCTTTGGTAGGTGTATTTTGAAGCATTTTTATCTCTATCTATGTTGCCTACTTTTTTTGGAAGGTTTAAAAAATCATTTTGAAGATTCTAAACCATGAATTATATTGCATATAATTCTCATTTTTTTAACATTTGGGTTATATAATAGTAGTTGTTAATATTAGGAATCAAAGATTGATTATGATTTAACATCATATTTTTTTTCATTTATAAAGCTAAGTTATTGATTTGGAGAAACTAGTATTAATATATAGCAGAGGATTGAGCAAAGGGATATTTTGGTTTAGATTTTAAATTAAATTGAGAATATATATATATATATATATATATATATATATATATATATATATATATATATATATATATATATATATATAAATCTATCAATCTATCAATGTTTTTAGATAGCTGAAGCCTTAGGGATTCAGTAATCCAAACATTAATTCTAATATATATATATATATTAGAATTAATGTTTGGATTACTAAATCCCTAAGGCTTCAGCTATCTAAAAACATTGATATATTCATAATAAGCATGTGCTATATCTTTTATTTGTGTATCTCATCTAATGGACACAAACATAATTAGGTATAATTCATTATATACATTTCATGGGCCAAATAAGTGTTGGTCCAATAAATATCATTAATTAATGTGTACATATTTTGAATTATTACATTGAAATAGCTAATAAATTTATGTAATTCTCTCCTCATGCTATATTTTTATTTTTATAGGATGATGGGTTCTACTACTTTTCCACATTTTGTGAGGAAATAAATCTCAAAATTATTATGATTATTGATCAAATCCTTTAGTAAAATAAATCAAGAGTGGATATTTAGAGATCTACATTGATGAGATTTTAGCTTTGTCTTTCACATTACTAATCTCCATAGATCTAGGTAAGATTTTTCTTGAGTTTGAATTTATTTCTAATTTTGATCAATGATTTGACTTATGGGTGGTAGGAGGTACCCTATTTTAAACGTATATAACCTCTCTCTACATCTACAGATGTAGGGAAAGCTAGAGTGATCAAAAGTAACCATGGCACCAAATCAAGCGAGGAAATTTGTCCCAAAAAATATTTCACAAGGTAATGCTACTAATTCTGACTCCTCATTACTTGAAGTTGATTTGGATATCCATGAATTTGATAAAGGCTATAATTTTTTTTGAAAACTTTATGTTTATTATTTATTTTATGTGTTGAGTCCCCCTAAGAGTCTTTTGAAATAATGGGTTCACAATAAATGAAAACACCATGGAGTAGAAATTGAATGAGTCCATAATGTTACCAAGGGTTTTTTTATTTCATTTTTCCATCCCTAAACATTGTAAAGCCATTTTCAACCATGGTCCTTAGTTTATTTATAACACTTTCATTGGTTTTTCTCATTAGAATTATGACTTTCAAGTTTTAGAATAAGAAAAGCTTAAAATCTCTATTTTAGTTGAGTTACTTGGCTTACCTCTACTATTATGGGATTTTATTGATCAAGTCATGAAACCCATCGAGCACTTCATATGCCATGAGTATAAAAATTTATTTATGGCTCATCCATAAAAAAGGGTTTGTGTATAAGTAGATTTATCCTAAGGTTTGAAAGACTCTCTTGATATACAAATCTAAACTAATAGATTTTCTTAGTGGGTTTTATATGTCAAGCTCCATAATACTTGATTATAGTGCCAATCCTTAGACCACAGTATGTAAAAATATCGTTTAATGGTGAATTCACCTATTGATTCTTGGGAAAAGGGTGTATCTGAGGCCAAACCTAATAATGGAAACAATGATGGTTGGACCATAGTCACCAACAAAAAAAATAACTCATCATAATGTAGAGGTAGGCCACAAGACTCTTCATATAGACCTATTCTAATTAATCATGTCTTAGCATCTACTAAAAATTATGTTTTGCCTTATAAATCATCACCTCTACTTGTGTTCAAACCAAAAATAGTGTATTCTCTAGTTGAGGTACCACCTTCAGTTCCACCATCAGCCTCCTAGGATGAACATCTTAGAGGAAAAATAGAGTTTGGTCACCTTGGATCATAAGTTAGATTTTTAGGATTCTTAGAGTGCCTCTCCTCCTAAGGAGGAATGTATGGATCACAAGAGAAAACCATTTAAAATGAGTGATTACATGCTAAACAAGCCAATGTATAATTGGTTTTCTATGGTTGAATATATCATAGAGGAGAAAGATATGCACATCGATGGTTTCTAATGATAATTTACTCTTGGAATGTTTGGGGCCTTATTGATACTCTATGTAAGTATGAAATCAGGAACATTTGTCATCTTTATATCAATATGAAAATTTTGACTTGCAAGAAGTCAAGAATTATGGATTTTTACTGTAGAATATAACACAAATAATTTTTCTTAGGGATATTTTCCAAGATATTGGGAATAAAGTTTGACATGGTGGGGCCATAACTTTATTAGCTTTAGAGATTTATCAAATATTATTTCTTTGGGTTTATACCCCACTCATCAGGTGGTTTGGATCATTTTTTATTTTTATAATCACATCATTGGTATTGCTAATTTCTACACCTCTAGTGATGTTGTGGAATAGGCCTCATTTTGGATATGACTGGCCAACTCACTTACTGATGTGTATTAGTTCCTCTACAGTGATTTAAACATGGTGGAATCTTTTGAGGATAAATAAGGTAACCTTTCCAAGTGTTGGTGAACTAGTGAATTAGAGGTTTCATTCTATATGCATAACAAACTGATGGTGTTTAATCTCAATCATCATCAGAAAAAAAAATCAAATACCCCTTGGTTTACTTGGTCCAATTTATGATAGGGAGAAGATAGGGTGATTTAGAAGCTAGATCAAGCTTTGTGATTTAATTAAATTAGTAAATAATATTTCAATAATTAAGCTATTGACTTGTATAATTTAATTGTAATTTGAACCTTTTTAAAAATATTAATAAATGTGGAGAAAATAAGGCTTAGCTATAAATAGACTAAGATGGCTAAGACAGGGTCTAAAATTTATTATGCAATATTGGGAAAGTGTCACAAATTAGGATCTATATTTCATTTTATGAAAGTATAGGAGCACTAAAATAGGACACCCTAGGGTCCAACACTATATCCCTCTTATGTTGATATTATCTAGGAGACATATACCTTTTCATTTTTATTTGTTACCTTTGTGTGAGCTTGCCTCTAAAATTTTTGATGTTGGATGCCTGTGGAACTCCCTATAGAGCTGATTTAGTCTTCAAACTCTAGATTCCATTATGCTTTGATCAAATTTGAGAAAAGTGGTTTTAGTGTGTGTAAGATGCACTAAATTTGTATCCATACCCTTTGTGTGGGTACACTGGCTACACACCAATACTCTGAAGAGGGATAAAGCCATATGTAGTTCTCCCACTTGATGTGCTTTGTGTAATAACATGTATGAAGATGCAAAATGCTAAAACTAGTTGTGCTTAAAGAGGTTAGGGACTAGTGTAAGGATTTGAATAAGCTTGCAGTTGTATTAGATGGATGTATGCAGAGAATAGGGAAATATGCTTGAGTAGTCTTGATTACATTCTTGATTAGTTTGTGATATTTTCCAACCGATTCTAAATGAAATTTTAATGGGATTTTATAGAGATATATTGGTCATGGGTCAAATGTATTCATGTTAGGATGACAAGAATAATGAGAGGAACTAGAAGGAAATGAATGTTGGAGATAAAAATGCACTTAGACAAGAGCATCAAAAATGGGCACCCTAGGGTCTGATGCTTAGTCTAAGTTAGGTGATATTATGATGAGGGTATAGGACCTAAAGGGATTGAATTATCTTAGGAAAAAAAATATGGAGGAGATGGAATCACTATCTAGAAGGCTATGAATGACTGGGAATCATTGAAAATGTGCCTAGAAGGGTCATGAGAGAAAACAAGAGGGACCTATGGGTTGAGTGTCATAAGCCACACTCAAGTTACCAATTTTCACATTTTATATAACTACATTTGATCCCCCTTTATTCTAGTGATTCAACAAATCAAAATAATAGGATAAAGGAAAAATACAAAGCATACCTAAACTTAGCTGCAAGGGTGAAGCTCATGAAGTTGTGTGAGGTTAAGTGTGCATAAAGAGAGAATGTTGTGAAGTGTATATCTATAAGAGAAAACAAATAATATATCAGTTCTTATTAGTTATATTATTAAAATAATAATGTACAAATCTAGTTAAGAGGTAAAAGAAGAGAAAATAATGAATATACCTCATCAAGTACACAAACCAATAAAAACCTTGTTATGATGTTCAGTGATGTTGGGTATGTGCTAAATTATGCTTTATCAGGAGTAATATCATGAATGGAGCTAAGTGATCAATTCTAAGAGTGGCTTAAGAATGTAAAGGTTGGCCCTTTGGCTCCATCATCACCCACTAAGTAGATCTATGAACTGATATCGGTATGAAACGTGTGTTGTATGAGATGTATCCTAAAGCCCATGAATGTAAAATAGTATTATAATGTGGCATGGATAGTTGAATGTGTGTTATAAACTAGGCCACTCTTGGTCAACTCACAAAAATGGTGGAGATTAGGCTTGTATGAAAGCCACACTAAAACTGGGCAATAGGCTTATGTGTAAGGCACTAAAAAATGTGGAGGTTAGGCTTCTATGAAAGATACATCAAAACTATGCCAACCAACAATAGATGGAATAAGGAATGCAACTATTGAGATTGTCTAGATAATAAACTGAACTCAAAAAGGAAAGAAATCAAATCTACCAAGCACATTTCCCCCAATCACTAGTCTTTAAAACATGGATTTTGATATGGAAGCTATACCAACTACCTAATATAAAACTGGAAGTAAGATCCATTATGATGTGCATTATGCCCTTTATATCTATATTCTCTAAGAAAAATTGTACTAAATTTTTTAATTTTGAATTCATCTATTCCTGACAAAACTATAACTATAATTATTTTTTGTCTATTTCTAAAAAATCTAATGTTTTCACTATTTGGATAAGACTACCAAAAATGGACACCCTACTATCTGATGTTTTAGTCTAATCTTGGCACTATTATCCTAAGATAATTATGATGATTGTTCTATAATCATCACTATTTATCTAGTCTATTCTTCCTGTTATGAAGTTTGGTTTCTATTATGAGTGTTATAAAAGATGATTTTTTGATCGATAAGAGTTTTGATCTCTGTGAAAAAACCCCTATTTGTTGGCCCATATTTTAAGGGTATGAATGAAGAAAATAAAATTAATATCCTGAAAATAAAGAGCCCTAAAAGTGTGTTATACTATGTTAATACATGATATATCAATGATAATCGACAAGATATCTCAAGATATAGCATGGTTTGTAATGGTGATTGTTAGATCAATAGGGGTATGTGTAGATAGTATAACAATGTAGTAGCATGTGTAATGTAATAAAATGGAACTATAAATGTTATATGTTAGTTGTCAAGGAGGGATGGTGTATGATGTCCATCATGGCATCCAAGAAAGCAAGGTAATGTATGATGTGGATCATGGCATTATAAACAATTAAAAAATAATCAAACAACTAGAACACAAGGAAATAAGTAAGAAGTATACAAGAGTGGTGAAGGGGCCAAGAAAATAATGGACATGGGAACATGTCACTCTAAATAAAATGTAAGCATACAAGACATGTTCAAATTCCATCTATACATATAATTTAAAAAAGAAAGGTTGGCACAAGGGCCACATGCACATAAAAGAGTACAAGCAAAGTGCATTGGTAAATGTCCTAAGGCACACACAATAATAGAAGCAAAGGACATTGGTAAATGTATCAAGGCACATGCACGAAACAAAGGAGGAACTAAGAAATGTAACCACATCTAGCTATCTAAATCAAGAAAAGAAAGCATGTAAATATTGGAAAAAAAAAATCATATAACTAATCAAATGAAGAAGTGATAGTATGCAAGACATGTAGTACAATACTAGGTATATGTTAATAAATACACAAGTGTTATATACTAGTGAAATGTTGATAGAGTAATCTATGTAAGCTAGTAATTAATTTACATCAACATGATAACTAGAATGTGTGGTGTAGGAATGACATAACCTAGATAGTGTAGTCATGTAGAAGATGCCCCTAGTGGATTGATATATCAATGTATGTATCTAATGTATAAGTAAGATGCCCCCTCAATTATTAGAGTGAATTAATCATGGATATGACTATTACTACACACACTCAAAGAAGATCAATTAAAGCATGACAATGTAGATAAATTGACAAACAATATCATAGAATCACAAATGTAAGTATAACATGGTAGTAGAAATGTAAAGCATGAATAATGCAAATGATTGATTTTTTTTTTTTTTGAAATATTTTAATTTTTTTGTATTTTTACATATTTGAATGGTTTTTTTTAAGTGTTATATTTTTTGTATATTTTTGACACATTTGAATGTTTTTGGATATTTTTAATATAAGATATGTACAATCAATCATGGGGAGACTATGTAAAAGAATTTGAAAAGAAACTATATACAAGTAAGATGGGAAATAATGATACTAATCAATGAGTCTCATGGGAGACTCCCTATTATGTCATCTTGTATCAAGGAGAGGGATCATGCAGGATTGTGAAGCACAAAGGAAGGGTTGAGAATATGGCTCTAAAAACTATATATGTTGTAAATGCTTTAAAATATCTATAGTGGAAACTAACTATGGGGTCCCCATATAATTGTAAGAAGTGGATGAAACTGTAGGGATCTTAGAGATCCATATGGTAGTAAGAGAAGCTCTATAAACTTGTGCTCTATGTTTAGAGGTGTGAGACCTCAATGCTAATACCCTAGGTGTGAACATTATACGAGGAAGCTATCTAGAATCCTAAAATTATGGTTTCCCTAAAAGAGACATCTATTGAAATATATGAACTCTCTATGTTGGTGATGGATGCCTAAACTCTGTCTAAATCTAAACTAGAAGAAGAATTAAAACTAGTAGAAAAACTAAAATTGGTGGTAGAATTAAAAGTGACGACTACAAAATATTAAATGGCTCTAAAGTGGGGAGTGGTAACTCATATGGAACTCCACCAAATATAAAAGATTGATTAGCGTGAATGAATTTCATACATTTTTGAACTTTAAAAGGTACTACTTAAATTTTCTAAATCCATGGTCGACCAAGTAAAATATCAAAAATTCCTATAGTAAGAACAATTGTAAATGGTGTAACCATATGTGTTGGACCAACCTTTAGAGGAAGTACAATCTCACCCAATTAAATCTATATGTACTCCTTGAATCCATTGATAAATATGTATATCAATGTAATATCCTACACTCAATCTCTGAAATGTTGTAATAATTTTAGTACACATGTTTACACTAGATCCATTACCTACGAGAACACTATAAATATGATGATTATGAATGTAAGCTCTGATAAAGAGTGCATGATAATCTAAATCATCCCTAACCATCTCTTGATCTAAGAAGGAGATGGAAGGTCTAGTTATAACTTTAGAATTTTATACACCAATTATGTTTCTTAAAGGGTGTAACTCAAATGATGATGCTTGATATGTAGCTAGTGGAAGATATGCATGATATGCATGGTGAAAACTTGATGTATCCCCTATCTCTTGTTTATAATGTTATGGGAAAGGATTTGAAAATATTTTCAAATATTTATCCTATGTTTGATTTAGTTGAGGAGGTTCAAATAAAGTTCCAAGATCAATAACATTTCAATCTATCAAGTCTTATATCTTGTGTTTCAAATAGATGAATCTATTTTTTTTGTGTCCTAGTGCCCTGTGAAAATCACAAAATGCATTTTGATCATATCCTCATGGAAGAGGCTTTGTTGGATCAAATTCCTAAATAGGAGGGAGAGATATGATATTACATTACAAAATCTACCATAAAACTGTGTATGGAGATACTAGTAGATTGGAAAAAGTTTACCAAGGAGGTGTTGATAAAATCACTCACTAAGGGGGATTTGAAGCTTCATTGACTAAAGGTTGATTCTGAATCTTGTTATCGTTGACCTTCACTTTATATGGGACTTTGTTGTTAATCTTATTTTTTGTTTTTTATATACTTGTGTACTCAAGTTTTCCCATTGAAATTAGTTTGACTTCCCTTTACATTAGTGTATGACATAACTTAGTGAAGGAAGAGAATATTTTAAACATTATTAATTCATGTAAAGATGGTAGAAGATTCTATTTTAAGAGATCTTTTAACTCTTGATCATTCATGGGGATAGTCATATTAGCCAAGATATTTTTATATCGAATGATATAATCTATGAGATTATCATTTGACCTTTGTTTCTATTTTGTAACTTATGCATAGTTAACCTTATCACTAATGTTAATGATGAAATGAGCTAAGAACATGTTGGCTAAAGGATTGAATGTATTGACTAACTATTTTAGTATAATATAAAACCATTAAAGAGCATAACCCTTTAGACTTTATGAAAATAACGTTGTTAATAGCCAATCATTTGGCACATAGTCCAAGCATGCTATGTGAAAAGATCTCAACTATGTCTCTGATCACACTTGCCATCATATAGAGTGCTTTTTGGTTAAACAAAACCTTGTGGAAAGGGTGTCAAATCAATATGATGTGATAATGTTATATGTAGTAGAGAAAGAGAATCTAAGGCCTATGTAGATTTAGAAGCACCTTGCTCTAGATGTAACACCTTACATTGAAGAGATTTTATCTCTTGCACAAGGTCAGCCACACCAGGAGACAAAGATATAGTAATTATATCTGGTGGTGTCATAAAGTTAGGTTGGGATACTATAGGGGGTTTTTGAGACGTAGTTTCCCCCCAGTGTCATGTGTAACTAGATGCTTTGAATGAATGGAACACTCAACTTTCTTAACCTTTTAATTTCCATGATAGATTTCAAGATAAGAATATGATCTCAAGGCTATTCCTTGAGTCTTTCTCAAAAAAAATTAGGATCAAATATTTTTTGAGTATAACTTAATTATAAATAATAGGTGGAAGTGGATCAAGAGTTTGATGTGGTGGGTCATGAACATTAGTATTTGTATCATCATTATTATTCTCATACTACTCATTATCAAAATCATCCTCATGGAAATTGGTGTAATCTAGATGTGTAAGATCTATAACTAGAACCTAATCTGGTTGCTTATCCATGGTATATGGTCAAGATGAAGACATATGAGTGAGTTTAGGAGGGTTTCCACTAAGTCTTGCACTTTATCTCAAAGGAAGAGATGTAATGAGCTTAGGTGGCATAAATAAAACAACTTGAATAATGGAAGAAAAGAATAAACAAATGTAATCTAAATAATAAACTAGAATATGCATATAAAAGATACACATGCTCACAAGCATGTAAGGTGATACCTCAAAAGTAATTGGGACCTACTGTATGAAACTAGGGTTTTGATAAATGATTTATTTTTAAAATTACTATGTAATTTTAAAAATTAAAGTGAATTTTTGATTGAAATATGCAGGTAGAAAATTTGAGAATTATTGGAAAATGGTTGATTTGAAAGGACCTCATATATGTAACTAGAGTTTAAAAGAAAATATATATTTTTAATTACTATAGAATTTTAAAATTTGAACTAAATATTTGATTTAAATATGTATGTAAAAAATTATAAAATAATTGGAAAATGCTTGATTTGAAAGGACCTAGTGTATGCAACTAGGGTTTGAAAGAAAACATGTTTTAAAAAATTACTATGGAATTTTAAAATTTGAATTTATTTTTCAATTTAAATATCCATGTCAAAAATTATAAAAATATTGGAAAAATTAGCAAGGAATTTACTCTAGGGTTTCTAGGGATTTATGTGTAAATGAAGTAAGTTGGGTTCACCAAATGATTTAACTTTATTCAAAATATTGGAGTCCTATTCCTAATTTAGTTAAGGGTCTGAGTCAATTAAATCAGTAAATAATATTGAAATAAATAAGCTACTAATTTATATAATTTAATTATAATTTGAATCTCTCTAAAAATAGCAATAAGTGTGGAGAAAATAAGACTTATCTAGAAATAGACTTAGATAACTGAGACAAGGTTTGAAATTTGTTGTGCAGGACTAGGATAGTGTCACAAATCAAGATCTAGTTTTCATTTTATGAAAGGATATGAGCATTCAAATAAGACACCCTAGGGTCCAGTTCTATAGTCCTCTTCTATTTCTACTATCTAAGAGACCTAATATTTCTAGGTTTTGTTTGCTACCTTTTTGTGAGCTTTCTTGTGAAATTTTAGATGTTGGATGTCTGTGAAACTCCCTATAGATCTCATTTAGTCTTAAAACCCTAGACTCCATTATGATTTGACAAACATTAAGAAACTTGGGGGGGGGGTTAGTGTGTGTAAGATTCACTGAATGTGTATCCACACCCCTTGTATGTGCATGTTGTCGACATACCAATACTCCAAAGAGAGATCAACTTATGTGTAGTTCTCCCACTTGATGTGATTTGTGAAATAATGTGTATGAAGATGTAGAATAATAAAACTAGGTGTCCATGTGGTGGCTAAGGATTGGTGTAAATATTTGAATAATATTGTGGTTATATTATATGACTATATGTAAGGAATAGGGAAATATGATTGAGTATTCTTGTATTCTTTCTTGCTTTTTGATATTTTCCAACCCCTTCTAAATGAACATTGAATTGGATTTTATAGAGAGCTTTTAGTCATTGGTTGAATGTATTCATGTTAGGCCAACAAGAAGGAGAGGAACCTAAATGAAATGACCATTTGAGATAAAATTACATTTGGATAGAAACACCAAAAATAGACACCCTAGTGTCTAATGCTACAGTCCAAGTTATGCACTATTGGCCTGAGGGTATAAGACTTGTAGGGATGGAATTGTCCTATGAAAAGCAACTTAGAGGAGGTGAAATTACTATCTAAAAGGATACAAATGATTTAGAATTAGTGAAAAGGTTCCTAGAAGGGTCTTGAGATTAACCAAGAGGGACCTCTAGTTTGGGTGTTATAAACAACACTGAAGTTACCAATTTTCACATTTTATATTAGTCCACTTTGCTAACTGAACAATATCTCTTTTTTATCCCAATGCATGATCATTCAATGTCAGTCATCCAAAACACTTTTTAATTAGATCACCACCCTATATATTTAAATAATGAGTGGTACACACCTCAATTGAATATTATCACAACTGAATTTTATCTAAATAATCCTCATCTTAAAAATGAAAGAATAGTGGGGAATATAATTAAAATCTATAACTTGGTTCCTATTGATGCCTAAATGTGAACCAAAGGTGACTAGAGTATTCAAGAAACATTTTTCATTTTATAATTATGATGAAACTCAATGCATAAGTTGGAGGTTGTGATAATCTTATTTTATTTAATGGAACAAAAGAAAAATAAGTGACTATTTCATTATATTTATAATGTTTGGTGGTTAGGAACCACCATGGCTAAATAATATATCTATATACAATATGGAGTATCTATGCTAAAAACAATGAATTATGATCCAACACTAATCTAAAAACTAATATAATATGGATATTTACAATGAAAATTAAACTAAGGTGATATGGTTATAAAATAAATAAAAGAAAGCGTAGGGTAGACAAAAATGTTGGTGATCCTCATTCCAAACATCATGACAAAGTTCATATTTTATCTAGGCATGTACTTAAACAATGTGTAACATGAAAAAACCTAAGCATAAATCCTATCACACATTAGGAAAAATCCTAAGGAAGGTGTAAATAATGCAAATAAGAACTTAGTTAACTTTAAATATTTACCCCTGTAAGCAAACAACATTATCCCAAATGCAAGAAGAGTAAGAAAATGAAATGAACCTAAGGACTTTCAGTCAATCTAGAATTAGTACAAATGAATAACTCTAAAATTAAATGTACACACCAATAATTCATAAGAACCATTCAAATATAGAAATTGCAATAAACAAGTGAGACATAAGCCATGATAACAATGAACACAAACAAATACTGGACAATGTTTGTAAAATTCCTTGCTTATACTAATTTCTCTAAGTTTACAAAGTAATTTTGGCTCCAATAACTCCTTCCCCTTTTTAAAATTGACAATTCTATTTTTATAAGAAGCATTGAAGCATGCCATTTAGTCCTAATCCAATTACAATTATACAAGTGTATAGGATAGGTGTCCTATCTATTACATTCTAGAATAAATGATATTTTCTAATGAACTGACTTATAGACTATGTGCTCTTACAAATTTCACATGTTTATTCAAAATAATATCCTAATTTAAAATATCATAGAATGTTAGTTACAAAAGGAATATTCATATTTAACCTAACTTTATAACCCACTAGCTAATGAAGTGATCTATTACTACTTTAGGGTCTTCATTTCTCTCTAATGCTACATAATATAGGCATTGTCCCATCTTCAAGTTTCTCAAGGATATATGAGACGTCCTCCAATTGTTGTAAATCCTTTTAAAATGATCACTAATGGACTATAAATTGATTTAGCTTTACATATATTATAATTTAGCCTCCCTTGGGTCAATTATAATGTTCACAAGGTTCAGTTATGCTCCTTGCCTTATCAGGGCATTCTTGGACCAATAGTGCTTAAATCATGGTATCTAGTTTAAACATTGTGAACTTATGTCCCAAAATTTACATTACTAGGTCTGTAGGATCTCTAATTTGGCCTACTAAACTCACATGGATATGATGTGGAATTTTCATGGTATCTCTACATCATTATATTCATCCCTATTCAAAATATAACCGTTGCCTTTAAATTTGGATCCCATTAGTTGTCTTAAAATTGATGTCTGTATGACCATCATTTGATGTCTACAAGAACATCTTGGATGGTCATGTGATCGTCAATTTTTAACATGTGATTAAGGATATTTGTTATGTTAAATTTGAAATCTATATGACCATCATTTGACATCCATAGGAACGTCTTTGACAATCACATAATCATCAATTTTACATATGTGATGGGGATTATTTGCTATGTTAAAATTGACATCTACACAACTATCATTTTATGTTCATGAGAACATCTTTGACCATCACATGACCATAAATTTTAAACATGTTATGGGGAATATTTTCCAAGTCTACAACTTATCATTTTTTGTTTCATTCTATAATCTATATGTACCACATTCTGACTACTCAGTGCTTTTTTGCTCTTTGTACTGCAATTCGAGGTTGTGCCATTTGGTAGTCCCATGGAACCTTTGACAATTAAATGTGATTTCACTTTGTTTGATCAAGTGGGTATGAAAAAAAGTGGTAAATTTATTTATAAAAGGTATTCAGTATTTAATGTGTACTAGGCTTTGAGTTTATACCACTTGGTAGTCCTACAACCTTCTAAGCTTTACATCTTATTCATTTTGTTAGCTCACAAGCTTTCACCATGTAGAAGTCTCTTATTAACTTAGATATTTATTGAAAATTAATCATTGATATCTCTCCATTGATCTAGATCTATATGTTAGAACACTTACCATTGATCTCTAAATGGTGCTCAATGTTTAAAATGGGGTCCACTACTTGACTTTTTAATCATTGATTTTGTTCTGTTAGATAAAAAGATTAATCTAAGTTTTAAACATATTAAAGGGGACCCTATTAATTAAAAGGGACCAAGGCATGAATATTATGGACCAAGGTTATAAACATAGAACAATAGGACTGCATGAAAATACATAGCATAAAGTCTTAGGCTACGGTTTTTATTATATTAATAAATATTATAAATTTAGGATAAGACTTTATGCTAAGCCTTATAACAAAGATAAAATATGATTACTTGGACCAATCTAGGATAAAAGGGAACAAAGGGATCACGAGACATAAAAGAGATCAAGCATAGGATTTTTAGCCTAAGGTTTCATTGTGTTTAAAAACATAACCAAGCCTCAAGGTATAAAATAAATTAATTCCATGGTATGATTAATTTTTACCCACTTAAAATTAAAAAAAAATCTCCCACCAAACTTAAATTTGAATTAAAAGGCCCAGGTAAAACATTAGGCTAGGACATGAATTTAATTAATCAATTATATACCAAGGTAAAAAGATCAATTTTACATTAGAGCTAAAAACCCCTAGACATGTTCAATCTCAAATGGGCTCCATTAAACTTGTAACCTGAAACACAACTATCAAGTTTTAGCACTTTAGATAAGATTAAACTAGAACCATGAACAAATAAGTTAGCTATACCATGGTCTGGATGATCTTCAAATAAAAATAATGTGAAATAATGATAATGACACTTTGATCAAGTGGATTTTTAATTTCAAGTTATAAATTTTCACAATTTGACATAAGGGTCCCTATTTTTTAGAAATGGGGGTATGTTGACCTCGATAAATGATGACTTCTAAGGGAAACATAATAATATGTTAGAATTTAGATATTCTAGTGTAGACTAATAATTAGGCTACTTATTACATTTGATCAAGAACCATTATTAAGATTAGTTCATGGTTAGAATTAATTTTGTACATGTATAATTAGGATTAAATATCAAAACCTCAATCTTTATATGTGTGTGCTTTGATTCCACTTACTGATTGCCAAATAATTTAGAGAATAACTTCCAAGTTTATTACTTTAATAATTAACATTGACTTTCAAATTTTTTGAATATTCATTAATAACCATGCTTTACCTCAATAAAGTCTTAGAAATATCTCTACTACTATCCAAACGTCCATATCCCTAATAGAGATGCCTTTGGCTCATCTCAAGGACTTACTTCATTTCTAACTAGGCATCCATAGCTCCGGTGGAGATTACTAGAATCACTTTTGCTTGGAAACATCTTGATTTTTTAAAATGATATTATTTTTGTATTTTTTAAGTAATTTTTACTTTTTAGAAAAAATTTGGAACTAGGTTAGCTAGGTTTAGGGATTTGGTCAAGTGTTTGAATTTTAGACAATCATCCTTGGCTATAAAGTTTGTCCTAGTCAATTAATGTTTTTTAAGTGTGAGCATGATTATGTCCCGATATTTTAAGATTTCATACTACATGTGTAATCCTTAATAAAACCAAATTTAGATTAGAATAAGGTTTAAAATATCAAGGATCAATTAAATTATCCATTAGTCTTTGCTAGCTTCTCTAAACTACAAAATCAAGCTCATATTTGAACAATCCATGGTTAACCAATGTTGAGAAGTCATACCTACATTTCTAAAATATGAAGCTCTTGAGAAATTATATGAAACTTTAGTTGAGGTCTATATAAAAATAATTATTTAAAATCAAGGAAAAAATCAAGAGAAAACAAACAAATATAAACATGCACTATATACAAACAAGGGATAGGAAGGAAAAAAGTAATAAACAAAGAATAAAAAAGAAACTAAACTAACCCCTACACTAACCCCATGAAAATTTATTTAGAATACTAAAAAACCTTAAAACATGAATTTGTTTATCTTACTAGCCTATTATAATGGATATGAGCACTTGTCAACTTGTGCTTACTAGGTGATGTAACTTGGCCTCCTATCAACATTCTAAGATTCATGGATCAAAGGTATGAATCTAAAACCCAATCATCTTCTTCCCAAATCTTTTTTTCTTGTATAAAGAGTGATAATTCTCCTTCAGTCATAGATAAATAGTTAACTATATAATTCTCATTCAATTATGGTAGCTTAACTAGCATTCTTGTCCTAATGTATCTCGTTAAATTTATCTTGAGGTGGGTATAGACTCTCAATCTATGTATCAAAACTTTCTAAGTCATCCTAAAATTTTAATTCATCCTAATCAATTCAAATATCATGAAATTTATGTATAACCTTACCATTTGAATCAATTTGATCACATATTTCCACCCTTTTGAAGGTGTCATATGAAAATTATTGATCCATTTCACTTTTTCCATTCTCATCCTCTGTGTTGAATGTCATCTCAGCTACCCAATCAAATCCTAACTCATCTTGATTTGGGGTCTCTAAAATGATGTTATTTTCATGAAATACTTTAATTTATTTCAAAAAATCCTAGTATAAATGTTGTCACTGGTCTTCTTCTTCATGGGTAGACTCAATTTCAATAATGACCTCATATGAATTGTCTTCACATCTATCTTCTAAAGAGAAGTCAACTTTTATGTAGTATTTTTCAAGGGGTTTCTCATCTTGAACATCAATTTCATCTTCTAGATCATCTTCTAATTCACTTTATTCTTCAAATGGAAAATCAAAATCCTACATGAAGGGTTTAGAAGTTTATGTAAAGTCAGATGCCCTTGCAATAGAGTCTTGATTAAGAATAGGTTTAGATGCATCCCTTTCACTTTGACATGTTTATAACACATTATAATGATCATCTAGACCAATATCAAAAATATTCATTTCATGTATGCCCTCAGATGACTCATTGTTATTGTTATTGTCATCATGAAACCTACTGAACCTTTGAGAAGAATAGTTTTTGTTGGAGCCTTCCCCAAAATTGCCCACATTCTTTTATAACTAAATAAAATTAGGGCTAAGATTTTGGACCATATTAATTATGGATTCATCATCATTCTTTGGTGCTTATGAGTTATGAACTTACATGTCATTACTAGTGGGCACTAAATCTCTCTATCCTTGTGGATGAAATCCATTTTTATCTTTATTCAAGAAATCCAAATCTTGGTCAGGATAGCCATGGCTTAAGGGAAATTAGTTCAATGTCGGTGTCTAATTGAAGGCAAACACACTCTAATTGGCATTATGAATGACATTCAGTGCTATGAAATTGAGATTGACATTTGGAATAGCATATGCAAGTAGACCTTGAGGCTAAATTTGATCATTGATTATTACAACTTTAAAATAAGCCAATGCCAAGGTGTTTATGACTCTAGGATCTAAAGCATCCTTGTAAATCTCTAAGGATAAATCCTCTTTAGGTTTACAAGGGGATATAGTTATGCTCAACATCTTTTGAAACCTATCATTAAAGGCTCTAATGGGCTCATTTGAGTCTTTTTTGATAGTGGTGAATTGTTAATAAAAAATTCATGGACTAATTATTTTACCAAATTGATCAATAAAGATGTTAAAATCATCCTAGCTAGATAACTAATCCTCTAGAAGGTTAAAAAACCATTCATATGCATCATATTTTAAAGTAAATGGGAATAATATACATACTACATCTTCATGAATAGCATTTAAGAGTCTTAAATGAGCCTTGAAAGATCTAACATGTTCTTTAGTTGTGACAACACTATTAGGACTGAAAGAAGGCAAATACCTTTTTGGGTTTCTTGGTAAGTCATGTACCTAACCAAGCACATTGATATAACATTCACCTAATCATGTCATACTTTGATGAGGATCTTACTTATAGTGGTTCTAGCTCCAAATACTACCTAAAATATAATGTGTTAGCCTCATGTTTACAAAGAATAATGATCAAACTCACACATTAAGCAAATTTTTCATAAATATGTATAAAAAACAACAAACGACATCGATCTTTAACTAAATTATCTCAAAAATATGTCCAAATACATTAGTATGAATTATCTTTACATGTTTAAGCTCAAATAAACTCAAATTTGCAATGACTCAGTCAATCTTTGAACAAAATTGCTATTACTGACCTCAAAAACCTTATATTTAAGTTATCTTTACCATAAATACTCATGTATCTTCAAATAATGTCAAACTTTGTCTAAAGGAAGCATAAATATTGGTTTCAAACCATAAATATCAATTATATTTACACAATTATGCTCAAAAGAACATGGATATGTAAATAAAACACTGATCTTTAGACATAACTCACCAAAATGAGCAAATATTCTACAAATTTACAAATATCTAATGAAGGCCCTCCTTCTAGTTTCAACAAAGCTCCTCTTGTTGATGCCTAAATGTGTGCCACATGTACCTAGAGTGTTTAAGAGATCCCTCTTATTTTATAATCCTAATAACTCAATTCATTAGTTGTAGGTTGTGATAATCTTATTATCTTTGATGGAACATAGGAAAACTAAGTGACTATTTCATAATATTTAGAATATTTGGTGGTTGGGAGCCACCATGGCCAAATAGAATATCTAAATAGAATATAGAGTATCTATAATAAGAATAGTGAATTATGATCATGAAATAATATAAGAACTAATATAAGATGGATATTTACAATGATAATTAATCTAAGGTGATCTGGTTAAAAAAGAAGAAAAATGAAGAGTAGCGTAGAAAGAAATGTTGTTGATCTTCATTTCAAACATCATGAAAATGTTTAGATTTCATTTAGGCATGCACTTAACCAATGTGTAAAATGAAATAAATTAAGCCCAAATCCTATCACACATCAAGCAAACTCCTAGCAAAAGTCGAAATAATGTAGATAAGAACTTGGTTCACAATAAATATTTACCTCTGCAAGCAAACAACATTATCCCAAATGCAAGAAGAGTAATAAAATGAAAAGAAACTAAGGAATTTTAGTTAACCTAGCATTGGTAAAAGTTAACAACTTTGGAATCAAGTGCACACACCAAGAATTCATAAGAACCATTCAAATCTATAAATCATAACAAATAAGTGAGAGAGAATCCATGATAACAATAAACACACACAAATATGAAAATCTCTATAGAATTCCTTGCTTATATTAATTGCTCCAAGTTTACAAAATAATTTTAGCTCTAAGAACTCCCTCCCTTTTTCAAAATTAATAATTCTCTTTTTATAAGATGCAAAAAAGCATGTTGGTTAGTCTTAATCCAATTACATCTGTACAAATTTATAGGATAGGTGTGTTTTGAGTTACATTCTAGAATAAATGGTCTTTTCTAATGGATTGACCTATAGATAATGTGCTCTTCCAAATTGCACGTGTTTATACAAAGAATATCATAATTCAAAATATTACACAATGTTGGTTACAAAAGTAATATTCTTATTTCACAAAACTTTGGGACCCACTAGTTGATGAAGTGATCCATTATTGTTGTAGGGTCTTCATTTATCTCTAATTCTACCTAATACAGGCATTGTCCCATCTTCAAGCTACTCAAGGATATATGAGAGGTCCCCCAGTTACTATAAATCCTTTCAAAATACTCACTAGTGGACTCTAGATCAACTTACCTTTACAAAAATGACACTTTATCCTCCCCTAGGTTAATTATAATTCTTACAGGGTTTGATTATGGTCCTTGCCTCATGAGAGCATTCTTACATGTTCCAACAGTGCTCCAATGTTGGTAGCTAGTTCAAACATTATGATCTTAGATCCTAACCTTTACATTACTAGGTCTATAAGGTCTATGATTTGGCTTATTACACTTACATGGTTATGATGTGGCATTTCTATGGCGTCCCTACATCATTCTATTCATCCTTATTCAAAATATTATGATTGCCTATAGATCCCAATAGTTGTCTTAAAATTGACTATCAATTTTAAACATGTGATTAAGGATATTTTATTTGTTAAAATTGACATTGACACAACCATCATTTGATGTCCATGGGAACATATTTTATGGTTGTATGACCATCAATTTGAAACACATGATGGGGATTGTCTACTATGTTAAAATTGATGTTTGTGTGACCATCCTTTGATGTCCATGGGAACAACTTTGATGGTTGCATGATCTTAAATTTTAATCACATTATGGGGACTATTTACCAAGCCTACCAGTTTTCATTTTCTATCTTATTTTTCACTTTGCATGTGCCATGTGTTGACTACTCGGTGCTTCTGTGCTCTTTGTATTATGATCCAAGGTTGTGCCACTTGATAGTCCCATAGAGCCTTTGAAAATTAAACATGATCTCACTTCATTCAATCAAGTGGGTAAAAATAAATGTGAGCCATTTATTTCCAAAAGTTTTTTGGTATTTAATGTGTGCTAGGCTCTAAGGTTGTGTCACTTGGTAGTCCTACAGCCTTCAGAGCTCTGCATATTGTTAGTTATGTCAGCTCACACACTTTCACCACGTAGTAGTCTCATGTTAACTCAAATCTTCATTGAAAATTATTCATTGATATCACTCTATTGATCTAGATTTGTACACTAGAATTCATAGTATTTATCTCTAAAATGTGTTATATGTTTTAAATGGGGTCCACTGCTTGACTTTTCAGTCATTGATTTTAATCTATTAGATAAATTTTATACAATCAATTGTGGGTTTTTGATCATATGTAGAAGAACAAAAATTAATTTTGAGAGCATATATAAAGGACTTAGGTTAACAAGATTAAGCTATGTTATAAACATATTATATGGGACCCCATGAATTGAAAGGGACAAAGGCATGAAGATTTATGTACCAAGGTTATAAACATAGAACAAAAGGACCCTACAAAAAGAAATAGCATAAATCTTTAGGCTATGGTTTTTATAATATTAATAAATATGATAAACCTTAGGATAAGACTTTATATTGAGCCTTATAAAAAGGGGACCATATCATTACTTATTCCAAGCTATGATAAAAGGGAACAAAGGGATCACAGGACAAAAGATACCAGGCATAGGATTTCTAGAATAAATTTTGGTTGTGTTGAAAAATGTGACCAAGCCTTGGGGTAAAAATTAAACTAAGTCCATGGTATGATTAATTTTTCCCCACTTAAAATTAAATAAAAAATCTTGCCAAATTTAAATTAAAATTAAAATGTCTAAGTAAAACATTAGGCTAGGGTATCAATTTAGTCAATCAATTATTTACCAAGTTAAAAATATTAATTTAACATTAGAACACAAAAAACCTAATCATGTTCAAACCAAAATGGACTCCATTAAACATGCAACTTGGAACACAAATATCCAATGTTAGCACTTTAGATAAGATTAAACGACAAGCATGAACAAATAAGTTAGCCAGACCATGGTGTGGATGATATTCAAATAAAAATAATGTGAAATCATGCTAATGACACTCTGATCAAGTGGTTTTTTCATTTTAAGTTAAATTTTTTCATAATTTGACATAATGGTCCCTATTTTTTAGAAATCAGGGTATGTTAACCTCAATAACTCCATTACTAGAGAGGGACATCAGATGGATTCAATGGTGGTTAGATGTTCTAGATCACATTACCACCTTTCTTCATATGTATGGTAAACAAGATTCCTATTTTTGGCATCATCTACATAATAATTCAAACTATAAATACCTTTGGATTTCACAAGAGATAGAATTGTCTCCTTTTGATGTTCAAATCTAAACTAAATTATCACATTGGAAACACAATATTCAAGTGGAGGAGACTCATAAAGCTAGAGGAGCTTAGCTGAGAGATTGTATGCATTGGTTGAAAATATGAGACAAAGCCTTTAAGTATTTATTTTCCCTTATCCATTCTATATGGGATGATGATAAAATTAAATCTATTAATTAAGGAATCACTCAAATTACCAAATTTCCTAACATTATGCAATATTTTTTTCATCACTATCATGGAATCTTTTCAACCCAGGCCATCTCTCTAGAATAATAAGTGACTCTGATTCAATGTCTTGAAGTTTTTCCTTGAAAATTTTCTAATTCCTAAAATATTATCTGTGATAGGCCCTTATCTCTTAGTGATCTCCATGAGGAAGTTAAGCAGATGGTGGTTGAAAAATCCCTAAGGATTAATAATTTCCTATATAAATTATATCAAGATCTTTGGGATACTATAGGTCTTGATCTTCATAAGGTGTATTTTAAAGTTATATTAAATAATTATTTGGGACCTATTATAAACTAGGGAAATATTATGTTTATTCCTAAAGTTGGTAACCCTTAAATTATCACAAATTAAAGACTTATTAATCTTCTCAATGTATTCTATAATATTATTTATAAGGCTTTATAAAATAGGTTAAAAAATCTTCTTCCTTTAATTATCAAAGTGAGAAAAATGGATTTATTAACACATATTCATTTTGGATAATGTCATTATTATTTTGGAAGCTATGGAATGAGATTCAATCTCCAATCATAAAGACGTATTTGTTAAAATTGATTTTAAAAAGGCTTATGATCATATTGAGTGGACCTTTATTCTATCCAATTTATAGGCCCTTGGCTTTGGCCCCAAATTTCTTTGCATAATCAATATTCTCTTTCAGGATGTTTGGGCATGTATTACCATTAATGGTACTCAATGTTCCCAATTTGAAACTCATTATTATATTAGATAAGGATGTTTTGATTACCTTCATTGTATATGCTATAAGTAGAGGGATTTATCTACATGTTAGCTAATTACACTTCCAAAGGTTTGGTGAAAGGCATTTCCCTCCCTTAGTTTGACCATCACCTATACAATGGCCATTTTGTGGATGATTCCTTTCTCACTCTTCAAGAGGATGAAGAATCAATTAATAATGATCTGGAATGCCTTCATATTTTTTTACTTCAAGATCATCTATTCAATGGATAAGAATTAATATTCTTACCAATATCTAACTCTCAAACCTCCTTGTTTGGAGGGATATCAATGATAGTGCATTATTATAGGGGTTCAATTTACATTCCATGGCATCCCTTTCAATTTTTAGGATTATTCCTATGATTTATGGTCTTATGTGGTGTAAAGGGTTGAGAACAAAACTTATTCTAGATCATAAATCCTTTATATTTAGCTCACAAATTTTAGATTTTCTCCAAGGGTTTGGAAGCTACACTTGTTTATTACTCTTATTATTGGGCCCCTTCTAATGATGTTTATAGTAAAATAGAAATAATCCTAAGATATTTTTTATAGTCTAATTCTAAAGGTTACAAGGGATTTCATAGAGTAGCTTAGAGCATATGTTTTTTGCCTAAAGAAGCAGGTGGTCTGGGTCTTTTGGATATTAAAATTCAATGACTTGTTCTCTATGTCAAATGGATAGTTAAGTGTCTTGTTGGTGATGAAGCCTAAAATATTCATTTTTGCCACTATATTTCTTAGGGGCTTCCTTCTGGTAAGAAGAATTAGCAAGGCCTAGGAATTCATTTCATTCTTATCACTCTAGTGCTAGTTAAAATTAAGGGTAATTTTATTGTGCAATGTCTAGGGAAGGCATGGGAGAAGCTTAAACCCCATCTCACTTGGATAAGTGAGGGTTTCAGGAATGGCCTCTCTATTAATACCCATTCTTTTTGGTGTTTTCCTTTATTAAATTTTAATAATTTTCCCTTTGTCTTGGTCCCTTGGGTTAAAGGGTTAAGACTATTCAGGAAAGGTGTGAAAAATATAGGTGACCTCTTTTTAAAGGTGAATTGATCTTGGCTTCTTGACAATAAAATTCAGAACAAATTTCATTTAAGTAATTTATATGTAGATGATATACTATAAATTCAAATATCCATACCTAATGATTATTTAAATAATATAGGGGTCAACTCCATTGTTCCTTGGTGGAAGGAATGGAATTTCCCTATTTCAACTCCTTTCACTTAATACTCTCCTTAGTTAGGTTATAATTTGTTTTCCCCTTAGCACATTCTAGATGAAATGCTCAACCTTATATGGAATATCCATTATAGCCATGGGTTGTTGGATAATAATTTTAACACTTTTTGGTCTTATATCAATGAGCTCCTAAAATATCATTTGATCTTGTGTATTATCTATTAGGGTTCACCTGTGGGTAACCAGCTCAATCATCTACGGGTTTCAAATCCCATATGCTTAGCTTGCTAGTAACCTAAGACATTTAAGCAACTTTTTTTGTTTTAATCTCATGCATAATCTACGTGGTAGTAGATAAATTCCCTCTTTCAACCTTTATGACCTAATTTTTTTACATGTAAAATGGCTTTGTTGGGGGACCTGGTACAAAATACAACATATTTTGGTAGATCTTTCTTGCTAGTATTTTATTTCAAA
The DNA here is from genome assembly GCA_037957365.1 of Torreya grandis. Taxonomy (NCBI): domain Eukaryota; kingdom Viridiplantae; phylum Streptophyta; class Pinopsida; order Cupressales; family Taxaceae; genus Torreya; species Torreya grandis. The sequence continues at coordinate 83,212 of JARHVA010002971.1, forward strand.
TATGGAAAGATAGAAATTATGGTTGTTTTATGTTGAGAAGTATTACCATTGATTTCAAGGTTGATGTAATTTAATGTCAAGGATGACGGAATTGATGTATATATGCATTTGGTGAAGATGTATGGTCAATAGTCATGATGAATGATGTTGATGTCTAGATGAACAAGGACAGTTGGTAGTGTATGTTGTGACAAGCTTATGAGCATTGAAGGTATGTAGTGTTTACCATAAGAGAGAAAGATATAGGTCTAAGGTGCCTCATATCTACTTGGTCAGTGTTGTTTTAATATCATGATGTGGAAGGAATAGATCAAGGCATTATGTTGTCTTTCAAAGCTTTGTATAGACCTTGTGAGAAGGTATATGTAGGTAGAATGTGAAGTGAGTAAGACTAGGTATACGAGAATTGGTTTGGAATTATATGGGTTTGAGAGTTAGGTGTATAATCCTTCATAAGTGTTGAAAGGTAGGTCTTTGATTAAAATTTATTAATAATTATATCCATGTGCCAAGTATCAAGAGCTTAAGGAGTCTTGTCATGGCCTTGTCATGGCATGAAGAGACTTTGTGTGAAGGAATGGGATTGGTTTCTTAGAGAGATGAGTGGTCTCAAGAATGTGATAATATGTATGGAATGAGATTAATATGTTGATCATGATAATGAAGTGTTGAAAACATGAAAAGAGGAATGGAGGTCAAATGATTAAGTAGCCTAAGACTAGTCATAGCATAAAGAGACCCAATGAGAAAGTTTGAGCATGGTGGCCTACTGAAATTGATCCATAGAGGAATAAAATACTATATGAGGTTACTTAAGTAGGATATGAGGTGTGGGATCACTCTTGAAAGATTCAAGGTGAAGCTTACAGGGGTAAGTACCTAAATCCAAATATGTAACTAGACTTGTTCTAGACCCTCCCTGGGCAAATGAGGCATCATGATCTACTCTTAAGACACATGAAGTATGTATGGATATGTTTTAGCATGGTAATAGGTTTTATGTAATGTACATGAGGTGTTGAGAGCATGTAAAATGGTTAGAAGGATATTTTTAAGGACTAGTGTAGCTTGAAGGTCAAGGCTTAGAGAGGAAAGAGAGATGGTGGCCAAATGAGGTAAAATATTCAAATTTTAAGATAAGAATGAGAATTTTAGAATTTTTAGTGGTGTGATAGGTTTTTCAAAGTTTTTTTTTATCAATTTTGAGTTAAAATTTTGTAATAAAAGACATGAAAAATAGTTTTAAGGTTTCTCAAGTGTAGAGAATGGAGGATTCTCAACCTGAGAAGAAATTTCAAGTGTTCATTGGCACATGGAACCTCTACATGGGAACCTAAAATATTCATTGTATATTTAAAAGGTTCATATATCAATTTTACAAGAATTATTCTATATAATGAGGGGATATGCTTTATGAATGATTGTTAGGACTGAAAGATGGTGTAAACCCTCAAAGAATTATACCAATGACTTGATGTGAAAGATCTCACTTAAAATGGACTAAAATGGATTGGAATTGCTATATAATTTAATGGAGGTTGTATTAAACTCTCCAAAACATCTCAAAGTGTGATTAGTTTGTTAGGTGAGTGAGTGGACCCTATAGGAAAGGCCTTGTTTCTCAAAGATTTGTTGTAGCAATCAAAATTGACCAAGTCGAAGTTGATAAATAGATGAAGATTTAAGCTTGATAATTTTATTTGATGTCAATTATGGTTTATTATTATATTATATCATTCAAGTGTGCCAAATTTGTCTTACAAGTTGACCTACTATTAAAAGGCCTAATAGGTCAAATAGTGAGGAAACTAGGAAGGATTGAGAAGTTGATTAGGGATATGCTAACATATATTAGGGAAGAATCCAAATGAATGTAAATGTTTTTCAATAATAATAATATAGGTCATGATGAATATAATTTTTAGAGATCCTTTTATATATAAAAATGTCTCACTCAGAGTTCACTTGTCTTGCTAAATGAGGTGTATATATAGAGAGGTCCAAAAATTGATATATATATATATATATATATATATATATAATATTATATAAAGTATTTTTTGTGTTTTTATATAATATAATATATATATATATATATATATTCATCAATACTATTTCAATGTGCCTACATAGGTTTTGGAATTCAAATTCACCTTGACTGGTCTTTGAAGAAAACTGGTAGTTTTAAGTGAACAAGTTACAATGATGAGTTTGAAGCCTTATCTTATGAATTGAAGTGTCTAATTAATATGGTGATGTTTCTTGGTAAAAATATGACCTATCCATTCTTTTTTATAATTTTATAAGTTAGTATAATATGTTGTAACAATGAATCCAAAATGGCTTGTCTAGTTGAGTAAGGACTATGAGAGAAAATGTCAACAAATTGATCTACAAGACCAATAGTTAACATTATATATTGGTGATATTTTTGATATATATTTTTATAAGGATTTTTTAAGATCATATGAATGCATTTAAATCCCTTTAATATTTTCCTTTATATGGCATACATTCAATTTTTCATGACTATGTTTTAAAGCCATTTGGTAGTTCAGAGTAACCTACTTGTAGAGAAGAGTTTGAGCATGTATACCTTGAGTTGAAGTATATAATGATTTTTTTATGACCAATGAGGTCATTTATATTTTTTGTATGATTTTTTTCCATGGTTTTTTGTAAAATTGGTGCTTATAGTTTGTTTGTTCAAGACAAATTTTCTATGTATGCACATGTCTATTGTGAATAGTGTTTTGAGAAGGAATTCAAGTGGTGGTTTGAGTTAGAATGTGTTTTGGACCTAAAATGAATTTTTATAATGTATATTTGAGTTTAATATTATATGTTATAACAAAAATGCAAAAAAAATTAATTGCATATCAAAATACAATTTAGATGTATAATGGATATAATTACCTTACTTACTAACGTAAGTGATAAATGTTCAGTGAACTCAAGTACACACAACTAGGACTGAAGGAGGTGCAATGAAGTAATTATATAGAGGTAAATACATAAAAAATTTATATGGAATTTTTTTATATTTAATATATGTTTTATGGGGTTTGATGCATATTGGTTTATACATACACAAATATGACCCGAGTGCCATATGTGGTACTCGTACTTCCACATAGGACCATTTATAGGTCCTTAATCCTAGGTAAATACCTCACTCTCCTTATTGGGTTTCATTCCTACTCAAGGATGGTTAATTTTAAGGATTATTTTAACTAAGAAGGATAACTCTAACAACATAATCTATCATTTAGGTTAACATAGGTTTACATTAAAAATACGAAGTAATAACCTTATATTTAAACATAATTTAGACAAGTAAACATAATCAACAACCAAACTTCAATTAATCACATGTATATTTCTTGTCATTCTTGTATCATAAAATATGATTTCATAAAGATAAAATACATTTAAAACTCAAGGTTTCATAGTGCTACCAACCGAGGTCATAAACACCTCACGCCTTTTAAGGTCACCACACCATTATTTTAAATAAATCATACATCATTCATTTACTAAACATGGATGCCATTATTTAGAATAATGATTAAAGATATAGTTATGATCAACATCTTTATAATCAAATATCCTATAGGTAGTATATAAATGAATCCATACAACCATATTATATTGTCATATAAAATATGACATTATAAACAAGAGAGATCAAGACATTATTTATATAAGGTATCCAATCAATTAATTTTGAATTACTTATTTATTTCAAGTAAAGGGATATATGCATTAATCCAATAGTTAGAGAATTTTTTGATAATTATAGAAGAAATAAATAATTTATTTTTATACAAAGTTCCATTATTATCTAAGTAATGCATACATAATGAATCATTGCATTTCATAATTAAGCCCATATTTAAATAAAGTAAAAGAGAATAGTAACTGCTTTACATAAAATCTAATATAAAACAATCATATGCAAATATAATTAGGTCAGGTTTCAAGTTGAGTGGAACCCAAATAAAATGTCCTACATAAGGAACTTTTACAATTTTTTGTTGGGCAAGCTATGGGAAGCAAAACAAACAGTTCAGTTGTCAAAGGGGAAGTGAAGTCATATGCATCCAAAGGAATAGAAATCAACAAGTATGCATGTTTTAGTTATAGAATTATGCAACATCAATTGAAGAAGAAACACTGTAAAACTTATTTATTTGATCTAATTGATTCATAATGATGATATTAGAATTAAACAATTCATTCAATATTTTTCAACTTCACTTTGTTACATAACTATACTATGTAGAAATATTGGACATGCTTACAAAATATATCAGTTAAGAAAATGAGTTAAATTAAATTTTAATTCACTTCATATTAAATTCAATAACAAAGTAATTATATATATATATATATATATATATATATATATATATATATATATATATATATATACCTTGATTGTAACCAAGCATATCTAAAATGAGAGTTGGAACGAAGGATTTTGGTTTGGTTTCCACACGCATTGAAAACCACTAAATTTAATAGTTTATACATAGCATAAGTGATTAAGAATTCCATATGCATGCATCTATTCAATTGGATTCACCATATAATGTGATAAACCATAAGTAGCTATTAAGCTATTTTCCATGCTTAAATTAAGACTATGTATTTATGAATCAAAAAAACATAGTATATATTTAATTGACTATATAATCTAATCAAAAGGGTTATTATTGCATTAGAATAGAAAGCCCAATATTCAAATCAGATATATATATAATATGTGGTTAATAAATTTGATATAATTATATAAGTAAATTCTTCTTAGGATAACATCCATAGACCAATTTATCCATTTATTAATTTATCAAAATGAATATCCATGTTATCTATTTAAATCAAGGAATCAATGTTATAATGATTATATAGAATAACCATATATAAGAGTTTATAATAATTCAACTAGATCATAAATGAATATTAAAAGAGTAATTCTAAAATTGATAGTATTAACAAAATGTTTTACTAATGTAAAGAGAGTCAAATTAAATTTTTAATAATTTAATATACCAAAAGTATATTAAATTCATCAACATATATCCATTTGTCCATCTTACCCTTCAAGCATTATTCAACTTTTATTTAAATTCTGCATCCCATAGGTTAGAATTATCATAATTATCCCTTAATAATAAAAATACATACCATCTAACTCAAATATCAATAGAAAATAGATTATGTAAATAAACACAATTCAAATTTTACCAACTTACTTCACACATATGCAACCTAGCCAAAGCATGGAAATAGAAGTTAATGAACTAGACAAGCCCTCCCAACTAGCCTTATGAGCCCAACTATCAGTGGCCCTCACCAACCCAACCATAAACATGATGGTGGTTTTAGTAACAAAAAATGTGAAGGGAATTCTGAGCAATCAAAATTCCAACTAATGTACATCTCAATAATAAAAGAGTACAAGAAAACAATGATACAATTCTGAGGTGAGATAAGAATAATTAATCCATCTACAATATAGATCAGAAGTAGGGATGGTTAATCATGGTTTTCAAATGATATATAATAGATTAAAATAAATCCATTAAATATTCTTCAAGTTAACCACCTTGGATCCCCATCCAATTTATGATCAACCTTAACCATCATGACTACCAATATATATGGGTATATAATATACCCATTTATTTTAATCAATTAGGTCTGGTCTAGAAATGGTAACTAAACAATACAAAACCAAATAAATGAACCACATAAAATCCAAATAAGTCACTTATTTTATTTAAACAAGAATAGTTATTCAAACTAGAACGTAACATTTCCAATGCTTACAAGATCAACACAACTCAAATATTTCATAAAAGTAAAAGAAAACTCCTTCAGACTTTGTCAACTCCTTATTTCCACCAGAATAGAACCATTTATATTCATGATAATTAATATAAGTGAATCCTGAAGTCTTTCATAAGATCCAACACATAGATCAACAACCATCTTAACATGCCTTTAAATACATCATGTTTGAACACATCTAACTATTAAAACACAAATATTATTACCCAAATCTCAATCAACTTTTTCCATAAATGTTCATCACCCAGAGACATGAAATGTATTCAAATCTATCAGAGAAACTCCCATAAAAATTTAGCTAATATATAATTAGTATATTTGATAAAAATCATATAACAAAGTAAACTTAAATATGTAATTGAAAATAATCATAACCCTAGTTGATTATGCCTTTTAAAGTCACAACATAGTGGTCAAAATATAGTCCAAACAACAAAACCCAATTGAATTTTAATCTCAAGGCCATGACATATAAATAGTTATCATTTATGTTAGAATCATATAAATATAGTCACTTAAATACTTAGCCATAGGCATCCATAAAAAGCCTAGTTGAAATCACAACATAGTTGATTTAAAAATGTAGTTAGGGATAAACCCAATCAAACTCAAAAGTTACAATGATAAGCATACAAATATAGTTGAGGTATAACTAATTTCCTAGTTGACTTCATCAACATGATTACATTATACAAAATTAAAGACTCATCAATAAAACCTTTATTACATCATTATAATGTAACCAAATTATTTATATCAAGAGTAACATCCATATCTAGAAACTTCATAACAAAATAACATCAACTTTATAACAAGTCACTCTTCTAACTCGATAGTTACCTAGCATGTTTGCGTAAAAACCTAAATCTGAAATAATGCATTCCAAATGAAGTCAACATAAAATTTTGTTTAAAAAACCTTCATACACCATTATACCAAAATTAAATGACATAAATCCAATAATAGTCAAAATATTCCAATGGTTGGGACCTAGCTTAAATATCAAGTGGTTCAAATGAAACAAAATTCAACACAATTGCTAGTCATAAGAACTCAAAAAACATCATGTATAATACACTCCAAATTACATCAAACCATAAAATTTAAACTCTAAGACAAAACTCAAACTATACCATATAAAATAAAATGTAGTCACCATTTTCAAATCCAAACTGACCTCTATGTTATTGCATGCAAATAAGAAGGTAAGATAACACTTTTTTTATAAAACCAAGGACTCTAACAAGAAACTAATTCCATGTCCACACAAATTTTATCCACAAAGAAACACAATATCATACATTCACACAAAATAAGCCATGAAGCCTTCAATGATAGGTATGATACACAACAAGCCATAAAACCACTGACCATAAAATAAATAATGAAAGAATGAAAACCATGAAATATTTCCAAACATAGATTCAATGCATATATATATGTATATATATTATAATTTTATATTTAAAAAGCTATTTTTGATTCATCAAATATTTACCAAGGCTTGCATATGCATCGGGAAGTTTTAAGACATATGGTTATGTATGAAGCCTTTTTATTTTATGAAGCATATGCATCAGAAAGACCTGATTATACATCATGGCAAAATTTATCAGTAAGTTCCTATTCCAAAAAAAAACTTCTAAAATTTCATTGTAATAATGACAAGTTAACAAGGTATGAGCAGTGTATCAACCACATGATTTTTCATGCCTTTGACATATGATATGTCCATGTCAAAATTACTCAAAAATTATTTCCACCTACCCTAGCATGCATTTAAATCATCTTCAAAAAATAAATGCTCAAGGGTATAATGATCAAATTTCACCTTCAAAATATTTACCAATAGGAAATGTTTCCATTGTTTGAGTGCATGAATAATTATATCAAGCTCCATGCCATGCATAGGATAATTATTTTCATGATCCTTCAATTTCCATGACTCATAATCCACCACTTTACTATCCTGGGTCAAGATGCCTCCATATCCTTCCTTAGAAGCATCAACCCAAACTTCAAAGTTACCATTTGGGTATGGAATGATAAGAATAGGTGATGTTGTAAGTATCACTTTCATCTTGTTAAATGTTTCCTTACATGTAGGATTCTATATATATTTGATGCCTTGGCACTATAAAAACGTAATAGGATTGGCCACATTAGAATTTTTTTTAACAAAATCCTCGTAATAACCAACCAAACCCATACAGTTATGTACTTCATGCAAATTGGTAGGAGTAGGCCAATATTTAATATTTTATATTTTTATAGGATTAATAGATATGCCCTCTTTAAAAATAATATGACCCAAATAATTAATTTTGGATTCATAAAATGCACATTTGGAGAGTTTTCCATACAAATTTATGCTATCTTAATATTTACAAGACTAAATGAATGTGTTGATCATGCTCAACCTCTTTTTTAGAATAAATGAGAATGTCATCATGAAAAACAAACAAAAACTTATCCAACAAGTCTCTAAATACACTGTTGATAAGATTCATAAAAGCTACAAGTGTATTGGTTAGGCCAAAAGGCAAAACCAATTTGTAATGTTCATATCAAGTTCTAAAAGTTGTTTTATGAATGTCCTCTTATTTCATCCTTTGTTGATGGTAGCTTAATCTCAAATCAATCTTTGAAAAGACTACAACATAATTCATTTGGTCAAACAAATCATTAATCCTTGGCAAAGGATAATGGTTTATGATTGTTACCTTATTTAGCAAGTGGTAATATATGCAAAGACTCAATGTTTCATCCTTATTCTTCATAAAGACCCTTGGATCACCCCAAGGGGACACATTTGGTTAGATTATTCCACTATCTAAGAGTTATTTTAGCTAAAATTTTAACTCTTTCAAGTTAGCCACATTCATGTAATTAGGGGATTTAGAAGCAGGGGTAGATCTGGGCATGATATCAATGGAGAAATCATTTTCTTGCTTAGGCAGTAAAGTAGGTAGTTTCTCAAGAAAGACATCTATGAACACCCTAAAAATAATGAAATCTATGTACACTAACACCTCTTTCTTGGGTAATTCCCATATTTGGATTGCATAAATCTTGTAGATTTTCCTAATAGCCCTTTTTAGCTATAAATATGAGAGTGTTTTACATCTTGAAAACCCTTGTATGCCTTGCAATTCCATAATTTGGCCAAGGTCATTGATGTAGTGAACTCTTTTTCCCATATAATCAAGTGTGGCTTGATTTTCATCCCAGCAATCCATCCTAAAGATGATATTTTAAAACCCTAAAGACATATAAAAAGGTTTACATTGGTCTTTAAAATACCAAGATCAAGTTTTGTTTGTTCCAAGCACTCAAGAATATACAATTTCTTGATGGTATCAAACTCAACCTCCCAAATTTCTCTTACGAATATGGGTTCAATTTTATATTACCTTGAAACAAAAGGTGAAATAAACCAATCTATTGTACCTAAATCAATCAAGATAGTCAAGGGAAAACCATTTATTATACCTTTGGTTTGAATTGGAGTGGCCTACGAATTAGCATCATGATTATCAATAGAAACATATACCCTATGATTCATTGCTTGGCCTGATTTCAATCTAGGACAATCCTTTTTATAGTGGTTGTCACCACATTACCATCAAATAATAGGTCTAGAAGATACCACCAAAAAATTATTGGCACCCATGGTAGGTCCATATTGGTTACTTTTATGTTATTCCTTCTTATAGGTGCCTTATTTAGAGGATCCATAGGACTTGAAATTTCTATTCTGATTACAAAACTTGCTAAAATTATTATTTCGACTTATTAATCTATGGTTTTGATCTAATTTTTGAAATATCTTATTTAAGGGAAAAAGGTTTTTTTCTTTAGACTATTTCTTTCATGTCTTAATTTCTTGCCTTGCCTTTTATCAAGACTTTTATTTTTCCTCAAACCTGTAATCTGATTTAATTATGGATATCCAAATTCCTTGGGTTTGTCATATTGACATCATGCATTAGTATTTCCTTAAGCCTAAGTTTAAACTTAGTAATCTTAGTTTATTCTTCATGCATATAGTTTACATGATGTAGTAAATTCTAAAACTTATTTTAATACCTAGAAACAGACATGTTTTATTTCTTCAAAATCTAAAAATTGATTAATTTTTACTCTTTATAGTTTGTGTTCAATTATATTTTATGAGACTAAGTCTTAGAAATATAATATGATATGTTAAAGGGTTTATATCCTTTAATGGAATAAAGGCGATTCCACCATAAAGCTATAGGACCAACTAGTTGATAGCCTACCACCTTGAATTTCACATTTAATGACATGATTTTTAACTTGAAATGTTTTTGTAGGTGTAACAACCATGCATTGGTTGCATCCCCTGATTCTTCACCTAAGAAGGTAAGTGGTGGAATATTCTTCATTTATTTGATGATTGGGTCAATTATGGTCAAAGGTAGTTCTTGAATCATATGTCTTACTTGACTCATTTCTAATATGGGTACCTCCTTTTATGATATCCCTTTAAGATTGTTCATCCTTTTTTCTTGGTTATCAATCTTTCTTTGAAAGGTGTTAAGGGTTGTAAATATTCCACTAAGGATTTCCTCATGTTTTTTAGTTGGATTCCCACCAACTTCTTCAACATTTTGTACCTTAGTATTGTTTTTAGCATTATTTATAGGTAACTCTTCTTGGTTACAAATGGGGATGTGGTCATGATGACCTAATCCTCTACCTCTACCCCTAGCTAGGTTAAAATTAAAAATGTTATCATAGATGTTGCATCTACTTGATTATATTCTAATGATCCTATGAATTAAAATTGATAAATTGATAAATTATAAAATTTTAAGAAGAAAACTCCTTCCCAAAGTTCTCTAGAGCATAAAAATACTCTGATACTAGATGAAACAACTTCAAAAAGATTGGAATTATATCCCAAAGTACATTTTGGAGTGTAATGGACCCAATTACCTTGCTTAATAATGTAAGTTATAAATTTTCAACTCACTCACGCACATGTAATTAGAACCAAAGGAGGTGAACTAATTTAATAGCTAGAGATAAAAACATACAAAAAGTGCTATGATGAAGTGCATTTCTTTAATAGATTTTTTATGGTGTTTTGGGTATATCAATGTATGCATATAATAATAAGACCTGAGTGACATATGTGGCAATCACACTTCCACATAAGACCATTTGTAGGTCCATAACCCTAGGTAAATACCTCACTCTCTTCAGTGGGTTTTAGTCCTACTCAACGATATTAAGCTTAAAGATTAGTTTAATCAGGAAGGATAACTCTAACATCCTAAGTTATCATTCAGGTTAACATAGGTTTATGTTATAAGTATAGGTTACTAACCTTATATTTAAACATATTTTAGACAAGTAGACATAATCATTAATGAGAAATCAATTCATCATATGCAGATTTCTAATCTTTCATGCAATAAAAAATATGGTTTCATATAGAGAAAAAATTTAAAACTCAAGGTTTCATAGTGCTACTAATTGATGTCATAAATACCTCATGGCCTTTAATTTCACCATACTATTGTTTTAAATAAATCATGCATCATTCATTTACTAAACACAAATTCCATTATTTAGAATAATGATTAATGATATAGTTATGATCAACATCGTTATTGATAAAATATCCTATAGGTAGTCTATAAATGAATCCATTTAGATATATTATGTTGGCATAACCAATGCAAAATTATAAAAAATAAAGGTCAAGACATTACTCATCTAAGGTATCAAATCAATAAGTTTTGAATTTCTTATTTATTCAAAGTGAAGGGATCTATGCATTAATCTGATAGTTAAGGCATTTTTAGATAACTATAGAAGAAAGAAATCATTTTTTTAATATAAAGTTCAATGATTATCTAATTAATGCATACATAATGAATCATTTCATTCCATTATTAATCTCATATTTAAATAAACTAGAAGAAAGCAACAAGTGTTTTACATAAAACAAAATAGAACACAATCATATACAAATAAAATTTAGTTGGGTTTCAAGTTGAGTGGAACCCAAATAAAATGTTCCATATAACAAAATTTTACAATTTTATATTTGTAAATCCATGTTTATCAAGGCAAACACGTTCATATATTGAAGGGGAAGGTGAAGATATATGCATCCCAAAGAATAAAAATCAACAAGTGTGCATGTTTTATCTATACAAGTATGAAACATCAATTGAAGTAGAGACAATTTACAACTTGTTTATTTCATCTAATTGATTCATAATGGTGATATTAGACTTAAATAATTCATTTAATAATTTTCAAATTCACTTTATTACATAACTATACTATGCAAAAATATTGGACATACTTACGAAATATCTCAATTAAACAAAGGATTTAAATTAACCTTTAATTCAATTTTTACTAAATTCAAGAACAAAGTAATAATTATTAGATCTGATATATATACATCATATGTACCTTGTATGTAACTAGGTATGTCTAAAGTGAGATTTATAAGGAAAAATTATGGTTTGGTTTATGCAAGCAATAGTAACTAGTAAATTAAATAGTGTATGCATAGATGAAATGACTAATGATTCCATATACATGCATTTACGTAATTGGATTCACCATATATAATGAGATAGACTAGAAGTAACTATTAATCTAGTTTCCATGCTTAAATTAACACTGTATTTATGAATAAAAACAACAGAGGATATATTTAATTAACTATATAATCTAATTAAAAGGGTTATTCTTGCATTAAAATAAAAAACCCAATATTCAAATCAGATATACATAATGTGGTTAATAAATCTAATATAATTATCTAAGTATATTATTCTTAGGATAACATCCATAGATCAATTTTATTATCTAAGTTATCTATTTAAATCAATGAATCAATGTTATAATGATTATATAGATTAACCATATACAATAATTTATAATAATTTAAGTAGATCATAAATGAATATTAAAAGATTAATTATATAGTTGATAGTATTAACAAAATTCTTTCTCACTATAAAGAGAGTCAAATTAAATGACTAATAATTTAATATACTTAAATTATATTTCCTTCATCAACATATATCCATTTAGCCATCTTATCCTTCAAACATCATTCAGAGTTAACATTATCATATTTATCCCATAATAGTTAAAATACATACCATCTAAATAAATTACCATTACTAAAATAAAATAAGTAAATAAACATAATTAAATTATTACAACTTACTTCACACATATGCAAAATCACCGAAGCATGGATCAGGAAGTGAATGAACTAGACAAGCCCTCCCAAGTAGCCCTATGATCCCAACCAGTGGTGGCCCTCACCACCCCAACAATTATCAAGATGGTGGTTTTAGTAACCAAGAATATGAAGGGAATTCTAAGTAATTGGATTTCCAACTAAAGGACATCTCAATAATAGAAGAATACAAAAATAAAACTATACCATTGTAAGGTCACACGAGAATAATTTATCGATATACAATATATACTAGAAATAGGGAAGGCTAATCATGGTTACCAAATGATGTAGAATGGATGAAAATTAATCCATTATATAGTCTTAAATTTAACCACTTTGGATCCCCATCTAAGTTATGGTCAGCCTTAACTGTCCTGACTGCCAATAGATACTGGTATGTAATATACCCATTTATTTTAATCATTTAGGTCTAGTCTAGGAATGGTAACCAAAAAATCTAAAACCAAATAAATGAATCAAATAACATCCAAATAATTCACTTAATTATTTTTTAAATGATGAAAACTGAAACCTAACATTTCCAATGTTTACAAGCTCAACACAATTCAAATATTTCATAAAAGTGAATTAAAACTCCTTCAAAATTTTTCAAAACTCTCTCAAGTACAACATAATATAACCATGTATATTAATTTCAATTAATATATGTGAGTCCCTAATTCTTACATAGGAGCCAACACACATATTAACAACCATATTAACATGCCTTCAAAATGAATAGGTCTGAACACATCTAACTATTAAAACAAAGTCAAAGATTATTACCCAAAACTCATCCAACTTATACCATAAATATTTGCAACCTAGAGACACAAAATGAAATCAAATATATCAAATAAACCCCCATAAAAGTTTAGCTAACATATATGTAGCACTTTTGATACAAATCATATAATGCAATCATCTTAAAGACATAACTAAAAAAATCATAACCCAAGTCAATTATGCCTTTTAAAGTCGCAACATAGAGATCAAAATGTAGTCTAGACAACAAAATCCAATCAAAGTTTAATCTCAAGGACACAACATATACATAGTTATCATATACGCTAGAATCATATAAATAGGGTCACTTAAATATGTAGCCCTGGGAAATCATAAAAGCCCAGTAAAAATCACAACATAGTTGATAAAAAAATGTAGTCATGGACAAACCCAATCAAACTTAAAAGCCATGGTCATAAACATACAAATGCAATCAAGGGATAATGTATTTCCTAGTTGAATTCATTAACATGATTATGTTTTATGTAGTCTAATACAAATCAATCAAACCCATATTACATCATGATAATGCAAAAAAATTAGTTTTGTCAAGATTAACATCCATATTCAAAAACTTGATAGTAAAATAACACTAGATTTATAATTAATTACTCTTTTGACTCTACAGTCACCTATCATGTTCACATAACAACCTAAATCTAAAAGAATACATTTCAAATAAATTCAACATAATATTTTGTTTAAAAACCTTTGAACACCATTACACTAACATAAAAATTCATAAATACAATAATAGTCAAAATATTCCAATGGTCAAGACCCAACTTAAAATCAAGTGGTTCGAATGAAATGAAAATCAACACAGTTTCTAGTCATAGAACTCAAAAACCAATGTGTATAATACACACAAAATTCCATCAACCCATAAAATTGAAACTCTAAGATAAAAATCCAACTATACTATATAAAGTCAAATTTAGTCACCATTTTAAAACCCAAACTAACCTTTAGGTTCTTACATGCAGACAGTAAGTTAAGATAACACATTTTTATAAAACTGAGGACCATAATAAGGAACTAATTCCATGTCCCCATAGCTACTATCCACAAAAAAACATAGTATCATACATTCACAAAAAAGAAGCCATGAAACCTTCACTGATAGGTATGATACACAATAGGTAATAAAACTATCAACCAAAGAATGAAAACCATGAAATCTTTCCCAACACATAGATTCAACACACACACACACACACACACACACACACACACACACACACACACACACACACACACACACATTACACATTTATATGTAAAATGATATTATTGATTTATTGAATCTTTACAAAGGCCTCCGTATGCATCCAGAAGTCCTAAAACTTCCAACTGCATATGTAGCCTTTTTATTTTCCAAATTTTCAAAAAAAATGAATAACCAAGAAAAATATAACTTTTCCAAAATTTTAGAGAGAAAACTCAAAAATCCAATAAGATAAAAAAAATGAAAATTTTATCTTCCCAAGCAAGCTGTGTCTAGAATTCCAATGTGTCTGCCATAAAAACTAGTTGGACTCCCACTATTCTCCCAATTTTTATTCTATATTCCTAACCCCATAAAATATCTCCATCTACCATCCAAATCCACATTCCATCCATCCATTTTTCCCATACCCATTCAATGTATCAAATTAATGTGAGGAGAGGAAAATCCTCCTCCATTCCCCAAGGCAAATCCCCCCCCCCCCCCAATTTTGCCATAATGGTCATTAATTGACCTCTCTATAAAAATTGATCTACCAACGCAACCACAAACCAATTAAAATTCATGATAGAGTTTAAACTACATAATTAATGCTAATAAATTGGATTAGCATCTTAATCCCCCATGGCCTATACCACTAGATAAAATAAATACCAATAAATCAAATGACCATAATATGCCATTGACTGAAGTTTAATAAAATAAAATATTAAAATAAATTAAACCATGTTTAACATTATGTCAATGCCAATAACAATATATCCAACCCACTTAATAAACATGCTACTACCTTAGGAGTTATAATGTATTCATATAGTTTAAAGGTTGGTCTAAGGGGTGTCATGTGTAGGTCTAGGTAGGTTTTAGGTATTACATCCAATTAGGAATATAGGATCCACATAGTTTTTTAGGAGTGAAATGAATTTTTCACAAAAGGAAAAGGCTGGATTTAATTGTGAAGGTGGGATAAAAGACCACAACTACAATAATAATGATAAATAATGACTTATGACACTAAGGTGAATGTACAATAGTAAATAATAAAAATGCAATAAGTACCAATGTCAAGACAGTGACATGAGTAATGAACAACCGATATTTCTAAAGGATAAAAAACATAACCAAAATAAGTATACCTATTAAACTTATTTGACTACTCAAAATTCATTTCGTATTAGTTATATCGCTACTAACATTTACCTAGCTCATAGATAGTAACTGTAAACCCCAAAAGTACATCAATAGTACCATATCAAAAATTATTAAATAACTACATATTTTTAATAATATAAACTCTAAAAATTATTCCATAAAATTATTAAATGTATAATTAAACAAGCAGTCCAAATACCACTACAACAAGTACCAACATATAATCCAACTGAAGTAAACAACTTGTGTTCAGCTTTACAATAATAACAATAATAATAATAATTAAAACAATGTGCTAATATTAAAACAGATCATAAAAATATGGTATCATAACATGTTCTTATTGTATGTGAATTTTGGAAGTGTTTAAAGAAATACAAGTATAATGTGTTCCAATGAAGACCTAAATCAATTATGTCTATTTAAGACCTAAAAGAGAATTCGGTCTACTATGTTATAGTAGATATAATGTATTGGTTTATTCATTTTTGTAACACGTTATAGGACATATTTTAAATTAAATATAATTATCCAATTGTGTATGGATGACCAAGGTTTTTGAGATCAAGAGACTAGTATAAAAATAAGGCAGTTTTAGGCCTATTAGTGTGTGTAAGAAAAGAGAGTGTGCAAGAGAATAAAAGAACACAAATAGGAGTATGAGGAGGTCATATAGACCATTATAGATATACATTAATATATAATACTATGTATAAGTATATAAATCAAGGTCATATGACATAATCAAGTTAAGAAGAGGGCTAGTTGAGCAAAGAAGGATAGAGAGCAGTTTGAGAGGAATAGAAGTGTGTGAAGAGTTGAATAAGAGGAAAATCATAAAGTTAAAATGTGGCTTACTTTGTGATAATTCACTAAGTGAGTTATTTATTCCTTACAAGTGGGTTCTTGTTAAAGATTCTATTAAGTTGGTTCTTGATAGACTAGGGTTGCTATTCAATGTTAAGTAGGTGATAAACTAAATTTGATTCATTAATTTATGAGACTAGTTCTCCAAGCTATGTTATATGGGTTTTATTCCCCATGAGGTTTGCCCACATATATGATGTGTTCATACTTACTATATGTATATTGTGTTTAATAGGTTATTTGATATTACTCATATGATGATGTTGCTTGATGAATGAGTAGAGTATCTATTGAAGTGAAAGAAAAGGTTTATAAGGATATTGATTCAACCCCAACCACATTTTAGTTATCTTTCTTCCAATAATTAGTATCATAGCATGGTCCTTTGATATAGGCCTACTATCTTAAAGTTGATTGTAATAAGCACAAGATTGGATTGTGATGATGCCAATGTTTATCATGATAGTAATCATGGTCTACCAAATAATGATGATACTATTAGAGTTCACTAAGAAGAATAAAGATGACAAGATGAGTCATGATAAAGTAATAAACTAAGGTGGGTTTTTTGATACTTTAGAACATAATTAAAATTTGAAATAATGTCAAGTGTATTCTTTGCTAGCTCAAAAGGATTATGAAGAATCCAAGTCAAAGGTCAAGCCTAAGTTGACCATCAAGCCTAGAAGGATGTTGAATAATACTCGAGATAATATGGAGATCTAAGGAATCTCCTAAATTTGTATTGTTATAATACCCAATGGAAGGGGTGACTCCATTAGGATTCATGTATACACTCATCAATAAGTGGAAGCATGGTGGATACTTGTTGAGTTTGAGCTAAAGGTGTGATCTTTTGTCATGTTGAGAGGTAAGTTCTTGGTATGTAGTTGTAGTTGAGATTGATCTATGTTGAGTTTTTGGCATTGGTACTAAGGTTCTTGATCTATGTTGAAGATGGTTTGTGTGTACTATTGATTTATATGATGAATATGTTATGAAGACAAAGTGGGAGCTTGGTTGCTCTGAATTCTTTGTCAAGAGATTAGTTATTTTGAGACTAGTGTCTAGGTAAGAGCAAGGTCTATTTACTTGGTGGTAAGTTATGCCAATGGACATAATAATTTTTATTTAATAAGAGTTGTCATAAGTGATGATTAAATTAATGCGCAATTCAATATGTTAAAGGTGTTTAGGTGTATTAGAGGCTTGAGTCTAGTCATGGCATAGTAGAAGTATGAGAGCAGTGATACGAGTCATACCTTCAATGCGAGATTATTGGGCAGTGTCTTCTCTATTGATTAGTAATCAATAAATTATATCAATTATCATCTTTTGAAGATGCATCGTTCATAAGTTGGATATCAAAGGTGAATAGAGAAAATTTATAGAATAAATTTGACAATGATTACATGAATGAAAGACTTATCATGATGAGTTATGTGACATGGTGGCTTGAAAAAAATGAAAGAGAAATATTGATGTAGGAAGAACATCTAAATGCCATATTGACATGACATGAGTGATCTTTTATCAAACATGAAAGACTATATTATTAGCTTGGAATAATATCTCTATTTGTAGATAGACCTAATAGACATGATGAAAAAACATTGATTATAGAGATGTTATATGATCATAGGCATTGAGTGTGACTGATCTAAGCATTTGAAGATGACCTTTGGGTCATGTATCATACATATATATTCTTGATATTCCCTAGTTGTGTGAGGTGAAGGTGATTAAGTAAGATATAAGTGTGGCAGATAGTGAACTAAATGTTTTATAGAGCTAATAAGTAGAGAGCCAATACAATAAGGGTTGTCATGATCTGATATAGATTATGAAGCTAAAAGGATGATATCATGAGTTTTTTTGGTGTGAACAAAGATTTAAGGTCCAATAAAGCATGAACAAGGATATAAAAAGATTGTTAGTAATTTTTTTACTCAAAGGAAAGTATAGACATATGGGGATCTTGTTATCTCTATGATTTAAAGGATCAAGGAAGATATATGATAATTATAGTCAGTATGTAGGTAGGTTTGAGATTGATAATAATAATCAAAAGTTGAGATGGAGCTTTATATGCATTTCCAAAATAGATAACATAAGAGGCATGATTTCTTGATGAGAAATTCAAATATTCTAGAATTGGAAAGTATATTTTTAGATGATAGTTGTGGAATACATTTTCCATTAATGTCAAATGGGGAGAAACATCCAAGAAGGAAGATTGACCAGATTGGGGAGAAAAGAGTGATCGGATTGAAGAATGTTTTTCCATCAATGACAAAGGGGGAGTTTGTTGAGAAGTGTTGTCATTGATGTCAAGGTTGATGTAATTTGATGTCAAGGATGATTTCATTGATGTATAGATGCATCTACTGAATAATCATGATGAATGAGGTTGATGTCTAGATGAGAAAGGCTAGTTGGCAGTGTATGTTATGATAATATTATGAGCATTGAAGGTATGTAATAAGTTACATAAGAAAAATATATATAGGTTCAAATATTCTTATATATGTTCCATTGAAATTGTTTTAATATCATTATGTGGATGGAATAGGTCAAGGTATCAAGTTATCTTATAAAGCCTTGTCTAAGCCTTGTGAGAAGGTATGTGTAGGTAGCATGGTGAAGTGAGTGAGATTAGGTATATGAGAAGTTATTTGGAATTGTATGGATTTGAGAGTTAGGTTTAGAATTATTCAAAAGTGTTGAAATTCAAATATTTGAGGATAAGTGCTTAAGAAGTAGCTCCTTGTGCCAAGTATCAAGAGCTTAAGGAGTCTTGCCATGGCCTAGTCATGGAATGAAGAGACTTTATGTGAAGGCATGAGCTTAGTTTATTGGTGAGATGAGAGGTCTCATGCATTTAATAATATGTATGTCATGAGATTAATATTTTGGGCATGATAGTGAGGTCTTGAGAACATGAAAAGAAGCATGGACGTTAAATGCCAAAGTATCCTAAGACTAGTGAGAGCATGAAGAGACCTAGTGAGAAGGTTTAAGCATGGTGGCCTAGTGAAATAGGTGAAAAAAGGAATAAAAGACTATATGAGTTTAATTAGATAGTTATATGAGGTTTAGGATCATTAAAGAGAGTTTTAAGGTGAAACCTATATGGGTAAGTACCTTAGTCCAAATATGTAACTAGACTAGTTCTAGACCCTAAGTGGCCCAATGAGGTATCATGATCTATTATCAATACACATGAAGTATGTATTGATATTTTTGAACATGGTAAGAGATTTTATGTCATGTACATGAGGTGTAGATATCTTGTACATTTTTTATAAGGATAGTTTCAAGGAATAGTGTAGCTTATAGATCAAGGCCTAACGAGTAAAAAGAGAAATGGTGGCTAAATGAGGTATGAGATTTAGATTTCAACATAATAATGTGAATGTGATAATTTTAAATGGTGTGATTAGTTTTATTACGTGTTTTTATCAATTCTAAGGTTGAATTTTTCAATAAAAAGCATGAAATTGGTTTTGAGGTTTCTCAAGTGCATAGATTGAAGGGTTCTCCACCCGAGGACTTTCAAGTGTTCACTAGCATGTGTAACTCTTCACAGGAACCTAATATATTAATGGTATATGGGTAAGGGTCCTATATATATCTTACATGCATTATTTTATGTAAATATGGGTTATGATCTATGAATGATCATTAAGACTAGAAGATGTTTTAAATGCTCAAAGAACCCTAACAATAACCTGATGTGAAAGATCTTGCTCAAAATAGCCCATAACAGATTGGAATGGATAGATAAGTGATTTAATGTTTTATGGTAGTGTATAATAAGGATGGGGTGAATCATTATATGATAATTCTCATTCAATTTACAAAACCATTCCATCATAGATCAACTTGATCTAGAGACATACACATAAAAGCACATTCATCCAAAGCATGAACTAGAGAATACAACACATCAACACATAGTATATATGGGAAAAACTCTTGGGGAATAATACCCACTCTCAATACTAAAAAAACATGGAATAATTGTCTTATAAGGTATTACAAATTAGAGACTGATCAACTCTTTTTGACTACAATTTAGTGAAACAAAGGTTTTACAAGGAACAATTGCCCCTAAAAAAGATTAATTCCTTTAGACCTTCCTTTCAAATTAACACCTCCACATTTGAAATTATGTCTTCAATAATTGATTATTTAGCTATGATAAAACATCCCACTTCACTTCTTATCACACTCATAATGCATCTGAAGCCACCTTTTGATCACTCCACTCTTATCTACTAATACATAATAAATAAACCTACAAAATCATTGTTATGACATAAAAAATATGACTTATATGTCATACACACCATAATCAACCAAATATAACCTTAAACCCATACAATTGGCACACAAAAATTTCACCTTATTTTCACTCACCATACATACTCTCTTAAATAGCATCTTGAGTATACTCACTCATTCTACCTTTTCTATGATTATTAGGTCCAATTACCTATGTGATCGCCTTCATCACCTTGATAAAAAAACATGTATAATACTTTGTGATATTTTTTGGTCCTTAATGACCTATACCTTCTATTTCAAATCTTATCTCATTCACTTGGCTCCACATTTACACAAACCTCTCACTAGTTTCATCCAAGTCTAGAAACCATCACATTTGGTTTCACTATTTATAGAGCATTCATGAATATCAAGATCACATTCTTTAATTTTTTTCCATAAAACATGCCTCCACCCTTAAGGCATATTAAATTGGTCACTCTTAAGCATGACTCTCTTTTAAATAAGCCTATGTTACCTTTAGGTCCTATGATGACCCATTCACCTCTTTAACACTTCTCTAACAAAATTAGGAACACAAGAACAATTTTTAACACATGGAACCATTCCACATGATCTATTGGTTCTATTTTAGTGATAAAAAAATTCACACCACCCTTCTACTAAATTTTAATTTTCTCAAACAACACTCTGTGCACACAGTCACCAGGAGTGAACATAGTCGATTTCTAAACCTTTGTTCATATTGTATATGATTGGTAAAACCTTCATAATGCACACATATTATCCTCATGGATTTTATAACATTATATAATATCTAATTCATCACTAAACATCAAAATAATATCAAAATTATCTTAATTACCCTTCTCAAGTTACTTACATATTACAGTCAAACACATAGTAAACTTTGGAGATAAATATCTATCTTCACATATATTCAGACCTTAAAATATATATTTCTAGATGTAACCTATATTTTTATACAAATTCAATTTATAATACATGGTAAAATTTTAAATTGATCAAAATTTATGGCTCAAAAAGTAGGCACTGGTATTTCCTTTGTTAAATTTAGATATTTGAATTCAAACAGTCATAGTTAAACATCAAACACTATGCTTGCATCTTGTGTCCTCACTAATTTATATCAATAGTACACCATAGATATTATTTTATGAATCTATACCTTTAAAATCATTATGTGACACATCTAAACATTAAACCTCAAATATTTGACCTCATCTTATGCAATATTATAATATTGACTCATCACGCAACATCGATCTTTGTGGATCAGTCATGTCTTTACGTTATAGTGCTCACCATTAGATATTACTCAAAACACACATGATAATGAAAATTGAAACCCTTTAATTCTTTCTTATCACTTATATTATTAAGCATTAGGCACTTCTTACCATCTTGCTCAACATGTACCATTAGATCAAACTTGTACGATCACTTATGCATCATTAGATCTTTATTTGGTCATGATCTTTCACTATCTTAACCAATAAACACTTTGACCTATTTAAGTTAATTTTCACCATATATCTTCACTATAAAATCACCCAAAATTCATTATATATACATTTAGTTTTAGTTTTTAACATCATGTCAAATAGACTATGTATGGGGACGACCATTGTAATCTATCTACAAGGTCAACTTTGCACCTCTATATCATTTACTTAGATCAAACACATGTTCTAAAATTTGTACCATATGATCTCATCACATAGGATAATCCAACCATGTGTTAATATTATACTATAAACCTCATAGATTTGAGATATAATGACATTAAAATTCTCACTCAAATTTTTCTATCATAGAGCCAACTATGTTAAGAATTATCTGGAAATGCCAACTTTAAACATGCATATCTTTTGTTGCACTTCATCACCTGAACCAAAATTTAGTGAAAATAAACTAATCAAAAAATTAAATAACCCATATGACCAATGTATCCTAAAATTACAACAAATTTTAAATATTACTATATCAATATGCTTACTTGGCTCATCTTGCCACATTGTAAATTTGGCTAAGTATGAGAAAACATAGTCAAACTACTTGGGAGACCAATTTTGTACTTGAATATATTTAGATGCAATTAATATCGTGACATGAGACATTTTTAATATAAACTATGGCATAATTTAATCAATACCATATGAATAATGCCCCCTAACTCATTCACATATGTTAATGGTGACATCAACAAACTGCCTACTCAAATTTTCTACCACTAGTCCCAAAATATCTAGATGAAAACAATGATCAACTAGATGAGATCCACTCATGTACACAAGAAATAAAATCATCAAAAAATTATTATAATAACCCTTTCACATTATCAAATCACCATACTCATCCCTAAACATCTATAATCATGCTAAAATTGAAGATCAACCAAGCCTCCTTCAAGCATATTAGGACAAGAGCATTACACACTTTATCATTGTCATTTAGACTACCAAGGCACTTCATCCACTCATTTGGAAACCTTCATGAAATAACCATTACATCATTTATAAATATCCAAGATCTCTGAATTTTCCATTGATGTCAAAAAACATCATTCAACTCACCTTCTCTCTCTCCAAGCACTCTCATAATAGGAACTTTCTCCCCTTTAACATAATGAAAAAGTGGGCACCAACTGATCCTAAGGACCTAAAAATACTACCAAAAAAATAGGACCATATTGGAAATATGATACAAACTCCTCTTTACCTTGAGCCTACCTTTTATTTCCTTGACAACATCCTTCTTGCTACATGCCAACATTATTCTTGAATCAAGCACTGTACCAATGAATAAAGAATCCAAAAAAATTAATGTGTTTGATCAAGTCATCATACCAACCTTATTAAAATATAATTTATATAATATATGACCACATCTTCAATATGACTAAAACATCTCACATATGCTTCCCCGTACATCATGCAAATCTCCTCAAGCCATTCAAGCTACTTGAGTTAGATCCCCTTAACTCTATGCATACCACCTTATACTTCTTACCATGCACTATAATCTAATGGAAATATTAAATAAAAATATAAGAGGGACTCTCCCTAATATCTTTGAGCAATTTCACCACTTGAGCATCTTCAGATCTCCATATACCATGAAGAACCACCATATAGGCTTACTAGCCTTCTATATCAATATATCATAAGGACCACCAACAAAACTTCATGCCACTCACCAAATAGAAAAAATTATCTAAAATAAGTTGATAATTATCCTTGAAACATACATACATTTCTCTTTTGGAAACACTGAGAAAAAACATCAAATCTTCATAATAGACCTATCTATACTCCTTGTAGCCCTACCTGGAACTTATAGAGGCCACAAAATTTAGTAGACACACTTTACATACCTAAAAATTCATATTTGTATCACTCTTATATGCCCCCTAAAACACACCAATTTTCAAAAACTAGCTCATCCTCTGCAATATACTTACTTCACAAACCAACTATCTAATTAGGCCTCTATATTGAAAAAAACATGAATAATTTGAAAACCAAAAACCTTAAAATATTTATAAGGATTTATTTTACAACCCATTTGGCCCATTAAACCTATTAAGAAGCCTCATATCTCAATTCACAAGGTAAACCACTTTTTTAATAGAGCCCAAAACCCTAGAATCTAAAAATAAATAGAGTCAACAAACCTCCTTTTAGTCAAATGTCCACCTCTGAAACTTATTTTAAACTTGGTGACAGCCATTACATAATTACAGAAAAATATTTGATCTTCCACATATTTAGTAACCCATACATACTATAACCCACTTTAGGCCTGCTTGCCCTTAAGCCAAAGATTGAGAAATCTGAGAGCACTCAAAAATATCCAATTTAACTTTAACATACCTTCATACCATAATACCACTCAAAGCATGATATAATAAGGTAAACAAACCTTTCTATGAAAAAAAATCATCTTGACATTACATCATTCTTATCAGGCCATCTAGAAATACCCATTCTAACCCTATTTATAGACTTGCACACGCTATCAACATTTTTCAAGATAAAGAACACTAAACTAGGTTCAATCTTGCATTACAATCATGTCAAAAATTTATAAAAAAATTACATATTATCCACTTGATGTTCACTTATATCCATATACCAAAACTAAGTTATTAAAATCACAAACACAAACCTTAGGGTTTTTAGACATCAACACCACAAGTCACTACCTTTCATCCATTGGGCTAGTTCTTCAAAAACTAAGAGAAAAATGATCAACCAAAGAGAATATTGACACATAGGTCTAATAATCAATAAATTTATTCACATTAAGCCAACACATATTCTCATGAACTTCTTTTCTTTGCAACATCAATCAAGACCCAATCAATATCCACCATGCTTCCTTTTTTGATAAAGTGTCTCTTTAAATCTTAGAGAGAAACAACCCTTTGACAAAGAGAGACTAAAAGTACTAAAAATTTGGAGAGTACCATGTTTCTAATCTCATCTAACTTAGAGTGATGTTTGACATTTAATGGATGTTTGAATTCATTCTTTACTTTAGACTTGTCAGCAAAAGTAGACAACATAAACTCTTATCTTTCCTTCATGGCAATCATGGAAAACAAACCATATTGGGTCTCAGTATGATCTCTCCTAATAGGATTAGGTTTCCATACCCATTTTTGATCTCTTCCTTGCACAATAGGAGCTCCATACACCTTATTTTTCTTTGACAAATCATTCAACCTATTTTTTTAATACCTAGTAATGTAACCAACTCTATGACAACTAAAACAAACAAGAACATCCATTCTTTTTACTTCTTGATGATTTTGATCTTCTTTTCCTATCTAGATAGAAAAAAATAATGTATCTTCTTCATATTTGATTCCTTCTTTGTTGTAGTAGGTAGTCCACATTGAACATGACTACCCTTCATAGTCTTTGGTTTCAATACCATTGAGTGAGTTTTAGGAGCATCTTTATTCTTGCCAAAACATGAGTTCATCTTCAAACTATTCCAAAATATTTTGGCAAAATAACGTACTTTATTGAAACTGTGGCAAATAATATCATTCAACATACCTCTTGACTAATCTGAGTTATGATTTTTCTAAGACCAATTTCTTCTTCTTCTAAGGCTCTATAAGAACTCATTCTTGACTAACTTCATTCTACAGTCCTTAGCTCTATGACCATACTTATTACATGTTAATTAATTACCATCTAATAAACTATAATACCTTGAAGCATTTATTTGTATAACAAACCTTTTTACATTGATATCAAATCTTGAAATATCCTTGACATACTCAAGTTTCTCTTACTTCTTTCCCAGTTAATTGAGCTTGACTATAACAAGCTCATGCTCACTGTTCAATGACTCCATCTCAGACATTAGTAGAGTGTAATCATCTTCTCTTTTTATCATTTTAGTATTTAATGTCCTTAACTTATTCTCAATAATACTAATCTTATCTTCATCCTCTATGGCCTTGTTTTCCATATCTTTCAATCTATATGCTTGCACTTTAATAGACTTGATCTATTCTTGATACTCATTATCATCTCTCTTATAATTTCGTAACAAACTTCCCTCAAGAGAATTGACTTGTGATTCAAGGCCTTTGATCACATACCTCATATGTGATTCCTCCTCTTTTTCTATTTTAGTTCACCAAGTGCACTCATGAGCTCAGCTTCTAGATCAACTTCTTCTTCCTTTTTGTCATCTTCTCCATTGTTACAACATGTTTATTTATCAAACATGATGTCCTTTCCTTTTAAACACCTTTCCTCTTTTGAACTAAAAATTGTCTTGGCATCTACTAGCTTAACTTTGAGATCATTGATAATAATCTCATCCCTTTTTAAATATTTCTTCAAAGTACATATCTTCTCTTCAAGTGCCTTGATCACAATCTTCCATTATTTATTCTTGTTCTTAAATTTTATTGGCCATCTTTGTACCTACTTAGGATCTTCTTCAAGTTGTTAAGCTTCCTCCAAAGGACATAATCTAATACCAATTATTGGTAGTAGCTACTAAGAGTGGGGGTGAATAAGTATATAATAATGTTTGTTTAAATTAAAAAAAACTCCATCATACATTGACTTGATCTAGTAACATAAACATGAAAGCACATTCATCCAAATCATGAACAAGATGATACAACACATCAACAGATCATCTACATGGGAAACCTTCATGGGAAATAAAACTCACTCTCAAGACTAAAATCACTTGGAATACTTGTCCTATAAGGTATTATAAAATAGATACTGATCAACTCCTTTTAACCAAGATTTAATGAAACAAAATTTATGTAAGGAACACTAGCCCCTGAGATGATAAAGTCCTCCTGACCACCTAAAATTTTGATCAAGTCCTCCTGATCAAAGGCCTTTATTGAAACACCTATTTCATAAGGAGAAACTACCTTTAACAAAGGTCAAGTCCTTTATACCCTCTGAAATGAACACCTCCACCTTTGAATTGATGTCTTCAACACCTAGTGACGGACATATGATAACACAACCCCCTTCACTTATTCTCACACTCATAATGAATCCAAAGCCACCTTTTGGATCACTCCACTCTTATATGATCATGCAAAATTATAAAACCTAAAAAATTACTATTATGGCATCAAAAACATGACCTGTAAGTCATACACATCATCACCAAACTGATTTGCCTTTCAACCCATCCATTAGGCACACATAGCCTTCACCTTGTCTTTTCTCACCATACACTCTCTCTCAAATAACCTCTTGAACATCTTCACTCATTCTACCTCTTCTAGCTTATTATGTCTAAAGACATATGTGATAACCTTCATCACCTTGATTAGACAAGCATGTTTGATCTTCTTCACTCTTTATTGGTCCTTACTAACCTGTACCTTCTCTTTCAAATGTTCTCTCCTTCACTTGGCTCTACATTCACACAAGCCTCTCACTGGTCTCATCCAAATCTAGAAACCATCACATTTGGTTTCACTATTTATATATAATTCATGAATATCAAGATCAAAACTTTCCTTTCCATCCATAACATAGGGCTTAACTCTTAAATCATCTTACATGGGTCACTATTACGCACAAATTTGTTTCACAATCCTAAATTAACTTTAGGTCCTATGATGACCCATTCACCTCTTTAACACTTATTCAAGAAAATTAATAGCATAGAAACACTTTTAAACACATGGAACCATGCCACATGATCTATAGGTTTTCCTTTAGTGATAATAAACTTCACAACACCCTTATGCTAAAGCTGAATTTTCTCAAACAACATTATGTGCACACAGTCACCATGAGAAAACACATAGTCAAATTCTAAACCTTTGTTCATACTACATATGATTGTTCAAACCTTCATAATTCACACATATTATCATCATGGATTCTATAAAATTATCAAATATATAATTAATCATTAAACATATAAACAACATCAGAATGAGTTTAATTATGCTTCTTAATTTACTTGTATAACATAGTCATACACATAGTCAAATTTAGAGCTCAATATCTTTGTTGATATATATTCATACCTTAAAATATATATTTCAAGATTCACCTTTTATTCCTATAAAAATTAATTTTTTTAATACATGGTTAAATTCTATATAGATTGAAATTTATGGCTCAAAAATAAGGCACTGGTATTTTCTTTGTTAAATTCAAAATATTTGAATTCAAATGATCACAGTTAAACATCGAACACTATGATCACATATTATGTACTCACTATTTTAGATAAATCTTGTAACATATATATTATTTTATTAATATTTACCTTTAACTCATAGTGATCCACTACAAAATGTTAAACCTCAAATAATTGAACT